>CM068742.1:118905933-119419166 GCA_035084275.1 Hydrolagus colliei | reverse complement strand
TACCTTCCCCTGTTAGCGACACTGGCCAACATCAACACTGCTGGTGAGGCTGGCACAGGCTGGGAGCCCTGGCATGGCTTAGTGGCTGTGGTTTCAAACCCACAATAATAATAATAACAGTAAATAAAATAACCCTTTGCATTTGATGTAGCGCTTGCTTTTCACGTCTTCTGGACGTCTCAAAGCGCTTCACAGAATATGCTGTAAAGTGAATTGACTGTATATTTTGTGGGAGAAACGTGGCAGCCAATTGCGCACAGGCAGCGTCCCACAAACAGTCGTGGATTGAGATGGCCAATTTTATTATTGTGTTTATTTTTGGAGGGATTATTATTAGGCGTGTGTGTGGAGTAAGGAAACTTGCCAAGGTATCACCCTGACCTCCCTGGAATCAAACACAGGTCTCACACTTGTAAGGCGAGTGCTCTAACCACTGAGCTGCAGGACTGTTACAGCACAGGAGGCCATTCAGCCCACCTTGCCTGTGCCAAATAGCCGCACTCTCTCGTTCCTACTCCATAAAAAGAAAAAAGGTGACCCTGGAAATAGAGGACTTGTTATTATCTTGCAAATGAAGATGGTGGAAAGTTATGGGTAAACACGCAAGTGTCTGGGCTGATAGTTCAGTGCATTGCTGGGGAGGTGTCAGGGGTGACGGTGTCAGAGGCACCACCTTCAGAGATATTAAACTAAGGTCCCGTTTGCATGGGACTATTTAAAAAGAGAAGGAAGTCCAACAGTCCCTCAGCGGAAATCGCTTACTCACTTCATGTCTGTTTGTGGGACATCACGTGTGCACATATTGGCTGCTGGGTTCCCTTACAAATACAGTCACATCTTGTCACAGAAAATTTGTCGCAGAAAAATCAGCTATGATTCCCACAAAATATACAGTCAATTCACTTTACAGTATATTCTGTGAAGCGCTTTGAGACATCTAGAAGACGTGAAAAGCGCTATATCAAAAATGTAAGGATTATGATACCCTGATCAGAAAGCCTGCTGATATTTAATGCCCCAGGTTATAAAATTTTATGACAACAACAACAAAATTACATTTATAGAGCGCCTTTCACGTCAGGAGGACGCTGGGAATGGGCAGTACTGTATGTGCAGTTACCGAAGATCGCTCTCCTCATAGAATCATATGACAGAAAAAGATTTTTGATGTCAGTGGAGGAGAGAAAAAATAAAATCGACAGGTTACCTGTCAATTTACATTCAGCAATTTTGCAGTCATCTGAAACTGAAGTCCATTATTAGCTGGTTTATTCAAACATAATATCTTGTAAGTTATTTGGGACAAACAGGGGAGGCTGCTATTGCTGGAGGCAACACAATGGTGCTTTTAGACCCTAAATTGAAGCAGTCGTTAACAAAGCTAATCAAACACAGTGGGAGATTGCAAATTAGAAGAATTCAATAAACTAAATTACAGTATTCTATACTGGTATATTCTATCAAAGGCAGGAGAGTGATATATTTGTCTATTGAGGATCAGAGATGTACCTGCAAGCCCCCTTTCCTCACTCCCCCCCACTCCAACAAAATATTTATTATTATCAAGCGAATGCTACCAAATGCTTCCCACTCACTCTCTGTAAGCTCTACAGCATCCCTCGCTGTATGTTACATCTCTGTTATGTCAGTCAGACATGCAGCTCTGCCAGTGGACAGAATGTGGAGCATCTCATGGGGAAGCAGGAAAATTACATTGCACGTGTGTGCATCACTCTGTGTGAATGTGCTGTTCACACAGAGTGATGCACACACGTGCAATGTTCCAGTGTGAACAAGATCAGTGTAGGCAGATCAGGTAAGAATAATTGTACCTATAGAATTGGCTTGGTTCCATTTAAAACTTGGCCATTTTGCCCCCTTCCCCCAGCACTTATTGAACCTTAGATAAGCTCCCCCTCTCCTTCCCGGTATTTTTGTGCCCTTTCCCTCCCCTCTCGCTCCTTGTATTTGTAAACACAACCCCGCTCCCCTTCCCCAACCTTGAACCTAGATAATTATTGGTTGTTATGCAGATCCCTGTGCCGGCCCTGGAGTGTCTATCATTTTACAATCATTGTTTCAGCAGTTGGTTGTATATCTGATTATCACAGATGTTCACATCCAAGTTCCTAAGAAAACGACAAGATTGAGCAACACCCAACAGTCATCTATGAATGAGCTGAGTCATTTAATGATCTGCGCGCCGCACACACACTTGATATTTAACAGTCTTTCTTTTCCTTTATGAAGTCATAGTGTGGTATTTTTATTTTTCTCTGGTAAGATAGTACTGTGCAATTACAATTGAATATTATACACTTGAATATTCCATCCTAGCCCACATGTGAATTACTCATTCCACTGCATGATTGCTACAGATGGAGTTGGTTAGAATCCCTCATGTGGAATAATATCTATGTGAAGTGAATATATTAAAATGCAGAGCATTTTCATGTGGGAGCTTTATCAGCCTTTTAGAACATTTGTTGCCAGTTTAGAATCTTGTTAGCTGGATTGACATGAGGGTAAATGGTATGTTTGTGGAGGCAATATTTGATATCTAGCCTGAATCACTGACCGTCTGATTTATTGAAAGATACATACAGTATTTTTAGCATTAGGCCCAAAGTGTAACGTTATTTAATCTCAAACACAATATAGATTTACTCAGTCTTTTAATTCTAACTTTACAAATCAATCTCATTCAAATCCATCCGGTCACTTTCCCAGAATCCCTTTATCCTTGCATATGTCCTTAAAGCAATATGCAACATCTTCTTTTATTTTTTTCTCTTTTTGTTAATCTTGCTCTATCATTCTTTGTAGTCTTTTTATTTTTCTTCTGCATCTGATTGTTCTCATAGTTTCTGCCACTCCTTGCTCTTCCTTTTTGAGACGTCGATAAGACGTGAAAAGCGCTATATCAAATGCAAGGATTATTATTATTATTATTATTCCTTCTGTTTTTCCTATTTCTCCTGTATTTTCTTTATTGTTCTTTGTTTGATCTCCCATGATGTTTGTCTATGTATCTTTCCTTCTTCATCTTTTACCCAACAGGATCTGTGATTCTTATCTTTCCCTCAAAAAAATTCCTTTGATCTAGCCTCCCGTTTTTAAGTTTTTCCTCCAAGGCCATATGGCTTCTCCTTTTTTGAAAGTTTTTTTCCTTCTGTGGCGCATGTTATTGCAATTGCTTTGTCTCTACCTGTGGGTCTCAATTTTGTTTCCTCCCATATTAACCCATCTCTTAATCTTCTGGACATCAACATCTGTGCTGATGGCTGTCCCTGATCATCATTTGTTGTATATCTGTGGCCTAGTAATGCTAAATCTTCATCTTCCTTTGATTCCTCGGTTTTCTTCCACATTTTCTTTAGCATTTGTATTGTTCTTTCCACCATCCTATTGCTTTGTGGATATCCTGGTGATGATGTTCTGAGATCTATGTCCCACTTTTACGTGAAGTTTTTCTATTCAGCACACGCAAATTGTGGCTCATTATCGCTTACTAATTCCTCAGGTATTCCATGCCTGGCTAATATTTCTTTAGTCTTGTCTCTCATGGTTTCTGCAGTTGTATCATTTAATCCTTCAATCCTTATTATTTCCATTGACGATTCTAATATCAGATGCCCTTTTTTCAAAAGCGTTCCTCTTAACCTAGTATCCTTTGGGTCTGAAACACTGACTGTCCAGTGCCTTGGGACATCCTCCTGACTTGAAAGGCGCTATACAAATGGAAATTTGTTGTTGTTTTATGACAACTACAATCTGGTTATGTATCATTTTGTCTCTTAATGTTCCATAGTTGTAATTTTTACTTATAGATCTCAGTACCGCACAGAACTGATTGAATGATCTGTGGATCCCTACTTTCTTGTTCCAAACTTAAATCGGTCAATTATCACATTATTTTTTCCACAACATCTTTTCATCATAATATTCATCATCTCATTCAGTGGCATGGCCACCTCTCTTTCTAGGGTTGCTTCCTCGCTTGCTACATTCAAAAATATCGCGGATTCTGTGGCAGTTTCATTATGTTTGCTGCTAATCCCCAAATTTCTCTTTAAAACCGTTGCCAATTGTGCCTTAAACTTCCAACCAACTTCAATCAACTTGGTATCTGCACATACCTTGGTATAGCATTTAATTCTGTTTCTTTCTGCATTTTGCTTTTCAGTTTGTATTTCCTCCAGTAGTTATTTTCCCTCAAGTTCCGTTTTCACTTCTCACACCATGTAATATTATTCAATCCAAAATACAATGTAGATTCACTCGGTCCTTTAATTCCAACTTTGGAAATGTGACCTCTTTCAAATCTGCCCAGAATCCTTTTATCCTTGCATCATCTATATTCCATTGCCACTTAGGTCCTTAAACAATATGAAATACTGAGTAACAAGCTTCAGAAAGGAAATGCGCGCCTCACTTTCGTTTAAACCTTTGACAGCTGTCCCTGATATGAAAGGAAATGTACTTCCTTCTTACCACAACAACTTGCATTTGTATAGTATCCGTCACATAGTAGAGTGCTCTGAGATGCTGCTCTGTATGAAGGGTGTTTTATTTATGCAGTTGTTGTGTAACATGTTGGAATGCTTCACAAAGATGCAATTGGAGCTGAGGAAAAGGGGAGAGAGCATGTTACTGTAGAATTGGAGAGATAGATGTTTAGATGGCGCTTAAAGAAATAGCACAGGAAGAGACGGAGAGGTAGAAGAACAACAACAACAAAATTACATTTATAGAGCGTCTTTCACGTCGGGAAGACGTCCCAAGGCACTGAACAGGTAGGTCGGGACCCAAGCAGGGGGAAGGGTTGGGGTAGGAGCAGGGGGAAGGAGAGTAGGAAAGGGGGGAGAGTTAGGAAGGGGGCAGAAGGCATGATTGAAGAGGAAGGTCTTGAGACCGGCCTTGAAGGAGGAAAGGGAGGAGGTGAGGCAAAAGGAATGCGGGATGGAGTTCAGAGTGTGGGGGCAGAGAGGCTGAAAGCCCGGCCACCGATGGTAGGGCAGTTTGGGTGGGGGACATGGAACAGGCCAGAGCCCATTGAACAGAGGGGACGGGCAGGCTGATAGGGAGACAGCAGGAGGGAGAGATAGGCGGGGGCAAGGACGTGAATAGCCTTGAAAGTGAGGACGAGGATCTTGAATTCGAACCATAGTTGGCATAGTTGCTGAAGGCTTGGGGCAGATGTATAGCAGGCCGGAATGAGCTAAGTGGAGTGGTGAGCAGAAGAGGGGGATGGGAGGTCAGGATCACATAGATAAGGCACTGTTAGGGTGTGAGGGTGTATAGATGAGGGCAATACTCAAATACTACCCTATTATATTCTTGTAGCACTTAAACTGTTGGTGATTTGCAGAATCTAACTCCATGACTCATGATTAAACTACAGTATACTGTTTTCTGAAATTTAACAGTGTTGTGCAGAGTATGAGGGGAGAAGAGAAATAAGTGTTTAATAATACAATACTGTTCAGCTGACATTGCTACCGTTACGAGGAGTATAAACCTTGAGGACGAGTAAAATATGTAGCATGTTTTCCAATGTACAACAACAACAGTGATGGGGCCGGGCAGAGGCGGGGGAAGGCAGAGGAAGGCAGAGCAGGTCACGGCACATTTGGGTGTCATCCGTGTACATGTGGAAGTTGACCTCATGCATGCAGATGATGTCACCAAGAGGGAGCATAGAGATATTGAAAAGAAGGGGATGAATATCTATGTCAACATATGCATCAGATGGGAAGGTCTAATTGTCTGAAGTGATTTCTCATATGTTTCCCGTGTTGCAGATCATGGGGGCTTTTACTCTGCTATTAGCTCCACCTGCAATTTCAGATCCCAAATTCTGAAATGATAAACTCTTAGAAACATAAGGTGTGGTCAAACTAGACTCTGTACATGTTGTAGTTTTGGTAGTCCATGCATGTGAAATAACAAGCTGGGTGTATAAACACTTAAGCAACAAAATGCATATGAAAGAATCCAGATGGCTGAGTAATGAAATTCCATACTAACGTGTACAAGTCAGCTTTAATGAGCTGAGTTTGCGAATTGAAGCTCATTGAAAAGTCTATTGTTATCATTCCATGCAGACAGAGTATATTCTACAGAAATGCAGGCATTTTTATATTAGGAAGAACATTGCCAGCTGCATCACCAAATTGAAAATAGCTACAATTCTCATTCTTCTTAACAGTCAGAACTTTCAAATATTCTTCCGATCATTTGCCAACCATGACGCAGTACATTAGGGAAACAATAAGTTATTTACTGCTCTTAGTCGAGTTTACTGAGGCTATTTATTGTGAGCTGCAACGGATGGCATTCCATTTGATGTCAAGCCAGCTTTCATGAACTGTGGAGTCCTGTAGCTCAGTGGTTAGAGCACTCGCCTTACAAGTGTGAGACCAGTGTTTGAATCCAGGCAGGTTGGGCAAGTTTCCTTACTCCACACGCCTAATAATAATCCCTCCCCAAAAAAACACAATAATAAAATTGGTCATTTCAATCTTTGACTATTTGTGGGACTCTGCTATGCGCAATTGGCTGCCATGTTTTGCCCACAAATATACAGTCAATTCAATTTACAGTGTATTCTGTGAAGCGCTTTGAGACATCTAGAAGACGTGGAAAGCGCTATATCAAAATATAAGGATTATATTATTAAAAGCATCAAATAGAAGGATTACAATGGAAGACATATGTCGAGAAACTTCCAAAATTCTGCAGGTTAAATTTGCTGTAAACATTGTCGTGAATGTTGGAATTAACATAATCAAAGAAAGACAGGATTTGCAACCAAAATTCGAGCTTTATTTAACATCCTTGAATACCCAGTATTCAAAAAGAGAAGTGAGTATGTCCTGGTAATGCAACCAACATATCTGCAAAATAAAACTGGTCACTCACTTTATGGCTGTTTGTGGGACATTGCCTTGTGCAACTGGCTACCGTCTTCTGCTCACAAAATACAAAGTCTATCCACTTTACAATAAATCCTTTGAAAAGTCTGAACAAGGTGATCAGAGGGCATATCAAATGCATGGATTATTATTATACTAAGGCTCCGCCACTGATGGTTGTGCAGAGAAGGTGGGACACAAACAGAAGGACTGAGCTACTGAGCAGAAAAGTGGGGTAGCAGCAGATAACAGAGAAAGGGAGGTGCTACGGTGTAAAATAATTTATAGGTGAGGATGAAGTTGATCCGTTGGGAGCTTGTGGAGTCAAGTGAGGACTGGGGTGTTGGGCATGCGGAGTTTGGTGTGGGTGAGAAAGCTGAACACACTGTTACATTTGTTGATCTCCTGAATGATTAAAAATATAAACTTTATACAACTTTGCGTAACTTATAACAGAATGTGCACCTTGCATGCTTTGTCTGAGATGGACTTTGGTTGGATATTATTTGCCTAAATTGAGGTGACATCATAAGGGTTGTGAAATTGCACTGTCTTTCCTGTCCTGTAAAGCAGTAATACATAAATTTAAAGTTGAACTGAATTATGAAAAGTACTGAAAGCTCACTTTAGTAATTTATATCAGCTTCCAAATTCTCTTATTAAAGATAAGATCACGGAGCATCTGGACAGTAATAAAACAATAAAAGAAAGCCAATATGGGTTTATTAATGGGAGATCCTGCCAAACTAATTTATTGTTTTTCTTTAACTGAGTGATAAAGGAGCTTAACAGAGGTAAATAAGGCAGTGTATGTTGTAAATCTGGATTTCAGTAACGCCTTTGATACAATTCTTCTGAAAGACTGGTGCTGAAAATAAAGAAAGCAGGAATCAGAGGAAGTATTTTGCAATGGATACGTAATTGGCTGAAAATAGAACCCAGAAGGCGGTGTTCCAGGGAAGGCTGGGAGAATATTACCAATGGAATTCCATAGGGATCTGTGTTGGGACCTCATTTATTTAACTTTTTCATAAACGACCTGAAGCTAAGAGTCACAAGCACAGTGGCTAAATTTGCAGATGACCCAAAGTGGTGGACTGCAAAGAGAACAGGATAGGTTACAGGATGACTTGAACATACGTAGGAATTGGAAAATGATATGGTTCCATCCTAAATTGATAAGACAGTTCTTAAGTCTTATTAAAGCAGGTGCAGCAAGAAACTAAGAAGGCGAATGGCATGCTAGCGTTCATTTCAAAAGGTTTAGAGTATAAGAGTAGGGAAGTCTTGCTGCAACTGTACAGGGCTCTGGTGAGACCGCACCTAGAGTATTGTGTGCAGTTTTCGTCTCCTTATTTAAAAAAGGACATACTTGCCTTAGAGGGGGTGCAGCGTAGATTCACTAGGTTAGTTCCTGGGATGAGGGGACTGACCTATGAGGATAGGTTGAATAAACTAGAGCTGTATTCTCTAGAGTACAGAAGAATTAGGGGGATCTTATTGAAACATACAAGATTCTTAAAGGGCTAGATAAAGTAGGCACTGAGGGACTGTTTCCCCTGGTAGGAGAATCTATAACCAGGGGTCACAGTCTTAAAATGAAGGGTCAGCCTTTTAGAACAGAGTTGAGGAAACATTTCTTCACTCAGAGGGTAGTGAATTTATGGAATTCACTACCCCAGAAGGCTGTAGATGCTCAGTCCTTGAGCATTTTCAAGGCTGAGACTGATAGATTTTTGAAAAATAGAGGGATCAGGGGATATGGGGATAGGGCAGGTAATCATAGTTAGGTGAGAAGATCAGCCATGATCTTATTGAATGGTGGAGCAGGCTCGATGGGCCGAATGGCCTACTCCTGCTCCTAATTCTTATGTTCTTAAAAGCTGGAAATGGTGATTATTTGATGCCATTATTTTATAAAGTCCTGTGGTTAGAGCACTAGCTTTACAAGCAAGAGACCTGGGTTCAATTCCAGGCAGAGCAAAACCTTGAGCAAGTTTCTGTACTCCACACGCCTGATAATAATCCCTCAAAAAACAATAATAAATTGGTCATCTCAATCCACGACTATTTGTGGGACGCTGCTGGGGTTAATTGGCTGTCATGTTTTTCCCACATATATAGAATCAAGTCATTTTTCAGTATACTCTGTGAAGCGCTGTGAGTTGTCTGTGAAGCCCTGTGAGTTGTCTGTGAAGCGCTGTGAGTTGTCTGTGAAGCCCTGTGAGTTGCGATAAGAAGCTACTGTATATCAAATGCAAGAAATATTATTATTCTTTCAGTCCTCCAAGCACCTGAGATGCTCCTGTGGAACTTGCTGAAAGTTCCAACAAGTAATAATATAGTCTATGGTTTCAACATCACCAATTCTTGTGAAATTTAGCAACCTTTTGTATTGTAAAAACGTGAGGTGGAGTAGAGGGAAGTATAGTAGGGACAGACTGAATGAATGCAGAAGATTGCGGACAGCATTTCAGTCCCAGTTCAGGTCACAAAGAAAATTCCTGGGGTTTCACTTTCACAGTTTCAATGATAATGATAATAATAATCCTTGCATTAAATATAGTGCCTTATCACATCTCTGAGATGTCTCAAAGTATTTCACACAGTAGACTGTAACATGAATTGTCTGTGTATTTTGTGGGCAAAATGGCTCTCAACGCTCTGGAGTTTTATTCTCACAGTTTCAATGTTCAGTGAAATTTTCATAATTTCCGTTGCCACTCCCATCAAACCTTATCACCTACAAACCTTTGCCATGATTCATTCATAGAAAAATGACTGTAGTGCACATGCAAGATATGTTATCTTTGACAGTATTTTAGAGTACGAAAACTAAATTGCACAATAAATCAAGAGTTTCTTGGTGTTAACAACACCTGGGAATTAGCCTGGAACTGTACCTAATGCACAAGTTATTTGTGGAGTCCTGTAGCTCAGTGGTTAGAGCACTCGCTTTACAAGTGTGAGACCTGTGTTTCGAATCCAGGCATGTCAGGGCGAAACCTTGGGCAAGTTTCCTTACTTACAAGTTCCTTCCTTATACGTTTTCCTTACTCCACATGCCTTATAGTAATCCATCCCCAAAAAAACTATAATAAATTGGTCATTTCAATCCACGACTATTTGTGGGACACTAGGGTCCGGCGATATATCGGTTATATCCGATATAATTTTCATATCGATACGCTGATATATGCATTTCAAAAATATTGATACATCGAAAAAGTCGATATATTGAAAAAAAACGGAATGCACGCGCTCTGAACTACAAGACCCAGAATGCTCATCCCTATACACAATGCACAGACCGAGGTGCAAGCCGCCATATTGTATTCATAGTCCTCGAATACAATATACAGGTATGCAAGGGGTCAGGGGACAGAGATGGGGGGGTGAGGGGAGAGAGACCAGGGGGTGGAGGGGGGGGGGATGGCGAGTGGAGAGAGACACAGAGACACAGACAGAAAAACACAGAGATGGAGAGTGAGTGTGAGAAACACAGAGAGAGAGAGAAAGATATTTACCTCCTGAGGAGATAGGCCCCGAATGCGTGCGCACCTCCGAATGCGTGCGCATCCCCCAGAAAATATTGATATCTCGATATGAGCCCATTGATATTTCTAAATCGGAAAATTTCCATATCGACGGACCCTATGGGACACTGATATTCGCAATTGGCTACTGCCTTTCGCCCACAAATATACAGTCAATTGACTTAACAGTATGTTCTGTGAAGCGCTTTGAGACGTCTAGAAGACGTGAAAAGCACTACATCAAATGCAAGAATTATTATATTTTATTATTACAGGTAAGCCTTGATTAAGGACGCTTCTATTTAGGATGTTTTGATTGAACGTACATAATTTTTTTTTAACACATTTTGATCAATATAGGACACTTGGTTTCGTTTTAACAAACAAAAGTGTTTTTTGCGCATGCGTGGTACATATTTTGAATATCGCAGTCGTTTTTTGGCCAATAGCATGTCGCTACATCATTGTTTAAAAGCCAGTTGATTTTGAAGCGACACCATGCCACGTTGCTATTACAGTAATTTCCGAACATTCCCGAGCAACTTTGAGTGATTTACAGCCTCTACCGCGTTTCTACCATGTCGGGAAGAGACAGCAGTAAGTGAAATGAGCAGTGGTAATACCGCTAGTGACAAGAGACCGCACAAAGTCATCAATTTAAATACTAAATTGGAGGTGATAAAGAGCATCAAGTCTGGCAAAAAAGGTACGGACGTCGGGAGGGCTTTAGGGCTAGCTAGGTCAACGGTGGCTACTATAAAACAGAATAAGGACAATCTGAGAACAGTTTTTCAGGAACGCAACCGCGTCCTAAATAGAGGTTTACCTGTATACGTTTACACACAATATTATTGGTGCAAGTCAAAAATATAAATCTGTACCCCTAAACAAAACTCATAACAACTGAACTTAATGTATACAATGCAATTATAATAAAGCTTCCATTTAGATAGTACCTTTCACATCAGAAGAATGTCTGATAATGTATGGTGCAAAGTCAGGCTTAAAGAACCGGCACAGACTAGATGGGCCGAATGGCCTCCTTTTGTGCTGTAAAAAAAAATTCTATGAACAGATAAAGGTGGAATGTCGAGACTTATTCTACTTTAATGCTTTAGAGATTGCTCAGCAACTCTAAAGTATTTGACGTAATTTTATGGCTGCAATTAATAGTTCTACATACAGGAATATAATTTGAATTGTTTGTAGGTCAAACGTCACATATATTACGCTGCTCAAGAACTGAATTGTGCCGAGCCAGTGAATGCCCTTTTCTGTAAAGATTGACAATGTTCGATTCTCAATTTGTGACATTCGTAATTTGCCATTTTGTGAATCTTGCAAACAAAACGGCGAGACCATGAGCTCAAACTGCAGATGAGGACCTTTGACCAAAGTCAAACATGCTTTCAACTGAACCTGGCAATTTGAATTTTGAGAATTATTATAAATGCCATTAGTTGGCTGAACCACTTTAATTTAAAATATAATACCCACATTTGTGGAGAGGCAGCAGAGTGGATTAATTGGAACAAACAGCCTATTTGAATACTTTAGGTAGGTCCACTATGAAGAAGCTACAGTAAAATGTCGTACCTCTCCACATTACCACTTATTACTTTATTCCTATATTATTTGATTGTTGGCAAGAGTTTTTGCCTCTCAAGATTCAAACAAGAGATTCATCTTATTAGGAAAGCCCCTGAAATCAGTATTACTGCCTAGAATGTCTTTGTTTTATCTATCCAGAGTTGCACATTACTTCCAACAACCATTTTATTCATTATTACTGTTTTTTCCCTGTTAGCTCTAATTTGCTTGGAATCACTCTCTTTTAAAGTTCTTTTGACACAGCAGTGTCCCACAAACAACTTCAAAGTGAATTGTTTATGTGGAGGATTGTTGGCCAGGGTGCCAAAGAAAATCTTTCAGCTCTTTTTGAATAGTGACATCTCTGCTGCCTTCAACATCTTTGACCACTCATCCACCACCTCTCCTTTCACCTCAACCTTCATAGTTCTGTCCTTGAATGGTTCATTTTGTTCCTTTCACATTGCCTCCACTTCATCTCCACAAACATTTCTCCTCTTGCGCACGAACCGTTTTGTGTGGTGTTCCTCAGGGCTCTGTCCTTGGTCCCCTCCTCTTCAACATCTACATGCTCCCTCTTGGTGACACCATCCACAGACATCTGGTCAATTTCCTTATGTAAACAAATGACATATAACTGTACCTCAGTGCCTCCAACCTCGACTCCAGGACCACTGCTGTCTTGACAAAATGTCTGTCAGACATCAAGTCCTATGTGAAAGTTAACTTTCTCTAGTTGAATATCAACAAGACTGAATGTCTCCTGATTGGCTCCCATCAACACCTCCATACCTCAGGTGCTGACAGCATCACCATCCATGGATGCACACTCCATCTCACTGAGCCAGTCCAGAACGGCGTCTTGTTCAACCCTCAACTATCCTTTCTACCCCAAACCCGTGCCATGACTTGCTATGCCTTCCTCCACCTCTGCAGCACTGCCTGGCTCTCCCATTGTCTCACATCGCAGGCCACCAAAACTCTTATATATGCATTCATAACATCCAGGCTTGACTATGCAAACTTCTTGCTTGTCGGCCTCCATAACTCCTCTCTTCACAGGCTGCAGATCATCCAGAACTCTGCAGCCTATGTCCTCTCTTGCACTAGGCTGTATGACTGTATCAATCCCATCTTCACCCGACTCCACTGACTGACTTCCCATCACATGGAGGATGCAATTCAAGATCTTAGTCCCCATCTTCAAAGCCCTCCATGGCCTCACTCCCACCTACCTCCGCGACCTTCTAAACCACTACCAACCTGCCCGCTCCCTCCACCCAGCAGGCTCCGGCCTGCTTCATGTTCCACGCCTCGCTTGCTCTACCCTTCAATGGCGAGCCTTCAGCCACTCTGCTCCCACCCTCTGGAACTCTATCCCGCAGTCCCTCTGCCTCGCCCTCTGCCTCCGTCAAGGCCCACCTTAATGCCCTACTCTTCGACTGTGCTTTTGATCAACCTCCTTCCCCCCCTCTGGCCTTCCACCCTCCTCGATCTCTATCCTCAGCTCAGGTCCGAAATAATGTTCGTCTAGCACCTTGGGACGTCCTCCGATGTGAAAGGTATTATACAATAAAATTTTGTTGTTGTTATATTGTGAGACTGCATGACCGCAGACTGACATTAATGTGTCTTCGTTACTGGGACCTGTGAAAAATGAAGGTGACCATCTAGGTAAACATTCTGCAGTTCTGCCTGATGGTTTAAGGATACTGTGGACCCCTTTTTTTTGTAAAGAAATACTTTGAATCCATTCCTTTCTTATAATCTTATTTAAGCACATAGGAATCAAACTGTGACTCGTATGAAGGACATTACAGGAAATATGTCTGATGGTTTATCAACTTTTCTCATCCACCCAATTATTTATTTTGCTTTCTTTGAATAATTAGATTTGACCAGTCATCTAATTACAGTATTTAAAGATAAAACTGAGGGATGATATGTAACAAAAATATCCTTTATTACCACCAGGAGTGAGCACGACTCAATCTACAATTCAAAATGTAGCCACGCACAGTCTAGCATCAACCAGGACAACATCGAGCATTTCAGCAATCACCATGACTGTAAGTCCCAAAATGACGTTCAATAAGAGTGAAGCAGTTGTAGTTAGCCTTGGAGCGAGCACAATTTCCCCCACACCATCCGAAAAACAGTCATCAGTTTCTGTACCCCAGTCAACTTCCACTGGAAGCCAGTTAAATGGTATTACAAGTGGGCTCACTTCTGATGCAAGTAGCACGGAGGAAGTCAGTACATCTTTACCAACTACAGCTGTATCTGAAACAAAGGCATCCAATATATCTACAACTGAACCAGAGGGAACCAGTATATCTCAACCAACTACACCTACAACTGAACCAGAGGGATTCAGTATATCTCAACCAATTACACCTACAACTGAACCAGAGGAAACCAGTATATCTCTAACAACTATATCTGCAACTGAAACAGAGGGATCCCATACACAGGAGGAATCCAATACATCTTCACCAGCTACAACTGCAAATAACACACAGGAATCCAGTACATCTCCACCAGCTACAACTGCAAATGACACACAGGAATCCAGTTCATCTCCACCAGCTACAACTGCAAATAACACACAGGAATCCAGTACATCTCCACCAGCTACAACTGCAAATGACACACAGGAATCCAGTTCATCTCCACCAGCTACAACTGCAAATGACACACAGGAATCCAGTACATCTCCACCAGCTACAACTGCAAATGACACACAGGAATCCAGTTCATCTCCACCAGCTACAACTGCAAATAACACACAGGAATCCAGTACATCTCCACCAGCTACAACTGCAAATGACACAGTGGTACCCAATACATCATTACCAGCTTCAAGTGTCAGTCAATCAATAGCATCACCAACTTCTGCTACAAATGGAAAACCAAGTGCAACTAATAACGTTGTAAGCTCTACATATTCATCATCAACTGTAACATCATCACCACAGCAAAACACCATCAAAAACAACCAGCCCAGTGACCATTTGAGTGCAGGTGAGATAAAAGAAAGTCCACTCAGCCTTTCTCAGTAAAGAGTGTCTATTGAGTAACATTTCATTTGTGAAGTAGGCAGTGCTTCAATTAATTGAACCCACCCTGATTTATTTTTCTACAAAGCCTACTGTAGTTCAGCAGCTTTAGGAAATGCAAGCAATGAAATAGCTATTTTTAAGTTAACTATTGTTCAACATTGGTCATTGGATTGCTACGTCATATCCCGGTGTGTAACATTAACATTAGCTATTATTACCTAGTGAATTCCTGTAGCTTCGTGGTTTAGAGCACTGTTTTGCAAGCGAGAGGACCTGGCAGTACCTATAACTGTAGATAGCAGTATTTACCTAGCAGTAAATAGGAACTCAGTTGTTTGATGATTGGCGGATCACTTACCTGGGGATAATAATCCCTTGTCATTTAATCCACAACTGTTTGTGGGACACTGCTGCGCGCAATTGGCTACCGCAATTCGGCCACAATATATGGTCAATTCACTTTACAGTATATTCTGTGAAGAGCTTGGAGACGTTTCATGATATGCTAGGGCATTATATCAATGATATTGTCTCTTTGTCACTTATTTATTCTTTTCATCCCTAGGAAGCGTGGCAGCCATTGTTGTGGTTATCATCATAGTTGTTTTGGTGGTATTTGGAGGAGTGGCGTTCTTGAAGTTAAGGTAATGTTTGTGTGAAACATGGTCATTCTGAGTTGAATGTATAGCACCTGGGGATGTCCTCCTGGTGTGAAAGGCGCAATGCAAGTGTAATTTTGTTGTTGTTGAATATCAAATGCAGTTCATAATTGCCATCCATCTGATTTTGACAAAAATGGTGTGGCCAAGTCTATGGGCTTATTTAGGAAATCACTTTATGGCTGTAATGGGAAAGAGACAGGGTTGCTATTTCGAAAGAATGAGATTAAATAAGATGAAGTGTCTTTCATCCCATACTCTTATGACCTTTTGGAAGTTCTGCTGGCTCTAAATACTGGATTATAAACTAAACTAAATTCCTGTAGATGTTTGTGCCAATTTTGTTTAAAATGTTGTTATTCAGATAATATTACAATTTGCATGCAAATTTGTCACAATTGAATAATGTGTGAAGTTGATGGCAATCTTCATGTTTGTAAAACAGTTTTGTAGATTTGCAGACCTTAAAATAATAATTCTGTTCGAACATATCCAGTAAACCAAAAGGCTTCAGGGAAAGGCCAGGCAAATAGGACTGAAAGGATTGCTCTAAAAGGAGTTGGCACAGACACTGTGGGCCAAATGGCCTTCGTCTGTGGTTCTATGTAACTGAGAGGACCTCCTGATGTGAAACTCTCTATATGAATTGTATTCTTCTAAAAAGAATTTGGGTAGATACTTGAAACAAGAGAAATATTAAAGGGCTGAGATGAGAAGAGTGAATGGGAGAGCGAGACCAGATTAGGTGGCCTATGTGAGAAAAACACCAGCACAGACTTGATGGGGGTCAGGTGGCCAGTTTTGCACTGTAATATTGTATGATTTTATGATGAATGAATATTAGCTCTAAGTCAGTGTCTGAGGGGAAAATATGCAGTTTGTTTCTATTGATTTAGACTCTCATTAACTGCATGTCACAGCTTAGTCGCTGAGCTTTCATCCAAAATTATGACAATATTTACTTAATTATCTCTTGCCAACACCAGTGAGTTTCTGTAACAGCCAAATTGACTCTAATATTAAAAATAAATAAGCTGTTTGTTGCATTGGTGAGGTAGCACGGCATATACCTGTAATGGAAAATCCAATCTCAAATACACATTGATAAAAAGGAAATATTGATTGAAACTGCGTGGTTGTTTAAACATTTGCTGATGTATTAACCCATGTGCTATGTCAGTCTTGGTAATGCTAAGTGCTTTCTCCCAGAAGGATTGTCACCCACTAATTTATGGACAACAATGTTTGAGCCAGTTGCAGTTTTTTTCTTTTATCAAGGCTGAGTTTCACCATTTGAGCCGGAAATTAAAATCATTGTTTTGATTTAGCGAACGTACGATCTGTAAAATGCTGTAAATACCCTGCACTACCAATATGTTGCACTACCAAAAGCTGTGGTCTTCAAATGATTTCTTATTTGTTGCAGGAAAGCATCATACGGAAGACTGCTGGATGATCAAGACTACGGTTCATGGGGGAATTTTAATAATCCTTTGTATGACGACTCGTAAGCGCTGACCAAGTAATCAAAGGCACTTGATCAGATCCACCACTTTCCAACCTCTGACAGCTTGCTTTTATTAGGACGTGAATAGAAGTTGATTGAAGAGGTTTTTAAGCTACAAAATACAGTTTTTCTTTTTTTTCCCCTCACTTTCTTTTAATATGGTTTGTAATTTGTATTATTTTCTTTCCCAAATGCACCCTTCTTAGTTTGTGGAATGGTCTTGTATCCACTTAGCTAAGTCATCAACCAATGCTTACTAATGCATGATCACGTCACAGACAATGCTTAGATTTATGGAGCTCTGCGAGCTGTGCTACGATCAAGGTACGCATGGGTGCTTTACCTTCCCTATTTTCCCAGCTTGACTTCAATGTAAACTACACCAAATGGATGTAAAGTTCATTACATGTATGGAAATATGATTTGATTATTTTCTTTTCAAAGTTTGAAACATCAGCGTTAATTGGGTTGAGTTTCATTCAGTTCTTCATGTTTTCTTGAATGTTAGCTCATGCAGGACTCTTAAACTGCACCGTTTTTACAATCATTGATTCACGAGACACTTAAGGTAGTTAGTGGGGGTTCTCCAAGTGCCTCAAAGTTAACTTAAAGCTTTAATATCTTCTGTTTGATCCATTGAAATGTTTCTGTTTTTTTTCTCTCTGGATCTGGTCTCCGCAGTGAGCTCTGAAGTGAGAAGGTGGGTGGGTGACCAAAGTGTCTGGCAGGACACGGCAATGCAGGTGGAACCTTACTGTGTGGGAAGGCTCCGATCTTGACTCCTCTAACCTTCCAGACATCCACTGCTCTGGACAAATGTTCTTGTAATATGCAGTCTTGCTTTGAGGCACTGTCTTCAATTCCATGCTCATAGTTCCAGATAAATGCTATCAGGAATATGAGGTAAATATTGCATGTGGTTGTAAATTAGTTGAATGAATAAGAGTAACAACGTTTCCTGAGCTCCTGGAACCATGGAAGGAAGATACACTAGATACTGACCAAAGTTGGGTTGTGAGGGTAGATAGGTGTTCTGGAGCTTTATGTGATTACCATTGGAAGCAATAAACAACAACAACTTGCATTAATGTAGCACTCTGCACTTAGGATAATATCTCAGAGAGTGTTACAAGGACTAGGTTGGATGTCAAGCAAGAAAGAGGGGAGAGAGAGGGAGTGGGGGAAAGGTGCTATAGGTGCCTTTGAAGAAGTAGGATTTAAGGCGGGATTTAAAGACAGAGAGGGAGGGAGTGAGAGAGTGTGGTAGAGCGTGTTCAATGAAATCATTTGCAGAGGCTTTTTACGCATTTAAAGCATGAGAGTAAAGCTTGAGTCATCTAGATCTTCTGTTCTATCCTCCCTAATATTCGCTCTCTGACAACTATAATGTTTAATTAAAATGTAATAAAATCTTCAAATGACCATTATGCTGTAACAAATTGAAAACAATGCTGCATTGTCATTCATTAAAGAGTTAGAATTCCATTTAATGAAACACAGCACTGTCAGATGACTGACAGGAAAGTACAGTGACAGAATTACTTTGCAACTGAATTATAAGAGTCTGGTGAATACTTATTGTGTATTACAGTACACATTGCTTTTCTAGATAAAGGAATTTAAAAAATGCAAATGAAGTGATATTGATATACCAAAAGAAAAGGTCTATATTTGTACATGTTAAGTAAAAATGAAGTGGTGGTATTCCGATGGGCTGGTTTTGAGAAGGCTGTTCTGCCCCCATCCAGTATCGCTGTAACAGGAAAGCCTCTTTGTGAGGATGTTTATTTTTTTAGGTAGCTGGTGAGTATTGTAAAGTGTAGGCAGAAATGCCACATAAAACAAATTCCCGATGTCATGGTTTACGTCTCCCACAACTCATGAAGTTTGTTCACAGTTTATTCCAAAGTAAAATATTCTTGCATAACCTTATCACCTGACCGAGACAGAAAAGCAGTACATACTGTATTTAGCATACTTTACTCTAGATCTGAGAAAGAAAGTGATCGTAATCTGTATAATTCACTTTAGATTAAAGGCGAATCTCTCCACAAACCTAGAATTACAACTGCAGTGTTTTAAGTTTCAGTGTAACTTGTTTCCTCTATTCAAATAGTGCTGCTTGATGAAGGTTACATACAATATGTTTCCACCTGTATACACATGAATTAAAACAAATGCAAGGAATAGCTTTCTAAACTACACAAATATTGCACGCTTCTAAAATTTTATACAAGCCTGGGATTGACTGTTTGTCTCTCTATCCTGGTTAACCAGGGTGACTTTAAATTGGTAACTTTACTTCTTTAAGGTTGCCTATTGTGTATGTACAATTGAGAATTGCAAGTTTGTTCTGCGTTCACGCTGTGTTCTTACAATGCTCAGTCTTATATCATTTTGGGGACACGGCAAATCATCCACTCGCAGAAAAAATAAATGCTGTTATTGATGGAGGTTAGTCAGTAAAACATCAGCAACATTCCCACTGTCAGCACATATTTATCATTATGCTGTAATGTTATAATGTGTGAAACTTTATTTAATGTTTTAGCCACACTAGGTTATTATTGATGCAAACCAATTTGAACTCCTTATTTGCACCAGGTACAGGGTTTTACGAAACCTGATTTTTTTGTTTTGGTGATCGTGCTTTCTCACAGATTGTAGGCAATGTACTTGTGTCTGTACATGACAACATGGTGATGTTATGTTGAATACATAGATCCTATTTGAATATATTGTATCTTGTTATTTGTGAAAAATCACATTGCCTATCAATAGAAGCATGGAACAACAGATAATAAATCATGCCTTGTTTTGGTTGCAATGGTTAATGTGGAATTAGCTCCAGAATTTAGAGAGCACAATAAACTTCCCATTGATTATACTGTGTTATCTTTACTGTGTCAGTACTAAGTTTGTATTATGTGTGGAAGTTCACACTAACCAAAGCTTGGTTAAGCATTATATAGTAGAATTAAATTATGCTAATAATTGATAGAGGGAAAAAAGAGGAAAATGTCCTGCTAAATCTTTGTTAACAAATTTACTCAAAACAAGAGCGAAACTGAACTGCATCTTATGGTGTTAATTCTTGTTGAACCACCAAATTCTAGTTCCATTGATGAACTAAAATGAATTAGGCCTTAACCTATACATACCTGAAGATCTGTACTGAATTGGCTGATCTTATCTAGAGTACCCCATATTTCCCCTTCTCTAATACCCTGGGTCTAATACCCTTCTCTATTACCCCCTAATAATAAACCCTAAAAAAAAATTGGTCATTTCAATCCAAGACTGTTTGTGGGACACTCCTGCCTGTGCAATTCACTGCTGCGCTTCGCCCACATATATACAGTCAATTCACTTTACAGTATATTCTGTGAAGCGCTTTGAGATATCTAGAAGACGTGAAACACGCTTTATTAAATGCAAAAAAAAAGCAAAATGTAAGGACTATTAACAGAGTTCCTGCCAGTGATTAAACCCATCCTTCTCCATGGAAAGTGCATGTTTGAATGTGGGATTTCACTGTGATGCATTCATCTTGTCAGCACACAATATCTAGGCCTACACATGAAGAATGGTAAATTGGACAAGAAACAGGAAATCAACTGGACTTGTAATCATATCCCAGCAGGAATTGTGAATTTTAGGAGAAGAAAAAGTTGGCAAACCTAAACACCAAATTCTGCAAAGAACAAATTAATTTTAAATTTTAACTATACAGCCAAGGACTTTAAAATTTTGAAATATTTAGCATGAACATTACAGTGGACTAGACAGACCCTAATTTGGACATTATCATTTTTATTCCTCCCCCACAGCGTCCATTCCCTCCCAATCCATATTATTTGAACCAGGGAAGGCAGGAAGTCTACACAGCTAGTAATGTTCTGTTCAGACATATTGGGATTGAAAACCTTTAAATGGTGGAAACTTTGAACACAGAGCATCAGCTGGCTGATGGGACTATTGCCTTTTGTCGGTTGAAGCTCTTGTTAGGTCTTTGAACTCAACAGGCTCAGACTTCACTGGTTCCCCATCGGAGTGGATCGATTTCAAGATCCTTATTCTTGTTTTCAAATCCCTCCAGTCCTTTGCACCCCCTACCTCTCTGACCTTTCTCCTCACAATAGTACCTGTTGCCTTCGCTCTACAGGATCTGGCCTCCTCCTTATCCCTCAAATCCTCTATTCCACCGTCGGCAGCCGTGCCTTCAACCACTATGCCCCAAGGCTCTGGAACTCCCTTCCTCACTCCCTTCACCTCACCCCGCCCCCTCCTTTCCTATTTTCAGGTCACGTCTGAAGGCGTTTCTTTTCAACCGTGCTTTTGGCTATCTTTTTCCGCCTCCCCCTGGCTAGGCCCCAGAGTTTGCAATTGTGAAGCGCTCTGAGACACCGTCTAGCGTGGAGGATGCTATATAAATCCAAGTTGTTGTTGTTGTTGTAGCTGTCATTCCAATGCAATGCTGATCTCATTGTTGGAGGTGCCGTCCTTTGGATAAGACGTTAAACCAACATCCTATCTGCCTGTTCAGTTGAACATCATGGCACTATATGGAAAGAAAAGGGTGTTTTCTGGTCACCTGGCCATAATTATTCAGTAAAATTGGTCACTCGCTTTATTTTTGTGGAAGATGGCAGTGCACAAATTGGCTGTTCTGTTCACCAACAAAATACATAGTCACTAGACTTCACTGTACAATCAACAAAAACAACTTGAATTTATATAGTGCTCTTCACTCAACAGATTTGTGAAGTGCTTTAAGATGTCTCTACATCTGGTGTGAGGCTACATCAAATGATTATAATAATAAGTACCAGCAATAGAAAACTAAGTTTCCCATCTTGCAAAACACTGAACTGAGACATTCCCAGACCCAAAGATGGATGAACTTGCATGGGTTTCTCTGAAAGTAATGCACCTTATATTGTATGGCCTGTTTTGGGGGTGAGGCAACATTTCCTCTGTGGTTTTGCCACTGGAATGCTTTTCCAACCCCAATCTCTAGTTGCATATCGACACAATAGAATTGTCAAGCACTGCTCAAAGCTTCACCTCTGGGAGTCTGCACGCTTGCTCTGGATTGATACAGAGGTTGTGGTAAATGTGCAGCAGCTCTTGTGTTTCTGGCACCACTCGTAAAGGTTTGATCTGAGCTTGTGGTGTTCCTGGCATCAAATTGCAATAGTTCCCAGGTTGTTTACGTCTCCTTCATAGTGGATTTCGACAAGACACTGAGCAGTGCTCATCAAGTATTCTGATCTTCATGGCATGTTCCTTTACTAGGATAGAGGGATATATCCTATAATAGAATCATAGACATTTACTGCAGAAAAGGAGGCCATTCGGCCCATCTAGCACTATGTAGCGTTTTAGAACACAGAATAATAAATGTAATATATTTCAGTGTCCCAGCACCAGCACCCAGTAAATACCTCAAATACATAACTGCTGCAGACAAAACATCACCCTTTGTCCTTGATGGATTTGCAATGCAAGAAAAGCTATGTTCGTAATGCAAACATGCCTGGATTCATATCTGACAGTTTAAGAAAATATGTTTTGTTTCACTGATGGACATGAAATGCCTGAGGCCTTTAATTTGAGCACCAAATACTGACCTCAATCACTTGTGATGTTCCTACTCAAAATGTCCATGATCACCCAGCCATGCTCATGACATGTTGGGATAGCTGCATTTTGTGTGATACTAGGAATCACAGTACCTATCTGTTGGAAGATTCATGTTTTTCATTGGATTTTCCATTGAAAAGTTATTTAGGCAAAATGCCCATGGGAGCTACCAGGATGGCTGTTGAGATTTTGGAACTTTTCACCGAAACAGTTCATTTCAGCTCATTGTGTGTTAATTTGCTTTTTGAAAGAAGAACCAACAAGACAAATTCCATTCAGCCCCATTCTCCCTGTTCCCATCATTCCCTTTTCATATTTACCAGTTCCCTTTTGAAAGCTTCAACTCCTATGTCAGGGTTTGGAACTCACCTAATCTAGGCTGACGCTCAAACACTCATACTTGTTTGTGGGATGCTATCAAAGGCATGAATTATATATTTCTACTGTATAACAAGGTCAACAATTGCCTCATTCCTAGTTGGACTGAAAACATGCTAGAAAACCTCACTGTTTTGCCACTTATAGTACCTTTGTAATATGTCCTCCCGACGTGAAAGGCGCTCTACAATTGTAATTTTGTTGTTGTCATTGTCCGAATCTACTTTATAATAAATAGCAAGAATAGTCTTTACCACTTCCATCTGATTACCGATAAACATGGGTTTGAGCACCCGCTAGATGGGTGGTAGGAACCAGGAACTCCCTGTGAGTTTCCTAGTGGTCAACACAGCTCAGCATGAAATATGTAAGAGCTTTGCCACCATCTTCCTGCACACAGCTCAGACACACATCCCTTACCCTGGAGTGACAGCTCCAGAAGTTAGAGGTGCGGAAATTAAGTTGATTGGCTTGCAGCTGCAAGCCAATCAAGGTGGATTCACTGGATGTATGAACGTACATTCACAAACTCAGACTTCAGGTAACACTTTCCAGCAACTGTCGCACTAATCCTCAAATTTTCCTTACCACCTATCTGCTGGATATCTGCCTTCATGTGATGGGAGGACCTTTACAGCACAGCTTGTAATGCGCCAACTGTTCTTGGGGTTCAAGTCCAATACCAATGCTGTGAAGCTCAGTGATTTCCAGGGTGCTCAGTGACAGGTCAGTGTTAATCAGAACCCTTGTTCCCTGAAGCCACTTCCCACACTGCTTGATCCTTGACATTGCAAATGGGTCAGAGAAAGTCTCTCCACTGCATCCCCAGGAGCTCTGATCCATAAAGGAGAACTGTTTGCAAATTGATCTTATTTTTCACGAGCTTGATGTACACTGGGACCTTGCTGTCATTGAAGAGATATAAGAATGATCAGAGTGCCCTTTGGCAAAGGTTGATTTTATACTTTGTGCATTAATATTCAGACATTTCAATTTTTTGAGATGCTGAGTGGAGTATTAATAATAATATAATTATATAACCTGTAGCTCAGTGATTGGAGCACTCATCTTACAAGCGAGAGACGTGGGCTCAATTCCCGGCAGGGCGACCTCGGGCAAGTTTCCTTACTCCACACGCCTAATAATAATCCCTCCAAAAAAACAACAATAATAATTTGGTCAGTTGGTGATTCAGACCGGAGCTGAGGAAAGGGTGGGTGGGTCGGAGGACGTGGAGCAGACCAGAGCCTGCTGAACGGAGGGTGCGGACAGGTTGGTAAGGGGACAGGAGGTCACGTATGTAGGATGGGGCAAGGTTGTGGAGGGCTTTAAATGTGAGGACTGGGATCTTGATTTGGATCCTCTGGATGATGGGGAACCAATGGAATCGGGCAAGGATGGGGGAGTAATTAAATAATTAATAATTAAGGATTACTAATTAATATTAATTAATTATTATTTAATAATCTTACATATTAAAACAATGTGGTCTCACAGGTTAACATGATGGTAGCTTGTTTTAAATTCCTAATAGTAGAAAAGAAGCAACTTTTGTGTCAGCTTGGCATTCGTGTCTCTGAATCAGAGGTTGTAGGTTCAGGTCTCACATCGGGACTTGAATTCATAGTTAAGCTGACACTCAAATGCATTTGATATAGCACTTTATCATGTCTTCCAGATGTCTCAAAGCATTTCACAGAATATACTGTAAAATGAATTGACTGAATATTTTGTAATGTTCTGCAAACCACCATACAATGAATAAACAGTTTTATTCGGGGAATGGGGGTGTTAATATGTAGCAACTTTCCGAGGAACCGTCAGGTTTTGTAAGGTAAATGTAGGAGGGAGGAAGGGTGAGGCATGTTTTGACTCACTTGTCAGCTCCGAAAACCATGGTTAATACAAATGAGGTAAGTCTGTTTGTATTTTTCTGTTGGGAGTGCTGTGCAACAACAAATACATGTCGGGTTCCCCTCCCTGTTTGACGTTTGCAACAGGACATTTGAAATGCAATCAGATGAATTCCTGACATCAGCTGACATTACCTACGCACTTAACCCATTCAGCATACCTCAGCTGTTTAAATACTACAGGTAAACCTCGATTTAGGAGGAGTTGCGTTCCTGAAAAACTGTTCTCAGATCGAAACGTCCTAAATCGAAACGCGGTTTCCCATGCGGTCCCATTATATAACTCGAGATGCGTTCTTTTCACAAAATTTTCGGACCTTAAACCCACTAAATAACACACAAAATAACACACAAAATAACACACATAGGCAAGAAGGGGTACTTGGGGTAATGGTGTAGTATTGTAATCTGCTTGCACCTGTAGCTGTAACACACCTTGAACTTGCCAGTATATTGTCCCTGTTCTGTTTTATAGTAGCCACCATCGAACTAGCTGGCCCTAAAGCCCTCCCGACGTCCGTACCTTTTTCGCCAGATTCAATGCGCTTTATCATCTTCAATTTAGTATTTAAAGTGATGACTTTGCGGGGTCTTTTGCCGCTAGCGGTATCACCGCTGTGCATTTCACTTTCTGCTCTTGCTGGAAACGCAGTAGAGGCTGTAAATCGCTCGACGTTGCTTGGGAATGTTTGGAAATTACTGTAATACTGACGTGTGGTGTCGCTTCAGAATCAGCTGGCTTTTAAACAATGGCGTAGCGACACGCTATTGGCCAGTTCAAACGCTTGGATACACTATATCAGGTGCGAGCGCTATTTACCCGCAATTACACTATGTAATGGACAAAAAAGACGCGCCAAATATGACTGTGATATACACTATGTACTGTGCATGCACAAAAAAGATAATTTTGGTGGTGAAAACGAAACCATGTCCTATATCGATAAAAAGGTGTTAAAAATTATGTTCGTTCAATCAAAACAATGTAAATAGAAACGTCCTAATCAGGGCTTACCTGTACTCTGAAAGCACTGTGGTTTTTCTGTAACAATGGATGATATCCCAATTGCATTGCCACATCATCTAATTGAAAAGAAAACTAGGCGATCCTATTCAAGCAAAGTATAACATGCCGAATTGCTATGTAAACACACCATTCTCTCTCTCACAGCAACCTGGTATTGAGTGCACATAACTGGGGTTAATGAGCCAGTTTAGCAAATATATTCTAAAATCTTATCCATGCTCTGTTATTCCAAGCATGTGCTAAATTTAGCAGCTGGTGAATCATATCGGCCAGTTGGAGTTAGTGTATTAGTTGAATGAAGTTAGTTGTAACTCTGTTCATGTTCTTGTACAAGCTGACAATAACTTTTCTTCGCTTTCTGATCCAACAGGTCTGTTTGTCTGAAACAATTACCATGTCTCATTGCTGACGCTCCCCTGATAAGCATTGCATTGATTCATGTAATTCTAGAATTACAACAACAACAACTTCAATTTATATAGTGCCCTCCATGCCGGACGGCGTCTCAGAGCGCTTAATGTGCAGAACTACACATTAACCCTTCTCAGAGTCTGAAAAACTATCCTCTCTCATCCACCCCCGAGGGAACCCATTCACCTGCTTCAAATCCTATTAGATCAGCTTCATTCTGTCTCATCCAAATATTTTCTTCTCCTGTCTTTGCATGGTCACTTGTGGTGTACCTCAGGCTTTATCTCACCCCCTCATTTTCCTCATTTACATGTTTCCTTTTGGTGACATTATTATCGGCAGACATTGGATTAACCTCCACATGTATGTGGGTTTACACTCTACTTTTCCTCCACGAGCCATAACCTGGATCTGCTGACATTCTGGCCTCCTGTGTGTCAAACATCAAGGCCTCGATGAGCACCAACTTTCTATAGCCCAGAGTATACAAGTCATCCTCCTCACCTCTTGTCAATGTCTTCCCACCTCTGGCTCAGACCACCTCAACCTCACAAGCAATCTCTCAAATTCATTGAACCACTGAACCATAACCTTGGTGTCCCTTTCGATCCTCAGCTGTCCTTTCTACCCCACATATGGTCCCTAATCGAGATTGCTTTCATTCACTTTTATCACATTGCCGCCTCTGCCTCCATCTCACACCAAATGCTGCTGAAACTCTCATCCATTGCTATTGTTAACTTTCACCTGAACTGAAACATGTCTGTGTCTTACTCATTCTACTATAAAATCAGTGACCAAAAATGTTAGCTGAACCTTGTGGATGGTAGAACTGGGAAGATCAGCAAGGAGAATAATAAGAATAATCCCTGAATTTGATGTAACGCTTTATCAACAACAACAACAACAGCAAATTACACTTATAAAGTGCCTTTCACGTCGGGAGGACGTCCCAAGGCGCTACACAGGAGGCGTGTGACGCGAGCTGGGAGGGGAGTGTACGGGAAGGGGTGAAACAAGCAGGGGAGGTCGAAGAATTCGGGGTGAAACAAAAGGCACGGTCGAAGAGGAAAGTCTTCAAACCGGCCTTGAAAGAGGAAAGGGAAGAAACGAGATGGAGGGATTGGGGGATGGAATTCCATAGGGTCAGAGCAGAAAAACTGAAGGCCCGGCCTCCGATGGTGGGGCGGTTCGGGTGGGGGGCTTGGAGCAGGCCAAGTCCTGCTGAACGGAGGGTCTGGGTGGGCTTGTAGGGGGAGAGTAAATTGGTTAAATAGGGCGGGGCAAGGCCATGTAAGGCCTTGAAGGTGAGGAGGAGGATATTGAACTCGATCCTCTGGAGGATGGGGAGCCAGTGGAGATGGGCGAGGGTGGGGGTTATATGGTCGCGGAGGCGGGTGCGGGATAATACACGGGCTGCAGAGTTTTGGATGACCTGCAGCCTGTGAATGGAGGAACTGGGGAGGCCGACGAGGAGAGAGTTTCCGTAGTCCAGACTTGAGGTGATGTACGCGTGCACGAGTGTTTCGGCAGCCTGGGGGGTAAGATAATTGCGGATGTAAGCGGTGCTGGTCAAGGCATGGATGTGGGGGAGGAAGGAGAGTTTTTGGTCGAACGTGATGCCGAGGTTCCTCACTGGCTTTGTGAGGTGGAGAGTACAGCCTTGGATGTTGAGGCTGGCAGCGCCCGATGTGCGGAGGCGCTGGCTTGAGACGATCAGGAGGGCCTCGGTCTTACTCACATTCAATTGGAGGAAGTTGTCCCTCGTCCAGGACTCAATGTCGGACAGACATGCTGTCAGAACATCGATGGTCTGGGGGTTGAGGGATGAGGCAGAAAGGTACAGCTGGGTGTTGTCCGCATACATGTGGAAATTTACCCCATGTTTGCGGATGATATCGCCCAGAGGGAGCGTATAAATGGTGAAAAGGAGGGGGCCGAGGACAGAGCCCTGAGGGACGCCATGAAAAACTGTGCGGGGGTTTCAGGAAAAACCATTGGAAGATACAAAGTGTAAACGGTGGGTCAGGTAGGAATGGAACCAGTCAAGGACTGTGCCTTAAAGGTTGAGGTGGGAGGAAAGACGTTGGAGGAGGATGGTGTGATCGACTGTGTCGAACGCAGCAGACAGGTCAAGGAGGACGAGGAGACAAAGGGAGCCCTGGTCACAGGCGGTTAGGATATCATTTGTAACCTTAACCAGGGCAGTTTTTGTGCTGTGAACAGGGCGGAAACCTGATTGGAGGGGTTCAAGGAGTGAGTGAGTTGAAAGGAAAGAGCGGAGCTGGGAGGCAACCACTCTTTCGAGGACCTTGGATAAAAACGGGAGGTTGGAGATGGGTCGATAGCTTGATGGTTGCGAATTTTTCGACCTCCCCTTCGCGTCTCACCCCTTCCCAAACACTTCCCTCCCAGCTCGGGTCACACGCCTCCTGTGCAGTGCCTTGGGACGTCCTCCCGACGTGAAAGGCGCTGTATAAGTGTAATTTGTTGTTGTTGTTCCCCTACCAAACTTCGCTCCACTATTACCCCAGTCCTTGCCAGACTGCAGTGGCTCCCTGTCTTGGAGAGAATCGATTTCAAGATCCTCACTCTTGTTTTCAAATCTCTCCATGCCTCTGCGCCCCCTACCTCTCTGGCCTCCTCTCTCCTCATAACAGCATCCGTTGGCTTTGCTGTAACAGGTCTGGCATCCTCCTTGTCCCTCGAATCCTCAGCTCCACCATCAACATCCATGTCTTCAGCTATTATGCACCAAGGCTCTGGAACTCCCTTCCTAACTCAACAACAACAACAACAACTTTGATTTATATAATGCCCTCCACGCCGGACGGCATCTCAGAGTGCTTCACTCCCTTCACCTTGCCCCCTCTCTTCCTATTTTCAGGTCTCAGCTTAAGACCTTTCTTTTTGACCACGCTTTTGGCCACCTTTTTCCCTTTCCTCCAGGCTCGGCCGCGAGATCCATTATGGGGAACTGCTCTGAGACGCCATCCGGCATGGAGGGCGCTATATAAATCCAAGTTGCTGTTGTTGTTTTGATCTCATTTTGATTCAATGTCCAATTATATATCATGAAGTTGCTTTTCTCTCTACTCAATACAATTATAGATCAAACAGACACTTTCTTTATGAGATCAAGCAAGATACAATATTTCAATGTCCAATTATTGTATGAGGAAATAATGATATCCACTTTTTTTCCCTCTTGACTGTTCTAACAAAGAATATATTATAGGTGGACTTCCCACAAGTCTTCCTATTCGTAGATGGACACACACTCACCAGAAACCGTCCCTGTTAAAATTAGGAGGAATCTAACATAAGATAGGATGCAAACCCCACTACAATAGCCTGAAGCAATTGATACTCCCTCCAATACTACTTGATTAGCCAGCAAAGACCTGTTTAGTCTCTGCAATAGTTTATGTGGCCCTTCACTGATCACTCGTGTCTAGACAGGAGGTGGTTAAAGATATAGTAAATCAGTGTTGCTCTCATGCAGAGAGTTTAATTGGTCAGATCTATATTATTTGTGCACACTGTCATCACAGCTTATCTCCCACATTTGCCAACATAAACATCTGTCACTATATTTCACAGTAATGTGTGAAGAGCCTTAAAATGATTTGACATGTATAAGCTCTATAACCAATAAAAAATGATTGTTATTTCATCTCCTGGAGTATGGACACTTTTTTTTTTGTAAAAAAGAGCAACATTTGGACATATATTGGTATCCTTGAGTCAATATAAACTCAATGAAGAGATATCACAGGTAGAGAATCAGGAAAGTTGGTGAACAATTGGGAGTGTACCATAAAAATCTCATCAACAATAAAACTATCAATAACGTGTGAGTGAATTGCTTCCCTGGTAACCTAGCAACTTCACATACGAGTACAACTGATGCCCAAGGTTTCAAGGAAAGGGTCGAGATTTCAATGCAATAGTCCACAGAAAGAGGGAGTCTCTGCTTCTGTGGAAACCATGTTAAACATCGGCAACCATGTTAGCTGTTTCTTAGCTTCCCCTGGACATTGTTAGCTGTTTCTTAGTCTCCCTTAGAAATTCCAGAGGTCAATAGGGTATCAGCAAATGTCAGTTGTATGACATAGTCCAGACCAAGAAGGGAGAAAGGCTTGTGCTTGAGTAAATTAGACATTGCGACACTTCCTCAACCCCTAATTCATCAGTTGCCTACCAAAAATAAAGTCAATGTACTTAAATAAAAAATGTACTTCAATAAAAAAAGAATGGATAAAGTAAAATCACCCAGTGAAGCACAGTCTCCCTGACTTGTACTGCTGCCCTGTATATCTGTGAATCATTTGGAGTCCTGTAGCTCAGGCGTTAGAGCACTCGCCTTACAAGCATGAGATCTGTGTTTCGAATCCAGGCAGGTCAGGGTGAAATCTTGGGCAAGTTTCCTTACTCCACATGCCTATAATAATCCCTCCAAAAAAAGCTATAATAAATTGGTCATTTTCAATCTACGACTATTTGTGGGACACTGCTGTGCGGAATTGGGTGCCGCATTTCGCCCACAAATATACAGTCAATTCGCTTTCCAGTATATTCTGTAAAGCACTTTGAGACATCTAGAAGACGTGAAAAAGCGCTATATGAAATGCAAGAATTAGTATTATTATTCTCAATAGATGGTTCAGTGAACATAGTCCCAACACTAGCTATGACATTTTAGGAGGTGCTGTAGCCAAGATAGATGTTGAGTTGCCATCTTCCTAAAGACAACAACAAATTATACTTGTATAAGTGCCCTTCACGTCAGAAAAATGTTCCAGGGTGCTGGACGGTCAGGTTTCTTTTGGTCTCGAGCTGGGAGTTTGGGTCAAGAGGGATGGAGGGCAGGGAGAGTGGGTGGCTGACATTGTAGCTTTCAAGAGGGAGGTAGACAGGTATAATAATAATAATCCTTGCATTCGATATAGTGCTTTTCACATCTTCTAGACGTCTCAAAGCGCTTCACAGAATATACTGTAAAGTGAATTGCCTATATATATTGTGGGCAAAACGCGGCAGCCAAAATTGCTCACAGCAGTGTCCCACAAACAGTCACGGATTGAAATGACCAATTTTATCATTGTGTTTTTTTTGGAGGGATTATTATTAGGCGTGTGGAGTAAGGAAATTTGCCCAACGTTTCGCCCTGACCTGCGTGGATTCGAAACACAGATCTCACACTTGTAAGGCGAGAGCTCTAACCACTGAGCTGCAGGACTCCATACGAAAGAGTGGGACTTGAATGGTATGGGGTTAAGGTGGGTGATGACACTGAAGTGATTTCCTTGCTCTGTGAGACAATGCATGCTTGATACGCTGAATAACCTCCTTCTGCGCTGTAGATAGATTTCTACATTTCTATGCTTCTAAATTTTTTTGGCAATGCCTAGCAGTATCCAGGATAGGCTTCCCTTGCTGTGGTGCATTGCTTATCTTCTTGACTAACAGTGAGTAAAAGCAAGAACTATAAATTGGTATAAATTATACAGTTACCACTTTGAACCATTCTTCTGCTGGAAGTGATTTTGTTTGTGAAGGGCATAACTCATCCAAACGTACCGCAGGAGGCAGATTTGATGGGTGTAAACTCTCATAAATGCCTTCACCATAGTTTTGTCACGATCCTTCAAATTGCATAATGATCATTCTTGCATTTAATATAAACTATTTGCCTTATCACATTGTGGACATCTGAAAACGCTTCACAAGAAATACTTTAAAGCGGTGTCTTTATTCTGTGGACAAATTCTGTAAGTTCTACTAATTTTGTACATTCTTTTACAGAGCATGTAACTATAAAACATGAACTTGAAACATAAAACTCCATTCATCAATTTGCTAAATTCTCACACTGAATTGCTACATTAGGCCCAGGTGAATTGTTACCCTAAAGATCTGTTAAACTCTTCGAGTTGTTCATCTTGTGTGAAAGGTAATCTACAGGGCGATGCTGTTTTACTTGTTTTATTTTATTTCATTTTATTTGTTTTATTACTTAGTTTTAGTTACAGTTGTTGTTGGAAGTGGTATAAAGCATGCTTCCAAACTTCACTAAATTCAACAAACGTTTTACTCAGTGCTTATTTAGGATTTAAATAATGAAATAGTGAAATTAAATGCTTTTTAATGATAGTATTTATCTCATAACACTTGTTTAAATGTAATTCCTAAATGGATGGGATTTTAGCTTTGAAGGGAAATCCTGCAATGTTTAGTGCCTTGCAGATTCTATTGTGGCTTTAGATTTGTAGGAAATTGCAGGAAGTTGTTTGTGTAAATATTCTATTAAACAAAACCTGCAGTAACCTTAGCTGCTAATGCAGATTTTGGGTGGGGTTGCTCTGAGAAAGTGGACTACAGAGTTCAACAAAAACCACAGATCAAAGCAGAATTACATCAGAATGAATCTTAGGTCCTTACTACATCAGTACAATGTTATACAAATGTACCTTGCTAACAAAATTCTTCAAAGGCTATGATTTCTGTTTGAAGTTCAACTGAATATTTGGATGAGGATAGGAACATATAAATTTTAGACCAGGGAATGAAATTAGGAATGAATTTTATTGTGTTTATGCCTTGCTCTAATACACTGATGTCACTAAAAACAGAAATGTCTACTTCAGGTTGTTCAAGCAAGGGGAGAAGTAACTCCAAAGTAAGTTTACTTAGACAATTTCAGGACAAACAGCGGGAAATATTTATTTAAACCTTGAGTAATTACTGACTGGAACAGGAAAGGTAGTTATGGTCAGAATGCTGGACTCATTTATAGTATAGCTTGATGCTCTAATGGGAAGATTGTAGAATGTGTATTCTGGAAGCATGAAATCCAATAGGCTAAAGGCCTTCTTCATCTTGTGAAGCATTTCTATTGTGACCTTGTGAATATGGTTAGGAATATGAGAGACTCACCCACGGAAGTGTCATTTTGTTTCAGTGGTCTGAGTCCCTCGTCAGGCCTAGTCTTACATAGTCTAAGATGACACTCCAGTGCAATACTGGGGTGGTGTGGAGTTGTGGGGGGTGGTATTTGTTTTCTGGAGGTGCCTTCCTGCAACCTATTTTCTCTCTCGCACCCTAAAATAATAATAATCCTTACATTTATATAGCGCTTTCCACGTATTATTGATGTCTCAAAGCGCTTCACAGAATACAACAACGTCCCAAGGTTGGGACCAGAGCAGGGGGTGAGGGAGAAGACAAGAGGGAAGAAAGGGGGGAGAAGAGGTAGGGACCAGAGTAGGGGGGGAGGGGTTGTGGTTGGCAGAAGGAAAGTAGGAAAATTGACTGTATATTTGTGGGAGAAACACCTATCATCCCCGTCGTCGACTGACTCCACTGTCTTCCCATCACTCAGAGGATGCAGTTCAAGATCTTGGTCCCCACCTTCACATCCTCCACAGCCTGGCTCCTCCATACCTCTGTGAACTTTTAACCCCAAACAAACCTGCCTTGTCCCTCCACTCAGTGGGCTATTGCCGATTTCATGTCCCCCGCCATGGACAGGCCTTTAGCTTCTCTTCCCCCAACCTCATGAACTCCATCCCACATTACCTCTGTCTAGGTGGGGAAGGTGGTTTGGGGGACATGGAGCCTCCTGAGTGGAAAGGGCAGGCAGGTTTGTAGGTGGTTAGGAGGTCGCAGAGGTGGGGTGGGGCGAGGCCGTGGAGGGCTTTGAATGTGAGCACCAGGATATTGAATTGAATCCTCTGGGTAATGGATTTGATATTTGATTTATATTTGCATTTGATATAGTGCTTTTCACATCTCTTAGACGTCTCAAAGTGCTTCACAGAATATACTGTTAAGTGAATTGACTGTATATTCGTGGGTGAAACGCAGCAGCCAATCGCGCACAGCAGTGTCCCACAAACAGTTATGGATTGAAATAACCAATTTATTATTGTTTCTTTTTTTCAAGAGATTATTGTCAAGTGTATGGAGCAAGGAAACTTACCCAAGGTTTCGCCCTGCCTAGAGTAGAACTCAGGTCTCTTGCTTGTAAGGCGAGTGCTCTAACCACTGAGCTACAGGACTCCAAATTATTTTAAAACTTATTTCATTTTAAGGTCAATATTTCATCCTAACAAATAAATTCTCTAATATGATGACCATATGTTTACCATTAATGCCACACACATTTACCGGAGTTAGGATAGCCAGAGACTATTAGCAAAATATACTTTCAACAATATTCTGAATTATAGATTATAAACAATTCAACTGCCAAGGAAATCCAATCAAATGCAATAAGTTATTATGCAACAATTACTAACCCCATATCAAGTCACATTACAAACTGCCGACATTGCAATTACTTTGAAAAAAGTTATGCGATATGTATTAAATCAATGGTGTTGAATTCCCCAACAGATATAACCTGTTATGGGTGAGTATCACCTGTTGATGTACTGAGATGCTAAATTAAGTCTGACTGTCAGTATTACTGCTACTAGACAGATTTTAATGAGCTGGAAGCTCAAAGAACTGGATGTATTGACGTTTGAAGGTCCCTAATTAGACACTGACACCTAACCCTTTCTGTATCAGTCTTCATTTTTCAAGCGATAGGTGTGTTTACAGTTTTATCACCGACTAAAATACTGCAGAAATATCCAAATTGAAAGATCTGCACAGAGTGAGCACAGCACAGTATTTCACCCACGAACATACAGTCAATTCGCTTGATAGTATATTCTGTGAAGCACTTTGAGGCACCTTGCCCCTTCCGAATTCTGAGACGTCAGTGGACAGGTTGACTATGGGATTCGCACCGGTCTCAGAATTCTCGGAAGGGGCAAAGGTGCCTCAAGCTGCTCAAGCCCCCCTATACCTCTCCACGCGAATTGGCTGTCTGCTCCCTCCGCTGGACTCCGACAATCCCTGTGCTCGTGCTCCCTCCCTTATCTCCCTCAAGGCATGCCTCAAGACCCTCCACTTTGACCGCAACTTCTGTCATCCTCCTACTCCTCACCTCCACCCCTCCTGATCCTAACCCTTTCCTTGTGTCCAAATCCTAAATGTCCAGCACCTTCTTGATGTCCTCCTGATGTGAAAGATGCTGTACAAATGTAATTTGTTGTTAATGTTGTGGTAATACAAAAGCTCTGAGGGAGCTAAGTTGCTGTGTCAGTGGATAATATATTCTCAAATAACTGGGTTGAACACAATGAACTTGTGACTTGAGAGATATGGTAAGTGGAAATGATGGATCTGCTAATCTGCATTGCTGGGAAAGCTCAGAGGACAATGGGACAAACGTACAACACATTTACAGATGTGTCATCTGACTATCAATTCATATGTAGAACAACTTTGGAAAAAATCCTGAACAACACTGTAAACAACGTAGCGTTGGGTACCAACATTGCCACAATCATAACCTGCAGTTTGTGATTCCATCTAGTGTTGAGCAGTAGAGCAAGATACTGACTGGACAGAGACACAGACAAGGTATGGAGGAGGCTTTATTGGCAGCTTTCCCAGCAGACAACACAAACTTGGGTTACAACACATGGAAAGAATGGACCTTGAAACATGAACATAAATACGATTTATCCCAGTTACAACACTCTGGTGCTGCTAACAAGATAGATTTGACTGATAAAGCAGACTACGTTTTATAAGTTTTCCCTCAAAATTAAATCTCAAGAGAGTAATGCCCCGCAATCGCTATAAACCAGATTTCTACAGAAACTTGGCTTCTAATATTGTCATGTTTGCAATATAACCCCCGGCTTTGCTCTTTAAGTGAAATTTCAAGTTATTTGTTCCATTGTGTTTCAAAGCTCATGAAAGTAAAACCCAAACTACTTGAAAAATGTCACATCTGACGATTCTCATCCTCAAGAGGGCAAAGTGGGTACCAAGCAACAGAACCCAGGCAGCTGCTGCACCTTCTCAATGAATAATAAATATCACTAGTGACATTTAACAAAATGCTGTAAATGTTGTTACCTTGTTGCTTAGCTGGCTCTAAGATGTGCTTTGAAACAAAATATTGGAAATAAATCAACACTGTGTATGTATAGAACCAAGTTTCTCCTGGTGTCCTGGCCAACCATCCCCTAAATAAAATTGGTGATTCTTTCCTTGCCTGTTTTGTGTAGCTGTGCTCAAATTGGTTGCTGATTCACCTGCAAAATGTACAGTGACTACACATTTACCCCATGTATATCCCATGAAGTGCTTTTACGTGTCCCTCTGATATCACAGGTTTTGTACCAAATATAAGAATTTTGTAAAATGATAAACTCACAGTAAAGCCACTTTTTTTTGTTACGAACCATAAGTTGAATGGACAACCTAGCTTTATGGATTCCAACATTTAGAACATTTTCTGAACTCTAAGTAATTTCTAACCATTAAATTATAAACGCTTGAAACCAAGCAATAAAAACATTTAATTTTCCATTTCCCCATTTAAATCAATCCAATTTCACCCAGATATGTACAGTCAATTCACTTTGCAGTATTTTCTGTGAAGCACTTCGAAACGTCGAGAAGATGTGAAAAGTACTTTATCAAATGCAAGGATTATTATTATTATGTTCCTGGCGCACAGTATGACTTTATATCATCTGTCTAGAAAGGTAATTAAAAAAATCAATTGAGAAATGTGAGGCAATTATTGATCAAGGGAAGCACAGTCTTTTAGCTCCTTAGTAACCTCTCTTCTTAAGTAAAAATAAAGTAGAAATGTTATATTTAAAATAAGTAGAGAAATACTTATGGTTGTAACATCATATGGAATAAAGTAAGCAAAAAGTCTACGAAAGATCTCAATACAGTAAAATAGTCAAAGTAAGCAGGTCAGTCAATTGTAAACCCATCATCAGGCTTTATCCAAACCAAGCTAAGATTTCAATGCATCCCACCTAAACATGGAAATCTCAGAGATAGATTGTTGGGATGGAATGCACACTTTCTACTTGGATGGACCCATTCAGCACCTTGGGATGTCCTCCCAACGTGAAAAGCGCTCTACATATGTAATTTTGTTATTGTTGTTGTTGTTTCCCAATTCCGGGAAGTATTAGGCGCAGTTGGCAAGAGCCAAGGCTTGGGGACCCCAGAGACTGTGTTGGGGGAAACTGCTGGAATCTAACCAACTGAAGAGTTTGCCATTGATATTGTTGTCTCGCAAGCTTGCCCACTGTTTATTGAGCTTGGACCACTCTATGGCTAGTCTGCCCTTCCAAGAACTGCCTCTGAGCCAGGCTGGGTTGAGGTGTCATCAACAGTGCCCTGGGAGCCTGCGGTCCCACCTGGCTCAGAAACCAGACTACTGAGATAGACAAACATCTGGTTGGGAATAGGATTGAAGCTATGGGGTAAGAATAGATTGAAATGGTCAAATGTGGCCTGTGCCCTGGTGGAACCAGGATTGAGCCAATATCAGGTCACAGGAATGCTCATGCAAACACACATTTTGTTTATAATATATAATAATAATTCTTGCATTTGATATAGCACTATTCACATCTTATCGACTTCTCAAAGCGCTTCACAGAATATACTGTAAAGTGAATTGACTGTTTATTTGTGGGTGAAACGCAGCAGCCAATTGTGCACAGCAGTGTCCCACAAGCAGTCATGGGTTGAAAATGACCAATTTTTATTATTGTGGTTTTATTTTGGATGGTTTATTATTAGACGTGTAGAGTAAGGAACTTGCCCAAGGTTTTGCCCTGATCTTCCTGCATTCGAACACAGGTCTCATGCTTGTAAGGCGAGTACTCTGACTACTGAGCTGCAGGAGCTCTACAATATCATAGACACTCCATATGGTGAATACACACTGAGAAAATGTCAGGTAGAATATTTATCTATTTGCTAAGTCTGACCCATTAACACAACAACAACTGCATGTGTTTACATAGAGTAGCACCTTCACAAAGAATAGCACCTCAGAGCACTTAACAGTGGTGGAGCCTGATGCTGAGCTGGGAAGAGGGAGGAGGTGATCGTAGCTGGTCGAAGAGGAAAATCTTCAGGGCAATCTGATGGAGGCAAGATGGTGAATGAAGGAGAGTGTTCCAGAGTTTAAGAGGGCAGGAGCAGAAGGCATGACTGTCATTGGTGGAGTGAAGTGAAGGAGGTCCATGCAGTAGGCCTGAGCTTGCTGAGCAAAGTTGCAGGTAGAGGATAGGGGAGTAAGCAGGTTGGAAAGGTAGGGAGGTGCTAGGGAATGAAGGGATTTGTATACGTTTGAGGATCTTGAAATCAATCCATTCTGTAATAGGGAGCCAGTGGAGTCTGGTACGGACTGAGGTGACGTAGGTACAGAGTTTTGTGTGAGTGAGGATATGGGATGTGGGATGCAGAGTGCAGTACTAATAAAGTGGATAAGTGAGGGGAGGCAATGGAGGAGGATGTCATGATCGACTGTGTCAAAAGCAGCAGAAAGGTCCAGGACAAGGAGGCAGAGGGAGCCCTGGTCACAGAGAGAGATGAAGTCATTTGTGAGGACATCACATTTTTGTGAAGATGGGAGTAGGTTCTGATACAGGGTTTGATTTTGGGAACCAATATCAGCTCGAACAAAACTTAAAATTTAGAATAAGTTAAAAGATCAGAATAGAAAAGTGAATTTACTTGGGATTATGGTAATGGAGATGCAATGACATCAGAACAATCCTTTTTATTGTGTTGTAATTGTTGAGTCAGTAATCAGTTTAATTCACTGGAGGTTAATCTGCAGCAGCCTGATTAGCTATAATTCACTGAACATCTCATTACCTCCCATTCACTGCTTTCCATTCTGCGGTTTGGTTATGTTGATGGAGCACTGAAATGAGATAAGTGCTTTTGACTGTATAAAGTGCAAACAATGCAGATCGAACATTACACTATTTCAATATGTCCAGAAACAAAATCATTGCAAACATTATAAATCCAGAATGCTCTGATTTACTAATATCAACCTATGGTTAGGTGAGGGGCAATTATTTGGAATGAATTGGGTAAGGATGCAAGAGTGACTCAAGGCAGAAGGTGTGAGAGGTAAATAATTGCCTGAGCAGCAAAATTCTGCAGCTTCATTTGTGTCTTTTACAAGATGGTTTGAAAAATGAATTGCAAGACACAGTGATACGCAATAATAAAATAATCCTCGAATTTCATTTGAGAGGACATCTTAAAACCAGCCACGGAATTTTACTGTAAATTGCAATAACTATTTTGTAGTTACTGCTGCAGAATCAATTGCAGGAAGTGCTGGAAAGGCACGTCAAGTCGGCCAGCATCTGAAAGAGACACTGAGAAAATGAAATCTGCCCTGCTGGGTATCTCCAGACGTTGCTGTTATTTTTCATCATTAATTTTTTTGTTTTATCTGCATGTCCCTCAGCTGGTGGCTGGCCTTGTGGAGCAGACAGCTCCAGGCTGGTGCACTTGGTTTTCATTCGAGTGAACAAAGCTACACTGAGCTCTAGACTGGAGGAAAGTAAGATATAGAATATCATCATCGTCAGGGGAATCAGGTCTGAGAAATCATGATGATGTCTTGTTTCTTTTCAGGAGAGTGGATGAGGAATGTGAAAAGCAACTTAGTTAAATTTTTCTTCCACTGTACAACAACAACAACAAAATTACATTTATAGAGTAACTATAAAGTCACTGTATGACCAGCTCTCCCTGTCTCCCTTGTTTGTGGTCAGACTCTTCTCTTAAAAAGTATTCAAAGACATTCCTACATGAAGGGTGCTATATAAATGCAAGTTGTTGTTATTATTGTGGTACTGAAATAAATTAAATTTAATACTATTTCAAAGGGATAATGTGTCATTTGAAAGAATCTATATATTTCATCAGGGGTTACTGGAGTGAAACCACAATTATTATTTTTTCTGCTGCTTCCAGTTCGAGCAAACTGAACACTATTAAAAATACCACAGGTTAAATGCATTGTGAGTTCCCAACCATAGGTTGATATTAGTCCGAAGGTGGTAGGCAGAGCAAAAACAGTGTAACATTTTGTACCAAAATTGTATTGTGGCTAAATATAGCGAATTTGACATGTGCTTGCTTGTGTCAGAAAAGTAATAATAATAATAATAATCCTTACATTTGATATAGTGCCTTATCATGTCTTCTATGCGTCTCAAAGCGCTTCACAGAATATATTGTAAAGTGAATTGACTGTATATTTTGTGGGCGAAATGTGGCAGCCAATTGCGCACAGCAGTGTCCCACAAACAGTCTTGGATTGAAATAACCAAATTATGATTGCTTTTTAAATTTATAAATATTTTTTAAAAAATAGATAGACAAGCAGCAGGACTTAAGTTTCATGGATACTATCTGATTAATACATAATAGAGAAACTCCATTTACCAAAAAGCGTTATAGGATTAAGGGTCTATCAAACCAAAGAAAGCATCACACAGCCGGTTCTATGAACTCAAGGCAGCATTATGCAAAATGCTCCAAGAGAGCATTACATAGAGAGCCTTGTAGACTCAAGGAAGCAGTATAAAGGTGCTCTATGAAGCCAGGAAAAGAGCAATATGCACCCAATAGCGTCACAGAGAACACTCTTCAGCATTCAAGAGAGTATTGCAAAAGGAGCTTTACAGGCCCAACAGAGCATTAAAAGGAACATCTGTGATTGCAAGAGAACATTACAGTGGGTGGTTTATGAGGTAAAGAGCAAATAACACAGTGGATGAAGAGTGAATTATAGTGGGGTCTCAGTAACGCCAATAAGGAAGTTCTTCCAGATGCATCAGTCAATGATGGGCATAAATGATTTAATTTAATTACTTTTGAAGGATATCAACACAATATATATTCTTTAAAAGGCATTCTAGATAATTCAAGTGGTCACTAAATTGCAGTTACTTTAATTTATTCTTACAGCAACTAACGAATCTACACATCAGTTTTTGACCTTGAAAGCTATACTGTTATTCCACAGATCAATATCTCAACATTATGTTAAGGAAATAGCGTGCCTAATGTTCTTAACTTTTGTTGGCCATTGTTCAAAACTGCATAAAATATAACCAAGGTTAGAATTGTGTTCACTATTCTCACCCAACTCCAACAGCTCCACATCATTTCGAGGATTCAATTCAAGATCCTGGACCTCACCTTTAAAGCCCTCCATGGCCTTGCCCCACCCTACCTCTGTGACCCCCTAACCCTCTAATAACCTGCCGACTCCCTCCACTAAACAGGCTCTGCTGCATGTTCCCCGACCAACCCGTCCCCCGTCGGCAGGTGAGCCTTCAGCCACTCTGCCCCCAACCTCTGGAATTCCATCCTGCAATCTCTCTGCCTTGCCCCCTCCCTAGCCTCCTTCAAGTCCTGCCTCAAGAACCTCCTCTTTGATCGTGCCATCGGTCACCCTTCTTCCCTCCCTTCCCTCCACCCTCTCCGATTCCAACTCCAGCTCAGGTCCGAAACATGACGGTGCAGCATCTTGGGATGTCCTCCCGATGTGAACAAGTGTCATTTTGTCGTTGCAGTTGTTATCCAATTCCCTTTTGAACTCTACCACCAAATCAGCTTCCACCCCACTTTCAGGCAGTGCATTCGAGATGGTAACAACTCACCGCGTAAAAACATTTTTCTTTGTCTCCCTGTGGCTTGGTGTATTGTACTTCTGGTTATCAGTGCCTTTGGATGTTCTCCCAAACGAAAGGTGCTATACAAATGTAATTTTCTTCTTGTTGTTATGGGAAAGAGTTGATAATCGAGCGATTTAAATCTATCTTATTAACGAATTCTGCTGAGGTGTATTGCAACTTAGACCAATATATGAATCTGCCACAGTGAACTGAATCATCCCCTGCACTAAAATGAAGTGTAACTACTATAAAGAAAGTAGTACAACTTCATGTTTAAAAAATATTATCTCTGAACCATTACAATAAATATAAAATGTGAAAAAACTTTGCTTGCCCCTTCCCCTCTATTTTCTCCTCTGTTGTATTCTCTCTTTTTATTTATACTTGACCTATTCTAGCACTTTTCTACTGGTTCTAACTTATTTTGTTTGAGTTTTATGAGTTCACAGACTTGAATCTGTATAGAGCCTTTCAATGATATTGTGGAGCTCCTATAGCTCAGCGGTTAGGGCACTCGCCTTACAAGTGTGAGACCTGCGATCGAATCCAGGCAGATCAGGGCGAAACCATGGGCAAGTTTCCTTACTCCACATGCCTAATAATAATCCCTCCAAAAAAACACAATAACAATAGTCACTGGGATTTCTAAAGCACTTCACAGTACAGTACATAGTCTAAATGGGGTGACTCTGTGGATTTTGTGGGTGAATGCGGCTGCCGATTTATGGTCCAGAACTTTAGGTTTGCTTATGTTAAAAGTTCTCGAGCTCAGGCAGTATTAGTTGGATGTTAGAGGCTTGTTTTTATTGTCCTCCTAGGTAAGTTCTCTAGAGATCCCCTTCACTGCAGGCCTTCAACAGAGCAGAACATTTTCGTTGTAGTGCCTCCTCTGTGAAATAGATGTTCTTAAAGTTTCACCAAGGAGCTTTGAAATAAGGATAATTGCACAACAATTATTCTTTGAAACATTTTGAGATGTCGAGAAGACATGGAAAGCGCTACATCAAACGTAAGAATTATTATTATTCTTAACAAGCATTCGAGCAACTAAGAATAATTACGCTACAAGCATTCCTGAGATTATTGGAGACCATGGAGGAATTTGATTTAACTTTAGAGATGCAAAATTTAATTTTGCATAAATGAGTAAAAGAACCACATGAGACCAATGAATAAACAGAAATGGATGACATTGTCTTGAACATGTAGTGATAGAGAATCACAGAAAGTTTACAGCACAGAGCAGTGTATGTGGCCCACTAATCCTATGCTGGGACAAGTTCCCATTGCAGCTATTTAGTGGAATCACAATTCCCTGCTCTCACCCCAAATCCTTCTGTATAAATGCAAGTTGTTGCTGTTCTATACGTTAAATAACTATCTAATTCCCTTCTAAATGTTCTATGTTGCAGCCTCAACAGCTCTTGTGTCAAAGCATTCCATATTCTAATAACCTTTTACATGATAAACAATTCCCCCATCTTAACACAGAGCTGACTTCATTAATTCAGGTAGGTTTACCAGAAGAGTTGAATGTATTAATTAGCACATGGACTGTATTAATTAGCACATTCAAACATCAATAGCCAAGGTATATATAAGAGAAGGAGTCTGATGCTATCCAGATTGTCCTCACTTGGGCAATTAAAATAGTGATCAGATAGATCAAATAGATCAAAATACCCCCTCAGGGGTTCTACTGCCTTGGTGCAATAAAGTTTTGTTCTGATTTTGCTTTTCAATCCCATTTAGAATTCTTTGAGGTCCCCTCTCAGTCATTTGCTCTCTGGACTGAAAAGCCTTAACTTATCTAATTGATGTTCAGAGCTCATTCTTCCAACACAAGAGATCATCCTTGATCTGCACTGCCTCTGGGTCCTGGACAGCGCATCTTATATCATAGTGACCAAACTGTATGTAGTTCTCTGGGTCATCCTCAGGCTCCATAATTCTGGTCATCATAACATGAAGGGGCTATTCCCATAGCAATCCATTTTCTCTGCAAGGTAAAATAAATTTGCAGTTTAATGCCAAATGTCATACTGGAATAAAAATCAAATTCTTGTAAATATTTTGCAAAAACTGTACATAAGGGAGGTGATAACATAGCAGTAGCTTATCATCTCTTTGTTGTGTTCAACAGTCCCACCACAAGCTTGCTCCATCGGAAAGCAGAAGTAAACAAACTTGAGGTCAGACTGCTGAACACAATGAGGGAGAATATTGACTTATTCCAACAAGATTCCTTTTCCACATGACCGAGGACTGGCTTCAATGAGACAAAAGGCAATTTATGGGAATACAAGTAAATGAATCTTGTTCCAATTAGACACAGAATGCAGGTACAACATAACTAATTTAGGACTTGCAATGTATTATTTGTTGAGTAAATTGCTTCACCAAACTTACTAAAGCCGTTTATTTGTTAAAAATAAGTTTTAGTGCACACTGTGTATGTGATTGAATCTGCCTATAAATCAACCTGATTGTTTTCACCAAGTGGAGAGCCTCTGACATAATGACTCAATATACAATGGTTCACAGCAACAAGGAAAAGGGTCACACTTTCACATCTACTGCTAATGAAAATCAGTTTGCCAACATAAAATCAAGGATATTTCCAATCCAAAACTAAGTACAATCAACTCAACATATGGGTCACTGCAGGTAAAAATAATAGGGCAATTTTTCTTCTGCTTGTCAATGTTCGGGGGTGAGGGCATCAAGATTTTATTATACCTATCTGACTTCAGCTTTATCAAATGGATTCAATCCCATTTAAAATATTATACATGTCTGTGAGGTCTTCTCCAAATCGTTATCTCTCTAGACTGAAGAGGCTGAGCTTGTCTAATCATTGCTCATAGCTCATTCCTCTAACACTGGAGATCATCCTCGCTGCTCTTCTCTGCACCATTTCTAGGACCTGGACATCTCTTTATGTTGCGGTGACCAGAACTGTAAACAGTGTCCTAGGACAGTATGACACTGTAACACTGTACATTCTGAGGATGACATCTGGGGATCCAAACTCAACTGATTTAGCAATCTAACCCAACATCCTATTTATTGCTGTCATTTGACATTGTGAACAATGATTTAACTTAACACTACCTCGGCACTCACTAGATCCCTTGGCATCTCTGGTGTACAGATCCCTTGGCATCCATTGAATTTAAGATGTCCTCCTGACTTGAAAGGTGCTATAAAATTGTAACTTTGTTGTTGTTGTATTTGTGTTTCTTATTCTTACTTCCTATACATAGTACCAATTATCAGCCCATGTACTATGCATACCAGATATCAGCCCATATTTTATGAAACTGTCTTTGTATGATCCTTGCTGCCTCTTCTGACCATAGTTGTTTTCCTCAACTTGATGTGCCTGTAGATTTAATTATCTTACATTGGGTCTGCAAATCCAGGTCATTAATTTATACAAGAGACTGGAGGGTCCCAGTACTGACTCCCAAGCATGTTTCTTAACCCACAGCCTCTTGACTTAGCCAGGCTTTCTACTGTTTGGTTTCTACAAAAATAAATCCTTTCAACAACAGATCAGGTTGATACCTATAATCTCCACTCTTCCTCTTTGAATCTCACAAATCATTTGAAGTTGGGCACCATGTAACCTCTTGAAATCTCAAAGAGCGGTTTATTTCAAGAGGTACACAAATCCCCTTTTGGATTCATTCAATTTATGTGGCGGTGGGGGATCCCCAGCATTTATTCATGGATGATGTCTTTTGGATGTCCTTCAGCCAACTCTATCTCTCCACCCTTGATATCAGGACAACTGGCATCCTGCCAGACTGCCTGTCAATTCCTGAATGAGAGACAACTTTCTACAGCTGAACATCAGCAAGACTGAAGCCTGCCTGATTGGCTCGAGCCAGTGCCTCAGCACCCCAGGCAATGGCAGCATCAGCATCCATGCACATTCCACCTCATTAAGCCAGTCAGGAACCTGGGTGTCTTGTTTGACCCTGAACTGTCCTTTCTCCCCCAATATCCATTCCACGACCAGCACTGGCTTCCACCACCTCCACAACATTGCTCGAATCCGCCTCTGCCCTCAGGCTTCCGAAACCTTCACACACATATTTGGGATCTTCGCACACACAAGGCTTGACTATGGCAATTCCCTCCTTGACAGCCTCCCCAACTCTTTCCTCTACAAGCTGCAGATCATTAAAAACTCTGCAGTTTGTGACCCCATCACCGCCATTTCAGCCTCTCTGCCCCCACGCTTTGGAAGTCCATCCCACAATTCCTTCGTCTTACTCACTCCCTTGCCTCCTTCAAAACCATTCTCAAGCCCCTCCTCTTTGATTGTGCCTTCTCTGCCCTCCCTCATCCCAACCCTGCAACCTCCCACCCCCAAGCTTGGGTCCTGACCCTTGATTGTTCAGCACCTTGGGATGTCCTCCTGATGCGAAAGGCGCTCTACAAATGTAATTTTGTTGTTGTTTTCATTCCAGCGGAGAGTACTTTAGGTACCCTAGACAAATCAAACAACCAGTCTTGTTGTCACAAAGGAGAGGTACTCACTTGTATTTCACTTTATCGGTTCAGTTTACTTTCATATAAGAAAATACAACAACAACAAAACTTGCATTTTATAGGAAGGAAGGAAGGGAGGGAGGGAGGGAGGGAGGAATTGTTAAATTTTTATAACATATTTTCACATCTCACAATAAACCACAAATAATAGTTACTGGCAAGTTCAGTGACTGTATTTGTAGGAAAATTGAACCATTATTTATACCAGCAATGTTCCGCAAACAACCATAATGTGAAAAATGAATTTATCTGAAGGATCGTTGGTGAGTACACTTTGTGAAGAGAAACTCCCTTCTTTTTCTCTTCCCGTTTTCCAATGGGCATTTCCAAATAGAGCCCATAGGATCTTTAGTGTGCTAAAACTGAGCCAAACTGTCACACTAATATGAATGAACTACTCGGTGTATCTTTTCTGATTACAATATTTTATTCCATCTTAATAAGAAAGATAACTTGCCCTGGCTCCTCATTTCCATTTTTTTCTAAGTGTAAATGTGATGGCTTTGGCATGATTCAGCTAAGAATTAATTTCAGGTCTGGACTCAAACTCAAATCTGGAGCTAGTCCCAATTAGAAGTTGGTCATGTGAGGGAACTTTTCTAAATCTACCTGAACTCCATGTGATCTCATCGGCAGGAACTTCAAGCAAACAGGTTTGTGGAATATTGTATCAGAATATTAATAACTGTTCCCTATTAATAACCATGTCTCTCAGTTGCATAGATACAGTTAATTATAGCCACAAGCTCTTCTACTGAAGGGTATTAAATGCCACGTTTTATGAGAATAATTACTCATGATAGAAGTGATCAAAAACTGTACGGATTTGAGGATAACGTTTTGCATAATCCTCAAGTGTGTAATTCATGAGATAACCAGCCAGAATGTGTGAAGGAAAGGGCAACAATCCAATCAAAAAGCAAGAGGTTTTGGATGTCTTTTCCTTAGAATCACTGTGGATCTCTTTTGTGGATGCCTTGTGGATCGTCTCCCGACATGAAAGGCGCTCTATAAATGTAATTTTGTTGTCATTGTAGTAAAGCCTTTATTCTTTCCATGGCCCCAAGCATAGATTGGGTTCTTCTCTTGGGAAAACAGCTTACAATCTTACAATATTGAAAGAAAAACATGCAATAAAAATTCAGAATCAAAGAAATAGGTACATAACTCATATGTAACTCAACTTAACAAATTTTGTAGCTCAGTGACTAGAGCACTTGCCTTACAAGTGAGAAACCCAGGTTAGATTCCAGGCAGGATGAAGCCTTGGGCAAGTTTCCTTATTCCACACGCCTAATAATATTCCCTTTAAAAAAAAAAAAAAAATTGCCCATTTCAATCTGCAACTGTTTGCGGGACACTGCTGTGTGCAATTGGCTGCCGTGCCTCAGTCAATTCACTTTATAGTATATTCTGTGAACAACAACAAAATTACACTTGTATAGCACCTTTCACATCAGGAGGACGTCCCAAGGCGCTGGACAGTCATTGTTTCAGACCGTGGCTAGGGTCGGGGACTGGGAGGGTGGAGGGAAAGGGGAGATTTGGGGTGATCAATGAGACCATCAAAGAGGAGAGTCTTGAGGCGGGACTTGAAGAAGACTTGGGAAGGGGCGAGGCGGAGAGGCTGCGGGATAGAGTTCCATAAGTTGGGGGCAGAGTGGCTGAAGGCTCACCCGCCAGTACTGGAGCAGGTGGGTCGGGGGACATGAGGTAGAGTTTGGTGTTCTCCACATACATGTGGAAATTTATCCCATGTTTGTGGATGACATCACTGGTGGGGAGCATCTAGAGTGTGAAGAGGAGGGGTCTAAGGACAGAGCCCTGAGGAACACCGAACAACACGGTGCGGGGCCTGGAGGAAAAGCTGTTGGCGGACACAAAATGGAGACAGTGTGAGAGATAGGACCTGAACCAGTCAAGGACAGAACCTTGAATGTTGAGGCAGTGGAGGAGGATTGAGTGGTCCACGGTATCAAAGGCAGTGGATAGGTCAAGGAGGAAGCGGGAGCCATGGTCAGAAATGGTCAGGATATCATTTGTGACCTTGACTAGAGCAGTTTCTATGCTGTGGGCAGCATGGATCTTCGATTGGAGGGGCTCATGGTGGGAGTGGAATGAGAGGAAAGAGCGAAGCTGGGAGGCAATAACTCTTTCAAGGACTTTCGAAAAGGGAGTTTGGAGATGGGCTGGTAGTTTGAGAGCAGTGATGCTTCAAGCGAAGGTTTCTTCAGAATAGGAGTGATAGTGATTGTTTTGAGGGGTATGGAAACAGTGGAAGGGACAGCTTGATTAGTGTCAATCAGTTGTGTAGCTGGGAGGTAAGGAGAAGGGTGGGGATGGGGTCCAGGGAGCAGGTGGTATCGTGGTGATGACAGAGTGGAGACACATTCGAAGGTGTGGAAGGAGGGATGGGTAGGAGTCGGAGCGGGTGGAAGTTGGAAGGGTGGTGACAGCTGATCAGATTCCCTCGATTTTGGACTCAAGGAAATCCAGCATCTCCTTGCAGTGGGAGTTAGAGGAAAGAATCTGCGAGGAGAGGGTGGTGGAGCCAGTTTTTGGTGGAGAATAGCAGACTAGGATTGCCCTTCACCTCCAGGATTATCCTGGATTAGGACGATTTGGCGGAATAAGGAGTGGATGGAGAGTGGAACATCTAGAGCAAACACCGGGATGGACAAAGTGGGCTGAATGGTCTGTTCCCGTGCTGGAAATCAAAGTAAAGTTGATTTAATGTTTAGCTAGTTACCTCCTTGTGTTTCTTCCTCACTGGCTCCCTCTACCTGACTTGCATCTGATCACTACAAGGTTCAGTAGTTTCACTTCAATCAAGTGAGTAACCAACTAATGACTATCCTCTTCCCCTAACCTAGGATTCTTTTGAGCAGCTGTGCGCAATTGACTGCTGCGTTTTCCCCCACAAATGTACAATCAAATTACTTTACAGTATATTCTGTAAAGTGCTTTGAGACTTCTCAATGACAATGACATGATATATCAAATGCAAGGATTATTATTATTAATTTAAAGAAAACTACAACAAGCGTATTGTTGTTGAAAGTAATATTTATTTGGTGAGAGATTACTTTATTGAGACACTGCAGATTAAAATGATTTGTGAGTTATTTACATATGCCACTTCATAAATCAAGCTTCCCGTTCTCATTAATCCTCAGGCATAACTGTTGAAGCTCCCAGCACACTGCCTGTGCTGTGCCAATGCATCAACATACAGGAAAGTGCTGACATTCTCACAATGCGGAATGTGTCAGCTGATCCGTGCAGAAATCAGATCACCAACCTGCAAACCGAGGATTGCAGCCATGAACGGTGTCAAACAGCTCAGTCAAGCCTTATTAAAAGAAATGCCAATGTTTAAAAGCACTGCTTTTTACAATCCATTCATTGAAAAGAAGCAGTATTAGAGGGATCAAAGAGCAGCCTGTAAAGCTGAAGTAAAAATGTTACTGGTTCAGATATAATTACACTACCCATTAAAAAGATTATTTGACAACATGTTGATACTTGAAAATATATGGAGTCCTAGCAGGATTATTTGGCTTTGCTGGATACGTTTCCTTAGAGCAGTGACTTCCAAACTTGAAATAGCGGCGCCCCCCCACCTCCCTCCCCCCCGCCCCAACTCAGCAAACTTTTCGTTGTGCCACCCCCTCCTTCACACTCGGCTCCACACGCATTCGGGTCCTCGGCTCCACAGCACTCGGGGGCTCGACACTCTAAAGCTCTGCCCCACCCCCCAGCCAACAATACGCACTGTCCAAGGGAGGTGCGCCCCAAAGTTTGGAAACCACTGCCTTAGAGTTTCAATCATAATTAGCTGACGTGTGTTGCCTAAAATACAAATGTTATTAAACTTACACTTACGTGTGAAGCACTTTGAGATATTTCGACGTTAAGTGTGCTTAATGTACATGTCCTCCTGATGTGAAAGGCGATATACAAATATAATTTAACACAAAATACTACAGATGCTGGAAATCTGAAACAAAAGCAGGTTGCTGGGAAAACTCAGCAGGTCAGGCACCCCTTGCCTCTCTGATGTTTTGTGTCCTCTTCACTATTAACACCTCTTCTCTCCAGTTTTGTTTAAACCCACTCCCCTTTTTGTTTCACACCTCTATCACCCATCAATTAACAATTTTTTTCCCTTTGTCTTCTTTTTCTTCCTTCTTTGTCTCCTTTGTCTTCCTTGTCCTGCGTCCACTCCCTAACTTGTCCTTAAAAACCTCTCCCTCCCAACATGCCCCAGTTCTGATGAAGGGTTGTGGATCCGAAAGATTGACTCACTTTCCTTTCTCCATGGATGCTGCCTGACCTGCTGAGTTTTCCCAACAATTTCTGTTTTTGTTACAAATGTAATTTGTTGTTCTTGCTTCATTAAGGGTGTTATATCAAATACAAGTATTTTTTATTATTTTATATTTATTACACATGTCCTTTTTCTACAATATGTCACAATTATGCAGTTGTGTGAAACTCAGCACATTTTCAGTGTGGATTCTTCCAAATATGTTATTCCAATATTAGCATTTGATTTAGATTGAGTGGTACAGTTTGGCAGAGAAAAATCTTTCATCTTTGAGATCTGGGGTTAAATTCTGTTGTGTAGAAACAGATGTGTAGAAACAAATGTTCCCTCTGGCTGCTGGAAGACCACTAGTCCAGAGGTACTAATTAGACATTCTGATACAATAACAGATGGTGTGTACAACAAACTGTCTCACTGGAAACTGCTCTCCCTTGGCTGAGGTCAAAGCATAATGTTTTAGTATTGAGGGATTGTTACACAACCATTAACATATGTTGTACCCAGCGCTTTGAGACGTCAATAAGATGTGGAAAGCTCTATATAAATGGAAGGATATTATTATATTATTTATTACCTAACCTGGGAGTGCTCAATGCTGTTAATGAACGCAAAGGATGAAGCAAAAAAAAGCTTCATTTTATGGCACTGACAGCTGAGAGACAGCTCAATAAAGACCAGGATCAATACTGAAGATTTAATAGAGGTGAACAAGACAGAGACAGGGTAATAAGATATACAGTATTACTTTACTACGCTGTAGTTATACCGAAAGCTGCATATTATTGACTCAGGTTTGTTTGCTGCTCAATCCCCACTTGCCTTTTGGGAAGATTTTGAAAGATTTAGTACTGTACCTTGACATGTGTCATGCAGAATCAACTTGCACTAATATAGCGCCCTTCACATAAGGATACCCTCTGAGAGTGCTTCATGTTAAGGGGGAAGCTAGGAGGAAGACGAGGGGTGAAAATAGGTGCAGTTGAAGAAGTAGATTTAAACATATCATTTGAAGATAGATAGAGAGGGAAGTGAGGTACAGGGATAGAGGCAGTGTAATAGTGTGTAACGACCAAAGAGCAACCAATGATGTGGTGAAGAGAGGATGGGGACACTCAGCAAGCCTGTGGTACCTGAGCAAACAAGGCAGAGAGGTTGTAAGATGCTGACGTGATTTGTATGTGAGGGTGAGGACCTTGAACTCAATCTGTTCAAAAACAGGGAGCTAGCAGAGTGTGGTGAGGTTTGGGGTGGTGGATGTATGGATGTGGAGTGGATTTATGTTAGTTTAGGACCTTTTCTGCTTGAGTTGTGCTCTGGTATCGATGGAAACCAACACTTGCCAGCACCTCCTTTGTCTTCAATCCAGTTTCACAGAATTTAGATCTTAATCCAGCTGGTCAATTTCTGATACATCTGGGTATCTGCTGGATTTGCAAGCTACAAATCCACTCGTGACTCTCACAATTTAAACCGTAATGTATCTTCTAAGATTGAATTGGATGCTATGTGGGCAGGCGGATCACTGGAAAAAATACACCATATCAGAGCAGTGACACAAAGAAGCCTAAAAGATTTATTATTCTCTGCTCCAGCTACCTGGACTCACTCTGAATTGCTCTGGGACATTACCAGGTATCAAAAGTGGTTTAATTTCAGGCTTCCTATAGCTCTCATGCTGAAACATTGGAACCATGTGAACACACTATTGTGTAATTCAATTTTACATTTGTAAACGTCTTTGGAAACTGATGTCCCTCAGAGATAAAACAGAATGTGAAATTAGACTCAACGACCTTGAGTCCAAGGATTAAGAGCCATGTGTTGAATTGATGGGCAAAGTTATGTCCTTCCAAAGCAAAGAAAACAAGATGAGAGCAGTTAATTAGACACAATTTAAATATTTGATCCTCACACTCACGTCTTCCACTTTTGCTCAGCTGGCTCTGGCCTCCTGCATGTCCCTCCCACTTTCCCTTGGCTTGGTGTCGAGCTCCGTCAATGTTAAGCACTATCCTACATGGAGGGCACTATATAAATGCAAAATGTTGTTGTTAATTGGCTTCTGGTTTTATTTATTGTGGATTTTACAGTAAATTCAGAGGGTTATTTAATTTTTTTTAACTTTACATTTGATGTGGCTCCTTTTACGTCAAGAGGACTAAATTTTTCTTTGAAATACCAATGACAGAGCAGTTCTTTAATGCTGCGAAACAGACACTGCCTAAAATTAATAACATAATGAAAGAACAGAAGGATAATCTGGAAATAAATAATAAAGTTGTATACAGCAGAACTTGTGGTGCAAACTCGCCAGCTAATCTCTGCCTGTAACATCTCACAAACAAATGCAATTAAAGGAAGAAAAGAATAAAGGGACAGAAAATGAAAAGTAAGATGGAGAAAAATTAAATGGAAGCCAGAGAGAAGTAGCATTTCATGTGTAGAACCTGGGAGCCACTTCTGACATGATTACACTTCCTCATTTTGTTCACGTTTAAAGAAACATGTCTGAAGTTTTGTTATTGCTCCTATTTACCAGGATTCAGTATTGCAATAAACCACCTGACACCAACTTTTCCCAGCTCACTTCAATAACAGGAATGACTAACAATAAACATAAAAAATACACAAAGTAAGCTTTTAAACATGCACTTCTCATCGTGTTGGGGTACTGCTGGAGTCTAATCAGCCCAAAACATTTAGCTCGCTACTGAAGGCACTGCCTGGCCAGCTACCTACTGTTTGCCAAATTGGGGCCACCCTACCTGTAAGGGCTCTTTGGTTTGCAGGGTCAACAGGAACTGAGTGGGAAGAATCTCAGATTGTGCTGCCACGTCCTGCTGATGAGCATCTCCAAGGTTTTCTTTGACTCATGCTATGTACATTTTGGGTGGAATGTCAAGCTGTTTGGCTACTGTCCCACCCATTAGGGCCCTATGCCACACTGGGTATAACAATGCACAGCAATGTGGGAAATATCATATAGCTCTGTCATAAATCTATTTAGTGCAGCTGAACCGCAGAGAGCACATTCCTTGGGAACTTGCATGTTTATGCTTTTATTACAGTATTATCATTTTTTACATCAATGCACTGAGAGATCTTACTAACTGTAGATAACTGAATGAAGCTTTGTGGTCAGCTAACATAAAGGAACTGATAATCACAGAAATTATAGAAGTCCTTTTTAAAAAAAAATGTTCCGATTTTTCACTTCTTATTACAACTACCAGTATAATAAAAATAACAATGGAAAACAGCAACAACAAAATTACATCTCCATAGAGCATTTCACATCAGAAGGAAGACCAAAAGTGCTGAACAGTTAAGGGTTTGACCCGAGTTGGGGCATGGGAATCAAGAGGGGTATTTCTTACCCCAGAGGGTCACATTCATGTCATAGGAGATTTTATCATTATTATGGACAAATATAGAAATACACAAGGGATGAAGGCAGAATCTTTCAGATAACCATATGGGTCCACAACAACAACTTACACATATATAGCACCCTCCACACAGGTTAGAGTCTCAGAGCACTTAATGGTGGCAGAGCCACCATTAAGGTCGAAAAGAAAGGTGTTTAGCTGAGACCTGAAACTAGGAAGAGAGGGGGAGAGGTGAAGGGAGTGAGGAAGTGAGTTCCAGAGCTTCGGGGTGCAGTGGCTGAAGGCACGGCTACCGATGGTGGAACAGGGGATTCGGGGGAAAGGGAGGACTCCAGAACCGGAGGAGTGAAGGAAACGGGTGCTGTTTTGGGGGGAGGGGAGGTCAGAGAGGTAGGGGGGTGGAGAGGAGTGGAGAGATTTGAAAACAAGAGTGAGGATCTTGAAATCTCCAGCTGAGGCCTGCTTGATTCTTTCGCGTCAGCGCCTCCGCACCACAGGCGTCAGCATCCAAGGCTGCACACTGTATCTCATGAAGCGAATCAGGAACCTGGGTGACTTGTTTGACCCTGAACTGTCCTTCCTCCCCCATATCTGTGCCATGACCAGCACTGCCTTTCACCACCTCAGCAACATTGCCTGACTCTACACTGCCTCACCCCTCAGGCTGCCAAAACCCTTGTCTGTGCATCCGTCACATCAAGGCTCAACAATGAAAACTCCCTCCTCTTCAGCCTTCCCTTCACAAGTTGCAGATCACCCAGAACTCTGCAGCTTGTGTCCTCTCCCACACCAGGCTCTGCCACCACATCACTCGTCCGGCTCCATTGGCTCCCCATCCCCCGAATTCAAGATCCTTGTCCTCAATTTCAAGGCCATTCACGGCCTTGCACCCTTCTTTCTCTATGACTTTCTGACTCCCTATGAACCTGCCCGTCCCCTCCATTCAGCAGGCTCCGATCTGCTCCATCTCCCCAGCCCGATCCGCCTTACCATTGGTGGATGGGCTTTCAGCCTCTGCCCCCACACTTTGGAACTCCATCCCACAATCCCTTTGCCTCACTTCCTCCTTTGCCTCCTTCAAGGTCAGTCTCAAGAACCCCCTCTTTGATCATGCCTTCTGCTGACCTCCAACTCTTTGCCCCCCCTCCCCCCTCCCACCTCTCCCCCTTGCTCGGGTCCCAACCTGACTGTTCAGCGCCTTAGGACGGCCTCTCGATGTGAAAGGCATTTTATAAATGTAATTTTGTTGTTGTTGTTGCTTTGAAAAAGGGATTTATATATTCTAATCAAGAGTCCTGTAGCTCAGCGGTTGCAGCACACACCTCGTAAGCAAGAGACCTGGGTTCAATTCCTGGCAGGGCGAAACCTTAGGGCAATTTCCTTACTCCACATGCCTGATAATAATTCCTCAAGAAAAAAACCACAATAATAAAGAAAAGGTCACTTCAATTTGTGGGACAGTGCTGTGTGCAATTGGCTGCCATGTTTCGCCCATAAATATACAGTCAATTCACTTTACAGTATATCCTGTGAAGCACTTTGAGATGTCTAGAAAATGTGAAAAACGCTGTATCAAATGCAAGGATTATTATTATTCTGTGAAGGGTGAGACATCGCAATGACATGATAAGGAATTATTTCAAATGCAAGGATTTTTGTTTTTATTATGGCTCTATGGACAACTGGAACGCAGTTCATAGGAAAAAAATCTTATTCGTAAACAAAACAAAAATGTTTTTCCACAGAAATGAGGACTTGCGTCATCCTTTTACTTTCCTGATCTTTCTTCACTGGAATGCTGAGATATTTCACATGCTCTCAGAACTGATATATATGACTTTAAAGTTATGGTAAAGATGGTAGGTCATACAACTAGAGAGATAAGTCCAATTTCTAAATGGTACAACTATTGACTCCTGTCTCCCCCCTCAAACAACTCAACACAGAGACCTGAAAAATGTCTTACTTTGGAAAAAGTGGTATTTCAGAATAGTAGCGTGAAAACCTATTCTAAAACTATAGCTGGGCTTATGGTCAAGCAAACTATCAAACAGGGCCTAATTTCCCACAATTATTGCCAAAGTAAAATACGGTACTCAACTACTGGACGGCTCCCATTTACTATTTAAATGCATGATTCTGATGTTTATTTGCCGGCTGAGGTATGAAAGATAGCAATAATAATGATCTTTGTATTTCATATAGCACTTTTTATGTCACTTTTTATATCAGCTTCTGGCGCTTCACAGGATATACTGAAAAGTGCAGTGACTTTGTATTTTGTAGGTGAATGCAACAACAACAACAACAACAACAACAAATTACATTTATAGAGCGCCTTTCACGTCGGGAGGATGTCCCAAGGCGCTGCACAGGAGGCGTGTGACCCGAGCTGGGAGGGGAGTGTTTGGGAAGGGGTGAAACACGAAGGGGAGGTAAAAGAGTTTGGGGTGGAACAAAAGGCACGATCGAAGAGGAAAGTCTTCAAACCGGCCTTGAAAGAGGAAAGGGAAGAGATGAAATGGAGGGATTGAGATATTGCATTCCATAGGGTGGGAGCGGAGAAACTGAAGGCCCGGCCTCCGATGGTGGGGCGGTTCGGGCGGGGGGCTTGGAGTCCTGTTGAACGGAGGGTCCGGGTGGGCGTGTAGGGGGAGAGTAGATCGGTTAAATAGGGTGGGGCAAGGCCGTGTAAGGCATTATAGGTGAGGACGAGGGTAAGATAGTTGCGGAGCCTGGCAATGTTGCGCAGGTGGAAATAAGCGGTGCCGGTCAAGGCGCGGATGTGGGGGAGGAAGGAAAGTTGTTGATCGAACATGATGCCGAGTTTCCTGATTGGCTTTGTGAGGTGGAGAGTGCAGCCTTGGATGTTGAGGCTGGCAGCGCCCGATGTGCGGAGGTGCTGGCTTGAGCCAATCAGGAGGGCCTCGGTCTTACTCACGTTCAATTGCAAAAAGTTGTCCCTCGTCCACGACTCGATGTCGGACAGACATGCTGTCAGAACATCGATCGTCTGGGGGTTGAGGGATGAGGCAGAAAGGTACAACTGGGTGTCGTCCGCATACATATGGAAATTTACCCCATGTTTGCGGATGACGTCGCCCAGAGGGAGCGTGTAAAGGGTGAAAAGGAGGGGACCGAGGACAGAGCCCTGAGGGACGCCGTGAGAAACTGTGCGGGGGTTTGAAGAAAAACCATTGGAAGAAACAAAATGTAAACGGTGGGTCAAATAAGAGTGGAACCAGTCAAGGACTGTGCCTTGAAGGTTGAGGTGGGAGGAAAGACGTTGAAGGAGGATGGTGTGATTGACTGTGTCGAACGCAGCAGACAAGTCAAGGAGGACGAGGAGGCAGAGGGAGCCCTGATCACAGGCGGTTAGGATGTCATTTGTGACCTTGACCAGGGCAGTTTCTGTGCGGTGGATAGGGCGGAAACTTGATTGGAGGGGTTCAAGAGGTGAGTGAGTTGAAAGGAAAGAGCGGAGCTGGGAGGCAACCACTCTTTCAAGGACCTTGGATAAAAACGGGAGGTTGGAGATGGGTCGATAACTTGATGGTTGCGACGCATCAAGGGAGGGTTTCTTCAGGATAGGGGTGATGGTGGCTGTTTTAAGGGAGGTGGGGACGGTACCTGAAGAGAGGGAAAGGTTAATGGTGTCAGAAATGAGCGGGGCTAACAAATGGAGCTGGGTGCGGAGGAGGGGGGTGGGGATGGGGTCCAATGAGCACGTGGTGGGTTTCATGGAGGTGATTGTTTTTGTCACTGAAAGCGGGGTGGTGGGGTTGAAAGTGTGAAATATGGGGTGAGTAGGGGTTGAGGTAGCTGATGAGGGCACGGAGGTGGAGGAGTGGTGGGTGGAGGAAACCGCAGAGCGGATTTTCTCAATTTTGGACTCGAGTAAGTTCAGCATCTCCTCACAACGAACGTGAATGCAGTAGTCAATTTGAGCATAGCAATAGCCCACAAACAGCCATGACTAATTATTTTTGGTGGGGTGGTAGGGGGATGGATTGTTGGCCAAGACATAAGAAGATATTTTCTTCTCTTTTTGAATAGTATCATGGGATCTTTAACATACCCTGAACAGCTAGGCGGGATCTCGGTTTAACATCTCATCCAAGGGATGGCACCTCCGACAAAGCAACACTCACCCCAGCACTACATTGGAGTGTTTTATTTATAACTATTTCAGATGCCATATCTATCCCCAAAATATTTTCCCGATTCATTTTTGTATCTGATCATAAGATTCCAAGATGACAAGATCGGTTTGGAGGAAGGGATAATTCTGCCTATTTGATATCCGACTCATCTTACCATCCTCCGTTTACAAGCTGTTTCTGAAATGAATCTAACACCTTGGCCTTAATCATGCTTCCTTATAAACTGCTCAGGTCCTGAATTTTCCATTGAGTAAAGAAATAACAATAATAATCCTAGCATTTGATATATAGTGCCTCATCATGTCTTTAAGGTGTCTCGTAGTACTTCACAGAATATACTGTGAGTTTACATTTTGTGGGTGAAACATGGCAGCCAATTGTCCCACAAACAGTCATAGATTGAGTGACCAAATTCTTATTATTTTCGAAGAATGCAGAGGAATCAAACCCAGGTCCACTCGCTTGCGAGGCGAGTGCTCTAACCAATATGTAACTGGACTCCACTACCCAGAACAAGGTGGCACTCAAAAAGTTAATACTGTATATATAAATTTATAATTCACTCTAGACTTTAAAGTGAGCTTGTGTTAATATCCACTATTTAAGGAGAGTTTGGATTGTGTTGTAGGTGACCATATGAATGAAATGAATGGAATAATTTGTGTAGAGTAATTGTTTTTATGTGAGTGACCACCCATCCATTAAGAGATGATTCTTCAGTACTGTATGTCAAAAACTCATAATACTTGTAACATCCACTGATGCACTGACTCCAAAGTGACATTTGTGGCAATGGAATGTTGGAATCAAACTAGCTCTCTATGATGGCCTCAGTAGTCTGGTTCCCGAGACAGCAAGTCTGCAGTATTCAGGGCACTGCTGGCCACAGCACAGCCTGCCTCATCAGCAGGACTGGGATGGGCAGACTAGTCACTGGGGACTGGAAGTTATCCCACTCAGTTCCTGTTAACCCTGCAAGCCAAAGCCCTAATGGGTAGGGTTGTCCTCCCTCATCAACAACAACAACAATTTCGATTTATATTGCGCCCTCCCCACTGCACGGCATCTCAGAGCGCTTCACAGTAAGGCAGCGATATCAATTGTAAACTATGACGTTTTAGTTGGTTCGACTTCAGCAGTTATCCCAACACACATTCTGGAGTCATCCAAGCCTTGGCTATTGCTAACCGGCACCTAATACTTTCTGGAATTAGGTAAACAGGATGGATCTCTCCAGGCAGAGTGTGTGCATTCCATTCCAACAATCTATCTAATGTGTAGGAAATCCCAGCTGGGTTTGGATACTCTTAAAACATAAGATATAGGAACAGGAGTAGGCCATTCGGCCCCTCTAGCCTGCCCCGCTATTCAATAAGAACATGGCTGATCTTCTAAACTAACTCCAGCTACCCGCCTTATCCCCATGTCCCTTAATCCCTTTATCCATAAGAAATCTATCAATCTCAGTCTTGAATATGTTCAAGGACTAAGCATCTACAGCCTTTACAGCATCATGATGGGTTTCCGCATGTGTCAGGCACCCAGCTGACCAAAACAAATTGTCTTTTCTCTTTGATCAATTGGCTTTTAAAGTGTTTGTTCTCCCTCAGCTATGTGACGAATGTAGTTTTAATGTAAGGCAGAAAAATCAATTTTATTATAGATTGGTCAGGAAAAACATTGGTCAATACTTTGCTTTCTATTCCAGGAGCTCTGAGACCAACTGTAGAGCCACAAAACTTAGCAAACATCAAAGCTTCAATTTGGGATCTTAATGCTCGAGTCAAAGTGGGATCTGTCCCACTTTGGGATCACATCACATTACAAATGTAACTTTATTGTTATTGTTAATGGTTGAGCTATCAGACAAACTTTAAGACAAGACATAAGACTAGGCAAAAACCCCTTTGCCTTGAGAGAAGATGTCTCAGAGGAGATCTTTTAGAGGCTTATAAAATTTTAAATAGGATTTAGAAAGTAAACTCAGATCAATACTTTAGGATGCACTAAGACAGTAGAACAAGATACTGTAATGTTGGTTCAGAGTTGCAAAGGGCAATTTCAGGACAGACTGAAAATCTCAGAGAATTTCAAGACAGGAAGTTTTTCTTTAACCAGAGGGTAATTTTGTTGTTGTTGTTGTTATTCGCGACTGAAATAGTTTCCCAGGAAGGGTGGTTGAGGCCAAAACACTGGATTCATTTAAAAAGAAGTTAGAATCAGTGATGGGAGGACAGTCGTGTAACTATTCTGGAAAATTTATGTTTAAAGTGTTTTCTGTACCTTCATAAATCTTGTGGCCTTGTGATCTTGTGTATATAAATGTGATTTTAATGTAAGTGGTGAAGAGGAGATGATGAAGGCTATTTCCTTATCAGGATGGCAGCTTTGCTTTAACTTTGAATTATTCCTGTGGTAGCTGAGCTCCACGCTGACATTCAGGAAAGGGCACTTGCTATATTGATTCATTTCTTTCTCAGACCACAATGTGGTCCTGAGTCATTGGAGATAATTACCGCGTTGCAGAGATTTTCAGTGTAATGAAAGGATAGAGCGTCAATCAATGAACATCCTCTCAGTTGATTCAAGCTTCTTCTTGAAGCAATGTAGCAAATCTTCGATCATGATCTGTTTTGGTTTACAATGCAGGCAGGAAGCAATCTCCAATGGTCACTGTGAAACTAGACAGAGCTGTCCAGTAATTGCCTAATCTGCGTAGCAAGGAACTGTTTGACATTCATCTCCCACCATCTTCATTCCAATATCCAATTGCAATACAATTTTCTGGTGCAGTTCTATCAGGAACATTGGCTCCACACTGCTAAAAAGTACATTTGATGCAACTGCTCTCTCATCCCAGGAAATGAAAGCCCTTTTCTCTGGTCCTTGGAGAACTTTATCAGAAGAAAAAGAGTCCAGCCAGCTAGACCATAGGGTTTTATTCCAGTTCCAAACCTGCCTGCACTTCTATGTGAACTCGTTTAAAGATAGGGAACTTTCTTTAATGTATACACCCGACTATTTGTATCTTTAAAATAGACTCAAATAAATAATAGTAAAATCAAAGAGAAGTATTTGGAAAGTTGGGCTACAATGGACTCTTCAAATAGGCACATTAAAAATATTTTACATTTAACTTGTGGTTGTATTAATTGAATCATCAAAATATGAGGGTGACCTTTTTGTTTTCCACGTATAATTTTTTTATTGTACCTGAAAGGAGTTCCAAAAGGTCGGTTTTTACTCCCATTGAATAAACAGGAGATTTGCTTACTGTCTTTAAATGACTGTTCCCCTTTCGCTATATTGCCCACCTCTGACTATACTTCACACACAACACAATGGAAACCTTTATCCGTGCAGTTGTCACCTCCCACCTTGCGTTCTCCAATGCCCTCACCAGTCTCCCCAACTCCATTCATAATTAATCCCCATTTCAGATGCCCGTATCCTATTCCAAACTAAACTGGCACCCCCATCATCCAAGTACTTGCCAGACTTCACTGGCTCCCTATTACAGAATGGATTGATTTAAAAATCCTCAGTATCACGTATAAATCACTTAATCCCTAGTTCCTTCCTATCTCTCTGACACACTTACACCTAACTCCTCTACCCACCGCCTGCTGTTCAGCTGGCTCGGGAAGACTGCACATTGCTCGTCCGCTCGGCTCTACTTAAGGCTGAAACAATGGAATTATTTGCCTCAGACATTGAACCCTCCTTGCTCATTTTTAGATCACGCTGAAGACTTTCTCTTCAGTTGTGCCTACGGTCACCTTCCCCATCTCCCTGACTTGACACTAGGCTCTGCCTCTGTTAAGTGCTCTGTGAAACTACCCTGCGTGAAGGACACTATGTAAATGTAAGTTGTTCTTTTAGTGGCTGGAGAGGTCTGAGTTGCAAATGCTAAGAAAGTGCAGGAGAGTTTAACCAGTATTCAAGAGAAAAAATGGAACTCTGTCAGCAATAAATAAAACATTCACATAGAATGCACATTGCAAAATTAGAACTCATAGGCGTAAGAGTGAGACACTCAACCAAACCAATTAAAATAGAACAATTTTACCCACCACATTTACTCACTCTGTCAAGTTTGACTAATTTTGTTCTGAAACCATTCCTAATACCATCCCTAATACTTTGAATGTTTGGCTTCAACCTGGTTTGGTAGCCCTCTTGCCTCTGAGTCCGAAGGTTGTGTGTTAAAGGTTAGGACCAAAACTCAACCAAGTTGATTCTCCAATGCAGTGCTGGGGGAGATATTGCATTGTTGGAGGTGTTGCCCTTTGGATGAGATGTGAAGCTGAGGCCTAATCTGCCTGATCATATGGATGTTAAAGATCCCATGGCTCTATTCGAAATGAAAAGGGAGTTTCTCCTAATGTTCTGGCCATTCATTCCACAACATTTTTTGATCTTCATGTATTGCAATAATATTCAATGCAAATCCATCAAATCAAATGCAGGTGCTTTGGTCCTCATTCTACAGTACAGTATTGTTAAAACCAGGTTTCTTTCATGTTCATATTGTTTCCAATTGGCATACGACACTTCAGTTTATCCTGCAATGAAACATAAACTAAGCAGAAATCTTGTCCTTTTATCTGCCTGGAGATTCATATTGTACTTCTTCATAATGAAGGCTGGCTTGCATGAAGAGACATTCACGTCAGAGGAGCTGTTGGAGTTTAGTGTGATGGACAATGATTTGAAACAAAAGAATAACATTTACATGTTATTGCAGAATCTTGGCTGTATTGTTGAGGTCACAAGGCAAATCTGTTGTGAAACAGTCTGCTTTATGTGATGAATTCAAGATTCCCCTAGTTGTAAATAACAATTCTTGCATTTGATATAGCGACTTATTATGTCCTTGAGACATCTCTAAGCGCCTCGCAGCATATACTGTGAATTGAGTGTATATATTGTGGGCAAAACGTGGCACAGCAGTGTCCCATAAAGAATTGTGTGACCAATTTATTATTATTTTTTGAAGGAATTATTTACCCCGGAAAAGCAATCGCCAAATGACTAACAACCGGGTTCCTACATACTGCTAGGAATGTGGAGAAAGGAAACTTGTCCAATGTTTCACCCTGAAGGGAATCAAATATGGATCTGTTGCTTGCAAGGAGAGTGGTGTAACTACTGAGATACAGGACTCCTTGCATAAATTTTCCTCCATGCTACACTGAAGGATTACTATTCAGACCTATGTGGGTTCCATTGAAGGGCAGTGTGAGGGGAATACTAATCTAGACTGCAGTGTTGTTGTATCTGATGTACCATTCAAAGCTAAGAGGAACCTATGGAGGGTTATTTCTATTAAGAATTTCTCCTAAGCCTCCACATCACCAACATCAAATGTCTATAAATAAAATGGGAGAGTTGATTGAAAGAGAACTGTGCCTGTTATCAGTTTTCGTTCTTGAAGGATATTTCTGGTTCAGATGTGCACACAATTTCTATTTTGATTGTTGCAGCTCTTTAGCTTGAAGGACTTCAGCTGTTTGATCTTCCTTAACCCTTTCAAGAGTTATTAGAATCATAGAATCATAGATTTTTACGGCACAAAGGACGCTATTTGGCCCATCTAGTATATGCAGGCTGTTTGAAAAGAGCAATTCAATCCCACTGCCCTGCTCTCTCCCGATGACCTAACAGACCTGTTCTCTCTAAATAAAGATCTAATTCTCTTTTAAAAGCTGTTATCGAATCGGCCTCCACCACCTTTTCAGGCAATGTATTGCGGATTCGAACAACCCGCTGAGTGAAAAAATTTCTCCTCAGCTCCCGTCTGCTATGTTTTGAAACTATTTTAAATCTGTGACCACGAGTCACAGATTCACCCACCAGTGGAAACAGTTTTTCCTTATTCACCCTGTCGAATCCCCTCATGATTTTATACCTCTATTGGGTCTCCTCTCAACCTTCTCTGTTTATAAAGAGAATAAACCTAGCCTATCTAGCCTTTCCCCATAACTGAAGTCCCTCAATCCTGGTATCATTCTAGTAAACCTTCTTTGCATCCTTTCCAATGCCTTAACATCCTTTCTTTAATGTTCTTTATAATTCTATACTATGGCTTGGAAACTTATATGATATTCAATCCATGAATTTCAAATCAATATAAAAGCAGAACATTTTTAACATTTACACTCGCGGTAACATTTCTCGATCAATGACTTTGGAGCTCGAAATTCCACCTAATCTTATCCTGTAAGAGCAGCGTTCCGAGACTCTAACCACATGATACGTGCTATGTAACTGCAAGTTGTTGTCGTTGCGAAAACATGAGCGGCATTCACCAGTGGATTGTAATTTTAAACTAAAACTGTTCCAAACTATTAAGCATTTATTCACACAGAGGGTTGTGAAGAAATTAGATGGTCTACACCAGAAATTTAGGAACAAGAGTCACCCACTCCACTGCAGAACACGTACTGAAGTACTGTATTACCACTTTCTCTAGATCCATAGATCCACTTCCCTATGTTACGGTCATTCCCTGCGTCTTGGCCATAATGTTTTTTTCCCCCCAAGTTTCTATCTTGTTCTTGAATAGCTCATTAATGGCTCTCTGAACCCCACTGAGGGATGCTACCCTGCATGAAGGGTGCTATATAAATGCAAGTTGTTGTTGCTGCGGTGATGCATTGCCAATTCTTATCATTCTCTGTGAGAGAAAATTCATTGTTGCCCCACCTCCAACCCATTTCACTCGAATTGTTGACCAATTTCTCTCTTCATTGAAATTTGGTCAATCGAATATGAAATGATTGAATAGTTCGGTTTAGTGAATAGAGTTTAGAATCTCAAATCAATTGCAATGCCTAATAATATAGATCAGTTCAACAACAACAAAATTACACTTTTATAATGGCTTTTACATCAGGAGGATGTCCCAAGGCGCTGGATTGAATAGCAGATATATAAATAATTTGGTTTATTGTATAATGTTTTCTGTGACCCTTCATATAAAAAACAATTAATCTGAATCTGGATAAATGAATAATCCCAAATCACCACCTCCTACAGTAATAATAATAACAACAGCAATAGTAACAACAATAATAATTACTATTATACATTACTGGCATTTGAAACAGGGCTGTATCATGTCATGCAGGCATCTAAAAGTGCCTCACATTGTTGTGGCAAAGTCATTGGCATCCCCTCCTCCTAATTTCTCCTCTCCCCTCACTCCCCAGAGAGGTTCCAGTGGTCAGAGGCTGCGGAGTTTGAGCTGCGGGAGTCTCCTCTGAGGTTTAGCCCAATTCAATGCATAATTAGGTTTATTGATCTAGCTTTTACAAATTAATTTCCTCTCCTAGAATTTATCTTATCAGGCAGTAGCCTGGTTCAATTGGTACCTCTCTGAGTCAGTGTTTGTTACGTGCCCACATGTTACTCACAGTACATGTGAAGCACACTTACAACAGTGCTACCAGTTAAATTCCCATTTACCCTCGCCAGCACTTCCATTACTCTGGCATCACACACATCTAACACAAATCAGATTGCCAAAACATTCCCACAGCATCAGTGGGAATATAGATAGCACTTATCATACACTCTTCAGAAATCCTTTGCAAGATAGATTGAGATCTAAATTGCAATGCAAATTAAAATTCCTTTAAGAAATACCACAAATTAGGTCTACATATTGTAATTCTTACCAATTACTGACGTCCAGAGAATTGAAATTCTTATGGTTTTAGCCTTAAGTGCATTTAGCTTGAAAATATCTGCACATATTGTTGCAGTGGATTTTAATGGCCTCTTCAGCCTCTACATGTTAATACCCAGGCAATTGACCCTCACTGCTCCTGAGTGATCAGGTCATGTGTATTCAGTTGCTGAAGTGCATCATGGCAAACAGTCTTCAGTCACATACACACACAATTTGTACATTCTCAATTAGCCTGGCTCAGTTGGTAACATTCTCTCTTCTGAGTCGGAAAGTTGTGGGATTTGAATTCATGTTGTCCAAGCTGACGCACAAATGCAGTGCTGAGGGTCTGCGTTGTTGGAGGTGTCGTCCTTTGAATGAGACCTTAACCGACGAACGTTAAAGATCCCATGGCACTACTCAAAAAGAGAAGTCTGTCCTGTCCTGACCAACAATCCCCATAATGAAACTAGCCATTCATTTCATGGCTGTCTGTTAGACATCACTGTGCACCAATTGATCAGTGTCTCTGGGTTAGATGGGGAGAAAATGAACCAAGGTTTCCTTTCTTGATTTCTTTCCAGCGACACCTGCTGTAATTGCTTGTAATGTACTTACAAATGCGATACATTTTTCATTTATTTAGTGCAGTTCACATTGGGAAGACATCTCAATGCAGTTACTTGCAGATTAGGTGAGGACAGGTGGGGAGTCAACTATGAAATCCTCGATAGACAAATAGTCTATTGATACTCATGCTCATTCGTGAAGTACCTGTAAGAGTTAACTCGAGAGCAAAGAAGTCAAAACCTTTGGAGAGGAAATAGGTGATGGGGAAAATAAATCAAAAGGCAAAACTGAAATAAATTCCAAGGTTTGGCAACATTGTGTAAAGCTATTCAGCCTTCCACCTCACCCTCCTATTGTATAGGCACTTCAGATGACAAAGTAACGATCTGATTGTGTGGGAGAGATGAAACACACCTTTCAAGTCAGGACTTGCAAAACTACTCATTGCATGGAGATAGACACTTTTGTTCTCGTTGCGCTTTAAGGCCTAATTCCTGAAACTTCCTGAGGTACAGAAACCAGTCTAACAACCAGAAACAAAACCACTTCAAACCCTCCCTCATACAGCAACATGTGGTGAGACGTTTCACCTAGATTTACTGTATTTATGTATTTCAGAGTCAGAGTCACATCAGAATGACATTGTTAAGTGATTGTATGGTAATAAATAAACAATCCTTGCATTTGATATAGCACTTTTCACATCTTGTAGATGTCTCAAAACGCTTCACAGAATATACTGTGTATATATTACTGTGTATAACTTGACTGTATATTTGTGGGTGAAACGCGGCAGCCAAATGTGCACAGCAGTGTCCCACAAACAGTCATGGATTGAAATGACCAATTTTATTATTGTTTTCTTTTGCAGGGATTATTGTTAGGCGTGTGGGGTAAGGAAACTTGCCCAAGGTTTCACCCTGACCTGCCTGGATTCGAACAGTTCTCACGCTTGTAAGACAAGTGCTCTAACCACTGAGTTACAGGATTCCACCTTACAGGATTGCAAAGTGATTGTAATGACATGATTGATTGTAAAGTGTAGTTACTGTACTGTGTGTTTCTATAATATTCACAAACAAGATTTGCTAAATAATTGTGGTCATTGTGGCTGCTGCTTCACAATATAGGGGGCTACTTACTTAGAGGCAGCAGCAAAATGTTTAATTGTGAATTTAGAAAGCTGGCTAAGAGGAGAAAAAAGCTATGAGCAATCCACCAGTTAGCACAAACACAACAGCCCTTTCTTGGAAATCAAAGCGATGGTAAATCATGTAAATGTAACCGAAAGTTATTGCTTCCAAAGCGATAATTAAATACTGCTTTAGACCCCGCTCACATCTTTGAAAACCCATGATGTATGATTGACATTCATGCAAACTAAACTGGATTGTTTTTCAGGCTTTCTATTTTTGTCCCTCTTTTTCTCTGATGACCTTCATTCTCACTGGGATAAAGCTCCAAAGATGTTGTCAGCTTTGATTTTTTTGACTTCAGGTGTGAATATAAACAGCTAATATAACCTAATTGAGGTAACACAGCCAAGTCAATTCCTATTTTTCTTTAACATCTCCCTACAGAGAAATTCATCTGAGCTGGGAATCTAGACTGGTTTACCCCTCAGCTATGCCCCCTCATCTCAAGACCATCCTCTTTGACTGTGACTCCCACTCCCACATGCTCCAAACCTTTTGATTCCAATCCCCATAATATAATAATCCTTTGATTTTAAGGTGCTTGATAAAGCACCTTATCGTGTCATTGAGATATCTCAAAGCACATCACATGATATCCAATCCATTTCACATGATGTTGCCTGTATTTTGCAATTTGTGCAATGAGAAAATAATAATCCTTGCATCCTTGCATACATAGTGCTTTTCACGTCTTATCGACGTCTCAAACCATTTCACAGAATATATTGTAAAATGAATCGACTATATATTTGTAAGCGGAATACAGTATTAACCACAAACAGAAGTGAAGTGATTAACCAATTTTATCTGTCCAGGAGAAAAAACACTCCCTTCACTTTTTGAGTTGTACGGTGGGATGTTTAATGTTCACCTGAACAGGTGGTTTGAATGGAATCAAACTTGACGTAATTGGTGACATAATTACTCATGTCAGTTCCTGTAGTAGGAACAGTACAGGTTGAACTTAACAGCACACCCACCCACACATCAGTTTCATAATCAGGGGAAAGAGATACTTACGCTTTGTTGTTAAGTGAAAGTTACCCTGAGAATCCTAGTAACCCTTCATATCTGAATATGTGGATGCAAAGACTGCACTGGTTTGATGTGGAAATCATTGAATAATAATATAACCATCTTTACATTTGAGAGAGCACCTTATCATGTCAAAGTACTTTGCAGGGTATTACTGTAAAGTGGATTAACTGAGTATTTTGTGGGCGAAATGCAGCAACCGATTGTACACAGCAACATTCCACAGATAGCGATGGAGTGAGTGATCAAGTGGTGAATCTTCTGTTCCATCTTCAGCGGCCATGCTTTCAGCCACTATGCCCCGAAACTTTGGAACTACCTCCCTCAACTCCTTCACCTCACCTCCTCCTTTCCCATCTTCAGGTTCAACCGAGCTTGCAGTCACCTTCCCCCTCCCATTGGTTTGGCCTCGGGCTCCGTTATTGTGAAGCGCTCTGAGATGTCGGCTGGTGTGGAGGACGCTATATAAATGCAGGTTGTTATTGTCTTATTTAGGGGATTGCTGGCCAGGACACTGGGAGAAACTTTTCGAATAGTGCCTTGGAATCTTTAATGTCCACCTGAAAATGTGGAGTGAGTGAAATCATACTGTGACAACAACAACAATGTAATTGGCTTTCAATTCAGATCCTGTTGACCTGAAACTGATTCAGAAAGATGATCCTGTCAGATCCTCGCGCAGGAATGCAACAGGTTAAGGTGGTGGGAGGGAGTGCCAGCAGGCAGTTGAAGTACGTCCATGCATCACACACACACACACATATTGGTTTCATACTCAGAGGAAAGGGAAACTTATGCTTTGTTGTAAAGTGAGAGCTATCTCGTGGATTAGCAAAGAGGGTAATTTATAAGCCTGTGAAGGACTGATTAGTGATAAATGCTCCACCTTGATACTGTAGGCACTTCACAGACTGATTCACACTCAGAATGTCGGGAACATCAATTGCGGTAACTCGTCTCTAGTTAATAAATTAATGATTAATCTAATAATTTAAATTGTTAGTGATTTAATCAATGAACGCACTTCATGATGCAGGGTTTGAATTTTCCGTGTGGCAGCCAGTAGCTGACCCTCTGACAAGGCTATTGTAAAGAAATGGTATAGCTTCGGTGCTTGATAAGCTGTTTTGCATGGATTTCAAGTCCTTGAAGAAACACTGGACAAATGTAATTACCATAGAAAGGGCTGTTAATGAGAAGCGGCTGAATGGAATGAGTTGATCCAGCTCATTACCTCTTCCTCTGGCTTCACCAAGGCGAGATTTAAAATCCCAACCCGATCCACACAGTCTCATGTGATGAATTCGAGAATCCTTGAGACACAAATAGCAAGGTCCGTGCTGCCATGTCTGTTAATTATTGTAGTTCTGTATATAAATAAGTAATGAGAGGGAATAAACTGTGATTTGCCACCAGAAGATTAAGGCAGGGGTTAGAGCTGACAAAGAGTGTCATTCCTTTCCTCATCTTGTCCAGGAATTGTTCAAGTATTATAGGGTGGAACCCGCAGTAAAGCCGACATCTTCACAAGATTAAATTCCATTTTATAATTCCTTGGATATTCTAAGTTATTTAATTTGCTGTAACTGTGAGAGGAGTTTACTGTTTAATACCTTGGGAGTTTGTATGCCACAGAGAGTGAAGGGATTTGAACATGAAGCAGGTTGCAGCCACTTTGACGGAAGGTCATCAACCTGAAACGTTATCTCACTTTCCTCTCTCCATAGATGCTGCCTGACCTACTAAGTGTTCCCAGCAACTTCTGTTTTAATTTCAGATTTCCAGCATCTGCAGTATTTTGCCTTTCGCAGCCACACTGAACTGTGCTGGTGGTAGGCGACTGATACATTTAATTCAGCTATTGTACAATGATTGGTAAAACAACTGTAGTGTAGAGTAATGCAAAGCAGCCTATTTTGGATTCTGTTTTATAAAACGCATCTCTATTTCACACACTGGCCTTCACATCAACATGCCAATTAGTTGAGGTTTCAACATTTTCTATAAAAGCTGTGGATTGAAAGTAATTTGTTTCTTTTTTTGTCATTTTCAACAATAATAATGCTTGCATTTCCTCTTTCAAGGCCGGTTTGAAGACATTCCTCTTCGATCGTGCCTTTTGTTCCACCCCGAACTCTGTTTCACCCCTTCCCAAACACTCCCCTCCCAGCTCGGGTCACACGCCTCTTGTTCAGTGCCTTGTGACGTCCTCCCGACGTGAAAGGCGCTCTATAAATGTAAATTGTTGTTGTTGTTGTTGTTGTATTGCTTCTTCTAGGCGTCTCAAAGGGCTGCACAGAATACAGTATACTGTATACCAAGTGAATTGATTGGATTTTGTGGGCGAAACGCGGCAACCAAATGCGCACTCCCATAAACAGTCGTGGATTGAAGTAACAAAATGTATTATTGTTTTTGTGGCTCTGAATAGGTTTTAAAAGTGTTTGTATGTTTTTCAGTGATCGCAGTCGCTCATGCAACTTTCAACCAGTTTGAACTGCTGCTGTTTTAGTGAAGAGCTGGATTGTGGTGCAAGGTAGTCTCACTTGTTGCTCTTGTATATCAGCCGACAAAAGAGGTAATAGCACCACCCAGTGGCTGTGTATATAAACACAAGATAAGTGAATAAAGCATGAAACTGTCAATGGTTTGTTGGTTCCTCATGCCTGCCCCTTGACAAATCACAGACTTCAGCATCTCCTAGGGGAAAACATGCTCTCTAATCCTGACTGGCACTCAAACAAAATCTCCAGAATATTTATCCTCTCCCACAACTCCACTATTCAACCCTGAACTGCGACCTTCCAAAGACAGACAACAAAATTATATTTGTACAGACACGCACACACTTACCCACACACAAACACGCATATATGCGTGCGTGACCTGAGCAGCTCAGAACATTTTATGTTGAGTGGGGGCGGGGGAGTGGGGGAGGGTTTATAGTCCAGTCCCTCCATTTGCCGATTCATTATGATTGCTCTCCTCTGTATACTCGATCTTTCCCATATTTTATTTTGTAATAATAATCCTTGCATTTGATATAGTGCTTCTTACGTCTTCTAGACGCCTTAAAGCGCTTCACAGAATATACTGTAAAATGAATTGACTATATAATTTGTGGGCGAAACACGGGAGCCAATTGCGCACAGCAGTGTCCCACAAACAGTCGTGGATTGAAATGACCAATTTTATTATTGCGTTTTTTTTGGAGGGATTATTGTTGGGTGTGTGGAGTAAGGAAACTTGCCCAAGGTTTCGCCCTGACCTGCCTGGATTCGAAACACAGGTCTCACGCTTATAAGGCGAGTGTTCTAACCACTGAGCTACAGGACTCCACAAGTCCTGTGTACTGTGGTGACCAGAACTATACACAGGTCAGATCTCGCCAATGATTTGTATGATTTAGAATCTCGAATCTCCATCTGTTCCTATACATGTTTTAATCTTTAATAAACCGCTTTAGTTGAGACTATCACAGCCGGTTTTCAGCTACTTTGATAACCCAGCATTTCTAGTGCTGATATTTCAAATTTACATACAATCAAGAGTAATAAACATATTCCACAAATGGAAGCTTTTGGAATTTTGGTTATTGGGAGTATATTTTGTCTGATCTGACATAAGCACATACCCATCCCCATGTTTAAGAGTATTGAAACTAAAGTTCCACATATCCAGAGATCCAGGTGAGCTTGAGGTTGGTCTTGAAGGAGGCAAGGGGTGGGAAATTTTCCATTGTCTGGAATGGAAAGCACAGTCCATTAGTTAGCAATATGGTTTAGTTTTTAAAGAAATCTCTTACAGCTCCACCACTGGGGTAAATGGCCGGGTGCAACACTGAACCAAGTGAGCTCTCAAGGTCTGTTTCCCAGCCAATGCTAATTTTGAGTTATCGTATCTCACTTGAGCTATCATTTTCCTCAACACCTCTGGATTTGTGTAGGGATGTATTAAACTGTGTTCCTGCTCTTCATCAGAGGATTCAGACCAGAGAGCCTGCTATGTGGTTGGATAGGATTGGTACCAATGTCCTTGGAGTCAAATAACCTATCAACACTCACTGTGAAGATCTTCATGTCCCCCGCCTCCCGTGCCCCACCCAGTGGTGGGTAGGCTGTCAGCCACGCCGCCCCTACCCTCTGGAATTCAAACCCGCAGTACCTCCAACTCGCCCCATCCCGTGCCTATTTTAAGACCCACTTCAAGGCCCTCCTCCTCGACCCTGCTTTTGATCAACCTCCTTATCCCCACTGCCCTCCACCCTTTCCAATCCCCACTCCCAGCTCGAGTCTGAAATACTGCCTGTCCAGTGCCTCAGGACAACCTCCCGACATGAAAGGCACTACACAAATGTAATTTTGTTGTTGTTGTTCACATGAATAATGACCAGAAGTATCAGAGCCCATGGAAGAGGAAAATTGAGTCAGAAATCTTGAAGTAAAGGAGAAAGCTGAAGAATAATAAAACATTAACCCACAGTTCAATTTGGAGAATAGTGGTTTCACAATGTGGTGCTAGCAGTAATAGCACACTCTGACTTATGTTCATCAACAATTAGCAAGAATAGTTATTCACAAAGCCTTCGCAATCTCAGATGGGTGCCAATATGCATTTGGACTGATTCTGGCAAAGCCTGCTGTTTCCTGCTACCCACACATCATGTTGAGATGAAACTATTGTGAAGTACAGACAAACTATTGCACAGCCAGATGCAAAAAGCCAGAACTCAGCTTCACATGAGAAGTTTGCGAGACATTTCTGTGGCACATTGGCTGATTGCCAATTAGCCTAATTGGCAGCCATTCCCTGTGAAGCACTTTGAGGCACTGCCTGCGATGGTGCTATATCAATGCAATTGCTGCAATTATTTACCATCTGATTTGTTCCCTCCCCCGGGGTTTAGAACTCGCAGATGTCTCACACCATGTGAAGAGAAAGCGAGAAAACTATTGAATGACATTATCTAATGATCTAAGCAAAATAGAAGCCCCTGGTGTTAAAGGGACAGTGGCAGCATGGATATAGAACGGGCTGGAGATAGAAAGCAATGGTGGTGAACAGATTTTTTTCTGATTGGAGGGAAGTGTACAGTGATGTCCCTCAAGGATTAGAATTGAGACCACAGCTGGACTATATACCCCTGGTCTTGGGTATAGGGAGTTCAATTTTCAAGTTTGCAGATAATCCAAAAATAGGAAAAGTAGTAAACAGTGAGGAGGATAGCACACTGCAAGAGGATATAGACTGGTAAAATGGGCAGACAGATGGCAGATGAAGTTTAATGTGGATAAATGGAAAGTGATGCACTTTGGGAGGAAGAATGAGGAGAGGCAGTATGAGCTAGATGGTAGAATTCTAAAGGGGGTGAAGAAACAGAGACCTTGGGGTTCATATAAGTAAATCTTAGAAGGTGGCAGGATAGTTAGATAAAGCTCTTAAAAAAGCATACAGGATACTAGACTTTATAAATAGGGGGATAGAGTATGAAAGTCAGGAAGTTATGATTAACCTGTACAAAATACTGGCCAGGCCTCAGCTGAGTACTGTGTTCAGTTCTGGGCCCCACACTTTAGGAAGGACGTCAAGGCATTGGAGAGGGTGCAAAGGAGGATTTACCAGGGATGGTATCAGGAATGAGGGACTTCAGTTATGAGAGGCTAGAGAAGCTAGGATTATTCTCCTTGGAGCAGAGAAGGTTGAGAGGAGACTTCATAGAAGTTTTCAAAATTATTGGGAGATTCAATATAGTGAACAAGGAGAAACTATTTCCATTCGTGAGTGGGTCAGTGACTGAAAGACATCAAAGTAAAATAGGGAAGGTGAGAATTTTTTTCACGCAACAAGTCGTTTGGATCTGGAATGCATTGTTTGAAAGGGAGGTGGATGGAAGCTGATTCGATAACAACTTTTAAGTGAAGTAGATAGTTATTTGGAGAGGATAGGTTTGTAAGGCTATGGGAAGAGAGCAGGGGAGTGGGATTGATTTGGACAACTCTTCAAAGAGTTGACACAAACATGATGTGCCAAATGGCTTTCATTTGTGCTGTATAATTCTATGTATTTATCTCAGTGTGTGTTGTTGAGATTTCCGACCAGTTTTATATCTGTATTCAGATGCCCCTGTAAATAACTTGAGCATTGAAACGCTGTTAGGTAATAATTACACTCAAGGTATTTACTGGAAAATATCACAATTGTTTGTTCCAAAGACTGTCCAAGGTCAGCACTGCATTCACACATTGCAGCATCCTTCTCTCTTATCAGCAGCCCTCTGCAGCGATTGCTGGCAAACGATCTACAGCCAACAAAATATTAGCTGTGAAAAGTGGTTTGACCCGGGTGACTTCAACACTTTGTGGAATAGGATGTTCTGACTGGAAACTCTCTTCACTCAGCAAGATAAGGTAAACCAACATGTCAAGGGCAATGGGGCAAAGTTATCTCAACTCAATTATAGGGCAAGTCTGACAATGCTGTGAAACGGCAGTTAAAGCTTGCTTGTGGCCTCCATTGAAGTAGAAATATAAAGGTGGCTTACAACACACTGTCCAGATCAGGAAGCAAACAAACCAAAGTTCCAAATACAACTTCCAGGCTATTGCATCATCATAACTATTGTGGTTGTCTGTTATTTCAGGATCCACCCATGCTGTAATACATGAATCATTGTTTACAGATATTTCATCTGGTACCTGTAGAGTCCTATAGCTCAGTGATTAGAGCACTCGCCTTGCAAGCGAGAGACTTGGGTTCGATTCCAGGCAGGTCAGGGCGAAACCTTGGGCAACTTTCCTTACTCCTAATAATAATCCCTCAAAAAAAATAGATTGGTCACTTGAATCCATGACGGTGGGACAGTTGTGCAAAATTGGCTGCTGCGTTTCACTCATAAATGTAAAGTCAATTGACTTTACAGTATATTCTGTGAAACGCTGAGACATCTAGAAAATGTGAAAAGCGCTATATAAAATGCAGAAATTACTATTATTACACGCTTGTTTTCCTAGCAGTAAATAGGAACCTGGTTGTTAGTTGATTGGCAGATCACTTTTCTGAGTGTTAATAACTCCTTATAAAAATAAATTGGTCACTTAATCCATTACTGCTTGTGGGACTGCTGTGCACAATTGGCGTTTCACCCACAAAATATACAATCAATTCACTTTATACTATATTTTGTGAAGTGCTTTGAGGTGTCTCAAAGACATGATAAAGTGCCATATCTAATGCAAGGATTATTATTATCCACCCTTGCTGTAATAAATGGATCAATGTTATAGATATTTCACCTGATACCTGCCAGACAGGTAAATGCTGCTCAAGTTACAAACTTGCAACTGGTGGAACTATCACTCAATGGGAACAGATGTGTGTTCAAGCTGTGGACAGCAAGTTGATATCAATGCTCTCACCATTTCAAACTGAGCTCTGTTGACCATCAGGAAGCTCACATGGGTACCTGCCATCCATCTAGTAGGGGTTCAAACCTTGTGCTTGTGATGGGAGTTAGGTTTAGTCCAACCATTCGGTTTATTTTATGTTTAATAAGTAAATCAATGTGTATAATAAGTAGTATAACATTAAAAATTTAAGTGTAAAACCAAGAAGGCTGCAGAGTTGCAGAAACCAGTCTGTAAAATACTTTTCTTACCTGTCTGTAAGAAACCTGTCAAAGAAGGGAATGTAGCCCAGTTGGCACTAGTTTTAGTAGATGTAAGTGTGAAGGAAGAACAGAAAACATGTTGGTTCAGTACATTTATTTAGCTAATCTTTCCCTTCCCAGGTGTGGGAAGCCACGGGGTAAGTGAGGAGAGACAAAAGGTAGTGGAAAGTGGTCCTAATCAGGGATGTGGGGAAGCAAGGACAGGTGACGATCAACCTGACACCTGGGTTTTGCAGGGTCAGTGGGTTTGAGGAATAGGCCGGGAGGTTAAGGAGATCGGACCTGCAGGTGAGAAGACATTGACTGTAATCAAGGCTTCCGACTTGTCTACATTCAGCTGCAGAAAGTTTATGCTTATCCAGGCCTTGTTGTCTGACAAGCAAAAGAACAGAAACATGGTGGACTGCAGCTGTGGCTAGAGGAGGGAATGTAGATTTGGGTGTTGTCTACATATGCAGGTATCCCCCGATTTACGACGGTTCTATTTACGCTGTTTCGATTTAACAACAATAATTTTTTAACACTTTTTTATCGGTATCATTTGATTTTGTTTTAATGAAAAAAAAGCTCATCTTTTTTGCACATGTGCAATATATAGTGTATTTCACTGTAGAATCGCAGTCGTATACTCTATCCAAGCGTTTGAACTGGCCAATAGCATTTTGCTACTTTTTGCTACAACCCAAATTAGCCTCCCAGGTCTTTTCACCACTAGAGGGCGATACAGTTATCTCCATTTATTTTGTGGACTAATCTCTTTGGTAAGTACACTCTTTATAGAAATTGGTTAGCCCACCACTAGAGGGCGATATCGTAATTGACGCTCAGCTGAGCCAAAACATAAGTAGGCTCTTTATACAAATTGATCTGCGGTATCGCTTGTTTTAGCGTTAACATTTTTACTAGCGTTAAAAGCTTTTTTTTATTAGCATTAAAAGCTTTTTTTTAGCGTTTTAAAAGCCAGCTTCTTTTGAAGCGACACCACGCAATTTTGAGCAATTTACAGCCTCTACCGCATTTCTAAAATGTCAGAAAAGAGACCGGTAAGTGAAATGAGCAGCAGTAATACCGCTAGCGGTAAGAAATTCTGCAAAGTCATTACTTTAGATACTAAATCTTCCCTATGTGTGTTATTTTGTGTGTTACCTTAGTGGGTTCAAGGTCCAAAACTTTTGTCAAAAGAACGTATCTCGGATTATACAACGGGGCTGTGACATTTTTCAGGAATGCAACCGTGTCGTAAACCCTATCGCCTCACAGGATATACTGTAAGGTGATAAACTGTGTATTTTGTGGGCAGAGATGACTGAGATGCTCAAACAGCACATACCAACAAGTCACATATACTTGATAGTTCTAAAACTCTGGAATGAATCATTTGAATTCAATCTGTTTCACTAAATAATGTCAGTTGTCATTATTTGTCATGAATCTGTCTTTAAACAAGACAGATTCTGTTTTGTTTAAACAGCTATTTATAAAATTGACAAAGCAAAAGCTTGTCGAAGGAAGCTAGTCAACCACACCTTTGTAGTTCAGTCTCGAGAGGTTTAATCGTGATTTCTACAGAATTGGCTCGATCTTTACTGCTGTTGCTCTTGTTGTTGGGGTGCCATAAGTCCTCCATCCTGAGCAGTGTTGTAAGATCCACATTCGCTGCACTTCATTCCCAAAACGTGAAATGGTGCAACGCTGTGGTGGTGGCAATCATTACACAAGACCTGTAAAAATAATGTAGAATTATACAGAGATATTTATGGCTAATGATGAACAAGGCCTGTTTGTTGATTCTAAATGCCGGTTGTCAAAACGGACAATTTACGGATGATTATGTGTTATTTTCACGGGGCTGTACTGCACTGCATTATACCATCTCTTGGAATTATTAAACATAATATAAAAGTTGACTCACTGGCCATCAATATTAGGAGCTAAACTGTATTATAATAATAATAATCCTTGCATTTGATATAGTGCTTTTCACATCTTCTAGACATCTCAAAGCGCTTCACAGAATATACTGTAAAGTGAATTGATTGTATATTTGTGGACGAAACACGGCAGCGAATTACTCACCCGAACAGTCATACCCTGATATTCAGTAGGCATTGGGGTCTCGGCTATTTCTGTGTCAAGTTCTTCCCAATATTTAGTCATGTCAAAAGCAGACTGCATACATAGGGGACACCGATAGGCTCTGAAACAGCAGGGCTACAGGTCAGTTTGCAAAAAGGCAGAAGAGTATAAAGCACAATGCAAATAATATAAACAAAACCCCATATACTGCAGATGTTGGAAATCTGAAACAAAAACAGAAATCGCTGGGAACACTCAGTAGGTCAGGCAGCATCTATGGAGAAAGGAAAGTGAGTCATTGTTTTGCCCGTCAGAACTTTGCCAGACCCTTCTGATGAAGTCGTGGACCCGAAACGCTGACTCACTTTCCTTTCTCCATGCTGCCTGACCTACTGAGTGTTCCCAGCAAATAATATGTCTTGTTGTGACACTTCAGTCATAACTTCGATATTTTACAAATTTGACATTCCAAAATTTTAGGATAAACAGTATATTCCATATCCCAATGGTTTAGTTCAAAGTGAACCATCCAAGTTAAACCCTAGGCTGAATTCAGCAATACTGCATTTAGGGTACTACAATTAGGTTCAATGCCACTGGGCTGCAGAAAATCAAGGCAATCACTTGCCTCATATCTGCCATCGTTTAGTGTATACAACCACACAGAGGATCCATAGGCAATAAAAAATTACATTTATGTAGGGTCATGTCAGTAGGACATCCCAAGAGCTTGATAATTAATGGCTTGTACCCAAGCTGGGGTTTGAAATCAAGAGGGTTGGAGGAGTATAGGTGGGAATGTGTCCGAAGCCATGGTCAAAGAGGAAGATCTTGAGACAGGTCTTGAAGGAGCCGGGGAAGGGGTGAGGCTAAGGGATTCAGGATAAATTTCAGCATTCAAACATTCTGAGATGCCTGGAGGGCATATTAGTGCAAGTTGTTGTTAAGTTCCAGAAGATGGGGCAGAAAAGGTGAAAGCTTGTGGTGTGGGTGTGGGTAGGGGACATGGAGCAGGCCAGTGCCCACCGAACAGAGGGAGCAGGCAGGTTGGTATGGTGTAAAAGAGGTTGCAGAGTTAGCGAGCAACAAGAACATGGAAGGCTTTAAAAGTGAGTACAAGGATTTTAAACTCAGAAGTAAAGGCAATGGAAGTCAACTAACATCTGTGGAGTCATACATATATATAATATATATTTATATTTTATGTTTATTAGTTCTCAAGGGCAGGAGACACTCTCACTTGGTAAATAATCTAGTTACATTACATCGCACAACCACTTTCATCAACACTAATGCTCTAAAATACTTACCCTTTATTAAACAACAGTTGACGGCAGGTACTATAAAACAAAAAAGAGCAGTAATGCTTGGTTAAGATCAATTTCCAGTGTAGAAAACAGTCAACACCTTTTTGTGAGTTTTGTCCTCTATTTAGTGTAATCAATTCTGGAGTGTTGGAAAGGGGTTTGCTTCCGGATTTAACTCCTGTGGGGAATGACCTGTTATCCACACTGAGTATCTATCGGCATTCGTCATGCTGGGATATCTAGGACAGTGTGTTAACAAGAACAACAACAACAAAATTACATTTATAGATTGTCTTTCACATCGGGAGGACATCCCAAGGCACTGAAACATGCTCGACATCCCACAGATAGCTTTTCTAATGCATTTTTAGACAGGTAATAAATAAAGTTAATAATTCTTTAGTATTCCACATAATACAGTACAATTTATATAACATCAACAGGATGTCTCAATGTGTTTAAAGTGAAAATACACTTTCAAAGGTATCTAGCTCCCTGAGGTAAGGAACATTATTGTGTTATTGTAATCCCCAATATTAGACAGGTTTAATGGCTGGTGAAGAACACAATGAAATGTTTTGTGGTTTTATAGGGGTTCCAGACCAATCAGCTTAAACTTAGCTCTACTTTCTTTCTCAAAACCCCACCTGCCCCTGGAATTAATATACAGTAAAACTTGCATTATGTCTGATCTGTATCGTGTAATCGCCAAAGTAGTCCATCTGCCCAAGTTGCATTGAATTTCCTATTAAATCCACTTGAATGTCTCTGCACCTGTTGTATTAACAATCACACAACTCTTAACCCCGCTACCACTCTTGCCACTATTGTCCATTATGTCATGACTGGAGCACAACCTCAAGGCTACAAGTTTAGTGCTGTACTGAGAGTTGGGTGTGCATGTGTGCAGGTCCGTTTGTGGTAGGCACGGGTAACAAAGTTTTGTCCCGGCAGTCGGCAGGTGGGGTCGGGGCGGGTGACATAGCAGTGTTAATAGTTGTGAGATTGTTGGTACAGTTTCCTGTAGCTCACTGGTAAGAGCACTCGCCTTACAAGTGAGAGACCTGTGTTCGAATCCAGGCAGGTCAGGGTGAAACCTTGGGCAAGTTTCCTTACTCCACATGCCTAATAATAATCCCTCCAAAAAAACACAATAATAAAATTGGTCATTTCAATCCACGACTCTTTGTGGGCCACTGCGCAATTGAGCAGTCTAGAAGACATGAAAAGCGCTATAGCAAATGCAAGGATTATTATTATTAGTAGTAATAATTGATAGCTGTGTAAAGTGTACATATCTCCCTTTGTAATTGAGATAATTAAATGGACTTTTATATCTCCTTTCAACTTTTAAATAACTCACACATTTCTCACTGCAACAATAAATACAAATTACATTTGTATCACACCTTTCACATCAGGTGGATGTTCAAAGTAGCTGGACAGTGAGGGAGCTGGACAGTGAGAGATCCTGTGCTGGTGGTAGGTAGGAAGAGTGGATGGTGGAATGTAGGTGTAGGAGGATGACCAAAGGCACGGTCAAAGTGGAGGGGCATCAGACGGGTCGTGAAGAAGGTAAGGGAGTGGGAGGGACTGTGGGATGGAGTTCCAGGTGGTGGGGACAGGGAGAATTGTGTATTCGTTATATGTTATTCAATATAAAGTCTGATTTATACATAACTTGAATAATGTATAAATTATGCTGATGTTTATTCTGTTGTAATAATAATCCTTGCATTTGATGTAGCGCTTTTCACATCTTATTGACGTTTCAAAGTGCTTCACAGAATATACTGTAAAGTGAATTGACTGTAAATTTGTGGGTGAAATGTGGCAGCCGATTGCACACAGCATTGACCCAAAACAGTTGTGGATTAAAATGACCAAATTTTTTTTTTTTTTTGGGGGGGGGATTATTATTAGGCGTGTGGAGTAAGGAAACTTCCTCAAGGTTTCACCCTGCCAGGTATTGAACCCAGATCTCTTGCTTGGAAGGCTCCAACCACTGAGCTACAGGATTCCATATCACTATCCATTTTAGTATCCAAATCACTGTCATAAATCAAGTTATTTTCTTCCCTCACTATGTTCTTACATTTCCATTTATTTTCGCTTTCCTATTCTTCTTTAAGTTTTTGATATTGAATTGTAGTCAACAAATAAGATACTTCAAAGTGAAAATTTTAATTCTGTTAAAGGAATTTCCTCCAGTTACGAGGAATAATTTGCAATTTAAAAAAGATTATATAAAAATAACAGACTGTGATCTTCACTTGCTAATTAACTGCAGAGACTATTTGATTTAATGCGTCTAATGAAGGAATGCACTACAGGCAGAATTGGAAATCCAGCACCCCCACACTGATGGTCTTTTAGGCGTAATATATTCATGTGACCTGCACAAACATCAACTGCTGAAAAATAAACAGTTTGTATTAAATGTATTTGCATCAGTGGACCAAGTATTTGCATTGGATTTAAGAAACTTAATAATAGTAATCTTTACATTCAAAATTGTGCCTTATCATGTTTTTGAGACATCTTACGACGTTTCACAGGATATACTGTACTGTAAAGTGAACTGGTTGTATTTTGTGAGCAAAATGAGTCTACCAATTTGCGAACAGCAGTATCCCATAAACAGTTATGCAGTGAGTGACAAAGTTTGGGGGTTTGGTGGGAGTTGTTGGTCACGACACCAGGGAAAACTCCCTTCTCTTCAAAAAGGCCACGGGATCGAACATCCACCTAGACAGGCAAACAGCTCAGTTTATTGTCTTATTCAAATTATGGCACTTCCGACAATGCAACACACCGCCAGCACGGCATTGGAGTGTCATCTTAGATTATGTGATTTCAAGTCCTCATGTAGGGCTTGAATCCACCACCTTAAGACTCAGAGGTGAGAGTGTTACACTTAGACAGGCTGATGCCATTGCAGTAAACAATTTTGGTAAACTACTGCAGGCCTCCAACGAACTCTTGGCTAACCATTGATAATAATCCCTCAAAAAAATCAATAATAAAATTGATCATTTCAATCGGTGCTCAATTGACTGTTACATTTCTCCCACAAAATATACTGTCAATTCACTTTATGGTATATTCTGTGAAGCGCTACAAGACGTGAAAAGCGCTATATCAAATGCAACGATTATTATTATTACTTCCACTGAGATATCAGGAAAGGATTGTTCAGCGCACTTACTTGTGAAGAAGGTGGCCACAAGGAAGGACTTGTGCTTCAATACGAGAAGTGTGTATATCCTGTTGCAATAAAATATATACGTAATTCATTACTATGGAAAAACTAGAAACTGATTAAAATTGAATTCCTTATACGGGTCTTGATATGGTGCATAGCAAATAATTTAATTTGGTTTTATCAAGTTAAAACATGTCAGTACTCCATCATCCACTAATCTAACAATTACGTAGCACATTGCACAAGATTCTTGGATCCTTTGTGTAATACTTTTGGCAATTATATTCATTTATTTATAGGTCCAAATAGTTCTCTTCAAACTCACAAAAGAACCACTAGTGGCATTCCTATATTATGCCATCCAAAGTTAAAACCATCAGTAATCATTATATTTTCCAATGTAATAACATCTTTGAATAATTGTGTGCCTGGGGAAAGCTCTGGTCCAAATTCTCACATTGGCTACAAAAATTAAAACACTATACCACTGTTCTGCACTTCAAGAAGTAATTTCTGATCTTACCTCCAAACATACTGGACAGTTCTGTCGTGAAACGTTTTCAACACACTGCAGAAAAATTAACAGCATCAATATTCACCATATGGTCGTGAAATACAGCTCCCATTCAAAAAGTACATCAAAAGGTACATCACTATATACAGTAGAAGCCCATTTATCCATGACTCGATGAACCAGAACTTCTGTATAACCAGCACGCCAAAAAAAGTCTCCATTCGATAACCGGAACGTATCCGGAACAATACCGGTGGAGCATTTGTAAATGCATAAAATAATACGATAATAACAGAATATTGTATTGGTACTTATTGTTAAAACTACTCTCTTGCGCTTCTCACCTTTACTGGTAGATGCTGCGCTTGAAGCCATGATGCTGCGGTTGAGGTTTATAGTCCAGTGATTCTTTTTAAAATGGAGGACGCCAAGCGGGTGAAAAAAATGGAGTGCGACTTTAAAGCCTTACTGGTAGTTTTAACAATAAGTACCAATACAATATTCTGTTATTATCTGTTATTATTTAGTCTGGTGTGTAGGGTGTGTGTTAAAAGAACTTTAATTTTTTTTGTGGTGGGTTTTCGGCCACGGGCCGCCCGAATATCCGGCAGGCACTTTAACCGGCAATGGCCAGGTCCCGATGGTGCCGTATAAACGGGCTTTTACTATAAAATTATTGCCTATCTAAACAGGCATTGACTGAATAACATGATTTCTAGACTGCCTTATTACACTGAAATGTAAAGTATTTTACAGCAAATACTGTTAAGTGTAATAACGGCTGGCTAATACAGTAGCCATTTTGAGCATTGTGAGGCACCAATGAATGACCAATAAGATAATAAGATATGAAAAAATAAGAAAAATTCCCATCTCTATCAAACATTATCATGGCATCTCTAAACACCATCCATACAGTCAGTCAAAACTTTGATTGTAGCATTTTATAACAACCAGAATAATCGTTTCATTTGATATGGTGCCTGGTCACATCGCAACGCTTCAATGCACTTCACAGGCTATTCTGTAAAATGGTGTGTATTTTGTGGGTGAGTGGGTGCACTGTGTGCATTTTGCAGATGTGCACAGCAGCCAATATGGCAACGGCAATGTACCACAAACAGCCATAAAGTGAGTGACCAATTTTATTTGGGGGGGATTTCCTTTTAAGTGACCAATTTGATTTGGGGATAAACTTCCTTTGGTTTTTAAACAGTGGGATGAGATCTTTATGGCGTCCAGCTCAACAGGCAGATAGGATCTCCGTTAATGTCTTATCCGAAGGATGGCACTACTGACAATGCAGCACATTCTCAGGGCTGAAATGGAATGTCAGCCTAGACTATATGGGTTCCACGTCTCTAGATGATGAAGGAGGAATGAGGGCCCTTCAATCTAGGTTCACAGTTATATTCAAGGTTGACATACTCATCATGTAAACTCTGGATAATTCTTCACTTCAAGAGAAAAGAGCTCAGTGAGGAGTTATCTGGAGCAGCAAGTAAGGCAAAAGTCATCCCCGGCCACAAAGGGGCGCTGGGACTGGTGTGGATGGACGCTGGGCGCATATGCTCAGATGCATGGCAGAGGCCTTTGGTCTATTGGAGAATATTGGTGCCCTCACGCCTTATCCTGTGAAAGGATGGGAGGCTTCAGCAATGAAAGCTGCGATTTTATAGGATGAGTTATCCAATCAATTTTACATCGCAAGTACTGATAACACTTTCTGGAAATAAACTAGTTATGTGTTAATTGGAATGACAAGGGACAAGTCCCCTTTATGGACAGCATGACGATTTAAGTAGCAGTGATAAGTTAAGCCAGGATTGAGTTATCAATTTATTGTATTTCTATTGATGCCTGTACCTATGGCCCTGTCTTTGGACAATAAGATGTGAAAAGTAATCAATGGCTGTCCATCAGGACTTGCGATCTCAGCAGACCAAGTATTGTTCAGTTTCCTCTCTACCAACCCCCAAAAAGAAACAGATGAAGACTTGATTATGATCTGTTTCATCAATAAAATATAAACTGTGCTACCTTGTGGTTTCCATGAAGATGAACTGCAAGACAGAAGTTGCATTTGCTGCAGTGGAAAAACATTTCCTTTGGTCCAATCCTGTTAATAAAAAAAAGGTGTGAGTAATCAGCAATTTAAAATACAGCATAGTGCTCTTTTACTGGCACTAGCAAAACCTCACTATAACATCACACACTATTGTATTAATAATGCTTCAATGCAAAAATCATTGTTCCGTTTAATCTAATGTATTACAATTCCAGTAACCAATACAGAATGTATCTCAATGTATAAAAGAGAATCCAAAGCAATCTGATTACCTTGCACCATTTTACAACGTTATAAAGGTATGAGTAATTATTATTATGAGTACAATGACCTCACACTGACACAATGCAACAACCTGTGGAGTCCTGTAGCTCAGTGGTTAGAGCACTTGCCTTACAAGGTGAGACCTGTGTTATGAATCCAGGCAGGTCAAGGCGAAACCTTGGGCAAGTTTCCTTACTCCACACGCCTAATAATAATCCCTCCAAAAATATATAAATAATAAAGTTGGTCATTTCAATCCACGACTGTTTGTGGGACACAAGTATACAGTCAATTAACTTTACAGTATATTCTGTGAAGCTCTTTGAGACGTCTAGAAGACGTGAAAAGCGCTATATCAAATGCAAGGATTATTATTACCGTTATTAACAACAACAAATCAAACTCAGGTCTCTCACTTGCAAGGCGAGTGTTCCAACCACTAAGCTACAGGAATCCAATCTTGAGATGTCTTGAAAGACAGGAATGAGTTGGTAGAATTCCAGGTAGGACTTCCAGAGAGTGGGGTTAAAATAGCTGAAAACCTGCCAGTTGATAGGATGGTCGGAGCTCCCTAAATGAAGAGAGCAATTGGTATGGTTGTGGTAGGAGTAATTTGTAGTGTAGGTTAGGGACAATGGTGGAAGGATTTGAATTGAGAATGAAGGTTTTGAACTCGATCCACTATGGATGGGAAGAAGGGGGAGGGAGTGGAGCGAGGCTGCAGGAACAGGTCTGTAGAGTCTAATGTGGGAAAGCCCATGGTTTTGAATAGTCTGTAGCTTGTTTAAAGAAGAGTTGGGGAATCCGGTTGGCAAAGCATCGGCATAATCAAGCCAGGACATGATAAAAATGTGGATGAGGTTCTTGAAGGCCGAAGGGGAGAGGTCATGGCAGAGGCAGGCAATGTTTCGAATTTGTTGATAAAGCCAGGAGTTAAAGTTCCAGCTATTTTGTACTTTAACTATAATCACATTTTCTAAATTTTGTCCACTAAAAACAACATTACTGTCAATAACACTCAGCAAAATGAACTTCAAGTGAGCATAATGACACTAATCAGCCCCTGGGGGAGTTTCTATACTCGGAAAGATAAATGAGGCTTGCTCTACCATGAAGCATCTGTGACCCTTTGCAGAAAATATTTATGATTCAGAAATTATTTCCTGCAGCAAAATGTAAATATTTTTATGAAGTCTATTTCTACACCTAATAATAATCCCTCAAAAAACCCAGTAATAAATTGGTCATTTCAATCCACGACTGTTTGTGGGACACTGCTGTGAGCAATTAGCTGCCGCATTTCACCCACAAAAATACAATTAATTCACTTTACAGTATATTCTGTGAAGCGCTTTGAGACGTCTAGAAGATGTGAAAAGTGCTATATCAAATGCAAGGATTATTATTATTTTCAAGATTTAGTTATTGTGGCACTTTATTGCTGAATCACAAGTTCCATCAGTATCCAAGATTGCAATGCCACACTGGCTGACACAATTGCAGTCAAATAGTCACTAGAATGAAGGGAGTCATATAAGACAGGAATGATAGTCCATCATATGGTAAATGAACCAGCAACCAGCTGTGTTGGTATCAACATACAGTATTCTGGTCAGCAAATCAATATTATACTGTTGAAATACTTGATCTCTCCACCACATGATATAATAAATAATCATCCTTGCATTTGATGTAGCGCTTTTCATATTCTTTTCACAATTATGCTCCTTCCAGCAGTCTTTCCCATTCTATCCTTTCCTTGGAGAATAGAGAGGTCTGGAAGACGAGAAATACTCAACTTCCCAAAGGTAAAAAAAAAAGTAAAACATGAGATTCCATCCTAACACATCTATTGTTAACTCTGGCTTGTTCTCTTCACTTAGGGATTAGCGATTAATCACTTAGTGGTAGTCAGGGTAGAGTTGGTTGAACGGATCCCCTCGATTTTAGATTTGCGGAAGTCCAGCATCTCCTCACCATTGGAATTAAGTACTCAAGTTAGGTAAGCCACATGGACTAAAGATGAAGAATGTGACATTTGTCTCTTTATACTCACCTACAAATGCCACACGCTGAACAATGGTATTGTTTTTTGTCTATATCATACAGGCGACATATACTACAGTAGTAGTCTCCAAACACAGTAGCACAGCTTTCACAAGATCTTTGTACCTATAAAAAAAAAATCATGCATATCCGAAATTGTTTGATATTCATACTACTTTTAACTATAATAGAATATAGAAATTATAACATAACACAGTGCTTGTTCGCTCATTGAAAAATTCTAACCCCAATCCCCTGATCTTTCGCTGTATCTTTTATGTTGCCCCTATTCAAATAATTCCTTTTTAAATGTTGTGATCTCAGCCCAAATAGGCATTTGTCACATGTTAATAACCTTCTGCAAGAAAAATGTTCTTCTAATCTTTCCCTGAATACTTCTAGTGGCAAACCTGCGTTTATTTCCAACATTATTAATTTGTCAAATAATGGAAATAATTTTCCACTACATATCTTCTCAAACCTTGGAGGTTGAAAACTTCTCTTAGATCCATCCTTAACCTTCACTGATCCAGTACAAATTGGAGGAGGTGTGTGGGTAAACTCTGTATTTTCATACATGGTGCATACCTTTCACAATGTGACATGTGGATTGAATGCATTTCTGTACAAAGGAGCCTATTTTAAGGTGCTAGGGTGATAGTCCACCATGTAGCTATTTTACAAAAGGTCAAATATTGTAGGTTACTGTGAAACAAGAATGGGAACAAAACGCCTGAAAAACACAGCAGATGTTGTAGAAAACGAGAGAGAATTACTGAAATGATTAGTATAATCACTTCTGAAATAAATTGAGAAAGAAATGACAATCCAAATAGGATGAAAAATGCAATTCTTCCCTTTGTAAAAAGGGAAGAATTTCTTGATTTAGTTACTGATGATAATTTAGACTGTATGAATTCTGTCAGATATTGGATTCTCTAATTTCCTTGATTGTTAAAGAAAATTCACTCCACTATTGTGCGATTAAAAATTGTAGCAATCATTTTGTTGAATTGTATCGATTGCATATTTTCTACCAAATGTGAAACCAAGAGATCCATCCAAAAACCTTAAATCACTGCTGCAGAAATAAGAATCACTTTATCATGTTTAAAATTAGTGACAGCATCTTTGGCCATTATGGTCTAAATCCGTATGATATTAGAAGTCACTAACGTCCAGTATAATTGTGCTGCTGGTGGTTCTAGTATTGGAACACCACGATCAGCTTCAGAGCAATGATAACCTTCTTACCAAACCATTTCCTTTTTTAGCTCTTCTCACCAGCCACCCAAAACAAAACTAGAGGTTTCTATTGTACAGTATATCGGAATTTCCAAGGTCAACATTTAAATACTGTAGATGGGTGAACTCTGTGAGATAGAAAATGATTACCTGCTGAACAGTCTTACACTTTGCACACTGAACCTCCGAGACCTTGAAGCGGTCCATCTCGTGATTTTCCGAGTCATCATGACACAGGCGGCAAACGTAAAACTTCTCACAGCATGGAGCCTTAAAGATCAGACATTTTAGCATTGTAGTTAATAGAAATCTTTCTTGATGCATTCAGATCAACATAAGTTATTGAAAATTCTCACTTCATACTAAGTGTGCCTTGCAAAAAAAGTAATTATACTTCACAGGATTTCAGAAAGATACCTCAAAGATAACCTTGTGAAGTGAAAGGTGCTGTGCAAAATGCAGACATATGCCCGTATAATTTAGGTTTTTGTGCAGGGTGATCAAAAAGTTGTGTTACCATTCCAATATATAATAAATCTTAAAGAATTTTTTTAAATAGGGTAGTTATCACCCTATATAATTGGGTGGCAAATTAACTGGTTGCACTCAGAAGCTACAGTAACGAGAATATCTCACATAGTTGATCTGGTGATTGACAGTGCAGAAAGACGAAAGGGAAAATGTAATCCACTGGGTATAGAAAACCACTTAATTTAAATCATAGGCCTTACCTTAATAATAATTGCTCTCTGCATCCTCCTGCTTTATTTGGTCAGCCGGGAGTCTAACACAGGTGGAAACCCATCACTATGCTTAACAATATCCAAACCAGACAAGAGCTCCACATACGTATGCCACCTACACATAGAAGGAGATTGGTGCCAGCCTTGTTCTGGAATAGCCTGGCCATTCCTGCCCCAGAACCAGTCCCAATGTTCTCGGAATCTAAACTCTTCCTTCCTACACCATTTATCTTTACAGCCACAAATTTAGCTCTGAGATGACAAACCTTGGGGTCCTGCGCCAGGGAATGAATGGCTTTCAGCATGAGTGTGAGGATTTTATAGTTGATCCATTTAGTTATGGGAAGCCAGTACAGCCTGGCCAGAACTGGTGAGATGTGGGTACGGAGTTTTATCCAGGTCAGTTATAGAGTATCCAAGGTGCAAGGAATGCGTCTGAGTAATTCAGGACGGAGGTGACAAACGCATGCATGATGGTTTCAGCTGCATTTGTGGTAAGATCGGAGGCGGGCAATGTGGTGGAGGTCCTGGTCAGGGCCCATATGTGGGGGAAGAAGAGCAGCTGGGGATCGAACTGGATGCCTAGATTGCGCACCGATTGAGTCTGAGGGAGAGCCCAGGGAGGTTGAGGAGTTTAGTTCCACAGGAGTGAAGACGTTGACGGGAGCTAAAGTCTTATCTACATTCAGTTGTCGGAAGTTTGCATTCATCCCAGCCCTAATGTCTGCCAGACAAGCTGATAGAAAATTGCGGGCCTGGAGACGATGCTGGAGGTGACAAAAGTAGATTTTTGTGGCATCCACGGACATGTGGAAGTTTAACCCTTGCCTGAGGATGACATTGCCCAGAGGGAGCATATCGACGAGGAAAAGAGGGCCAAGGATGGAGCCCTATGATTCCCCGCAGGCGGCTGGACGGGACCTAGTGGAAAAATAATTTGCCGAGATGAAGTGGACACACTCCTAGTCATACCGTCCGTCACCAACTTTCACTGCCACAGATATAACCCCCAACCCCCGCACCCCCATAATATTAATAATCCTTGAATTTAATCCTGCATGCTCCACCATAGCATTTGATAAATTGACATATTAAATTTTGTTTTTAAGTTAATACAAACTATTTTTAGGAACAGTAGCAACTTAACAGAAGCAGGGTCCTTCTTGTGGGGAGGTGAAGGGGGGAACAATAAACTGAGACACAAACCACAATATCACATTTCAAAACTATTTTTGTTTGAATGTGAGGTGCAATTGAAACAACTATTTGGTGTGGTTAAACCCTTGTTCTACTGGCAAAATAGAAAGCTGCTTAATGTCAGTGTTCACACCTTGCACATTTTTCCCCCCTGCTGTCTGCTTTTTAATGTACAACTTGCATAAGTTTGTGAATTTTATTAAAAGTTTGTAAAAATGTGTAACATTCAAATAAGGGCCACTTAACTTTTGTTGTTTGTTGTTTATTGTTGTTTGATTCCCCCCTCCCACCCCTCCCATCTTCTTTCCTCACTCCCTTTCCCCTGTCCCTCTTCCCTCTTTCTCCCTGATTTTAAGCCGCCACCACCACCTCTTCCCCCTTAACCCCCTTTTCCTCCCTGATTTTACCCAACCTTTGCCTCCCTCTCCCCCCTTATCCCCTTTCTCCCCTGGCCCCACTTCCACAAACTGTTTGTGGGCAATTTGGCGGTCACGTTTCTCCCACAAATATACTGTCAATTTTCCTACTTTCCTTCCGCCAACCACAACCCCTCGCCCCCTGCTCTGGTCCCTACCTCTTCTCCCCCCTTTCTTCCCTCTTCTCTTCTTCCCTCCCCCCCTGCTCTGGTCCCAACCTTGGGTTGTTGTATTCTGTGAAGCGCTTTGAGACGTCGATAAGATGTGGAAAGCACTATATACATGTGAGGATTATTATTATTATATTATTAATTTGATATAGCGCTTTTCACATCTTCTAGACGTTTCAAAGCGCTTCACAGAATATACTGTAAAGTGAATTGACTATATTTTGTAGGCGAAACGTGGCAGCTAATTGCACACAGCAGTGTCCCACAAACTGTTGTGGTTTGAAATTACCAATTTTATTATTGTGTTTTATTTTGGAGGGATTATTAATAATCTTACTTACTTCCATAGACACCCTCTGCATCCTCCCTCCCGCACTGATCCCCAGACCCACCCTCACTCACCGTCCCACCCTCCCTCCTTCCCCACATCCACGCCATGCCTTCCACCACCTCTGTAACATTGCCAGACTCCGCCACTGCCTCACACCTCACCCATGCGTTCATCACATCAAGGCTTGACTATAGAAACTCCCTCCTTGTTGGCTTTCCCAGCTCTTCCATTCACAGACTATAACTCTGCAGCTCGTATCCTCTCTCGCACCAGGCTCCGCGGCCACATCACTCCCACCCTCCCCCGGCTCCATGGCTCCCTATCCCCCAGAGGATCGAATTCAAGATCCTTGTCCTCACTTTCAAGGCCATTCATGCCTTTCCCCCTCCTAGCTCTTTGACCTGCTGACTCCCTATCAACCGTCCCCTCTGTTCAGCGGGCTCCGGTCTGCTACATGTCTCCCGCCCAACCTACCATTTGTGGACGGGCTTTCAGACTCTTTGCCTCCACACGCTGGAACTTCATCTCAAAGTCCCTTCACCTCGCTTCCTCCCTTGACTCCTTCAAGGCTGGTCTCAACATCCTCCTCTTCGATCGTGCCTTCTGCTGCCCTCCCAACTCTCTCCCCCCCCCCTCCTAACTCTCTCCCGCCTCTCCCCCTTGCTCGGGTCCTGTTCAGAGCCTTGGGACGTCCTCCCAACGTGAAAGGCGCTCTATAAATGTAACTTTGTTGTTGTTGTTGTTGGATGCTGATGCTGCCAGTGCCTGCGGAGGCATGAGCCAATCAGGACGGTCTCAGTTTTACTGACATTCAGCTGTAGAAAGTTGTCTCCCATCCAGGGCTTGGTGTCTGACAGGCGATTGACTGCCTGTCAGGCATTAGGACGGCAATAGTCCTGGAATTGTCAGGACGCCAGTAGTCCTGGAATTGTGAGTGGAGGCAGAGAGATAAGAGTTGGGTGTCATTCGCATACGTAATAACAAGAATAATAACCCTTGCATTTGATATAGCGCTTTTCACATCTTCTAGACGTTTCAAAGCCCTTCACAGAATATACTGTAAAGTGAATTGACTGTATATTTTGTGGGCGAAACGCGGCGGCCAATGACACACAGCAGAGTCCCACACCAGTCGTGGATTGAAATGACCCTCAACACACCTCCCCTCACCCCCACCGCCCCTCACACCCTCCCCTCCCCCCACAGCCCCTCCCCTCCCCTGACAGCCCCTCACCCCCTCCCCTGACAGCCCCTCCCCCCCACCGCCCAGCCCCTCTCTGTGCCGCGGTGCCTGCCGGTGTTGAAGCCTTACCTTGAGCAGACACAGCCGCTCATAGTGAGAGCAGCCGCGCGGCCCCCCCTCGGCCATCACCACCGGTTACTGGCACATACACTTCCGTTTCCGGCACAACTGCGCACGCAAACCACTTACACTAAAGCGCTCTCAGCCCCGCCCCCTCCACACGCCCCGCCCCATCACACACACAGCCCCGCCCCCAAACACACACAGCCCCGCCCCCCGCCCCCATCACACACACACACACACACACAGCCTCGCCCCCAACCACACAGCCCCGCCCCCAACACACACAGCCCCGCCCTCAACGCACACAGTCACGCCCCCATACAACTCCGTCCCCCCCCACGGCCCCGCCCCCCCACGCAACTGTCACTCACTGACCCAGCCCCAGACTGACTGACAGCCACTGATTGTGTCAATGACTGTTTTGTCACTGCCTGTCATTGTCTGTGTGACTGCCTGTGTGTCTGTGTGTGTGTATATAATAATAGTAATAATTTATATTCACCTATTGTGCTTGTTGCTGTCTGTACAAGGTTTTGTGAAAAAAATAGTTTTCTCAAATCAGGAGTTGTCGAACGTACATCAACAAATTTTTAAAAATTGAGATGTGCATTTGTCTGAACATCCTTTATTTTCCACTTGATTAACTAAGTCAGTGGTGGACAACATTTTGCTAAGGTTTGCCACACACAGTGTGAGCTTAAGACATATCGCTGTTAAAAAACCCAACTTAAATCAAAAAAAAAGTTACAGGAAAAGAAAGATCATTCATTGAGAAATGCACAATAAAATATCAAATGGGTTACTTAATGAGGCTCCTGAATTTGTTTTTCGTTCATAATATGTCCTTGACTGGTTCCGGTCATATCTCTCCCACCGCCTTCACTTTGTGATCATTCAGAACTCTGCGTCTCGTGTACTCTTCCCCCCAGGCTCCGTGACCACATCACTCCCACCCTTGTCCATCTCCACTGGCTCCCCATCCCTCAGAGGATCGAATTTAAGATCCTCGTCCTCACCTGGAAGGCCATTCACGGCCTTGCCCCACCTATCTCTCTGACCTGCTGTCTGCCTATCAGCCTCCGTATCCCCTCCGCTCAGCAGGCCCTGGCCTGCTCCACGTCCACCACCCTAACCGCCCTACCATCGGGCTTTCAACCTCTCTGCTCCCACACTGTGGAACTCCATCCCGCAATCCCTTCGCCTCACTTCCTCTCTTTCCTCCTTCAAGGCCAGTCTCAAGACTTTCCTCTTCGACCGTGCCTTCTGCTCCCCTCCTAACTCTTCCCCCTCTCCTATTCTCCTTCCCTTGCCCCCTACCTCGACCCTTCCCACCCTGCTCGGGTCTCGACCTGATTGTTCAGTGCTTTGCGACATCTTCCCAACGTAAAAGGCACTCTATAAATGTAATTTTGTTGTTGTATATCAAATGCAAGGATGATTAACAACAACAACAACTTCGATTTATATAGCGCCCTCCACGCCAGACGGTGTCTCAGAGCGCTTCACAGTAGTGGGTCCCGGGACCGAGTCAGGAGCAGGGGCAGGAAGGTGACCAAAAGCTTGGTCGAAGAGAAAGGTCTTCAACTGTGACCTGAAACTGGGAAGAGAGGGGATGAGGCGAATCGAGTGAGGAAGGGAGTTCCAGAGCCTCAGGGCATAGTGGCTAAAGGCACGGCCGCTGAGGGTGGAGCGGAGGACTCGGGGGACATTTGGTCCCATGGTTCAAACAAGCTGACGTAAACCAAGAAGTTCCTCAATTATATAAACATTTTCATTGGTACGCCTAGGAAGACACTGAGCTGCGCTGCAGAATTACAACTTTCATCCAGTAGTTATGGAAAGCACTTGGCAGGGTTGGGGCCGACGCTTGAAGTCCTGTAGCTCAGTGGTTAGCCCGCTTGCCTCGCGAGCGAGAGACCTGGGTTTGATTCCTGGCAGGGTGAATGGTTGGGCAAGTTTCCTTACTCCACAAGCCTCTGTTTACCTTGCGGTGATTAGGAGTTGATTGGTGGATCCCTTTTCCAGGGGTAATAATTCCTACAAAAAAAATTTGGTAACTCAATCCAGGACTATTTGGGGGACACTGTTGTGCACAATTGACTGCCACATTTCGCCCACAAAATGCACTTGGAAAAGTCCCAACCTGTCTCAGAGGCAAGATGTGGGATTTTAATTCTGAACAGGATAAAATAATTCAGCTGTTCCTAATGTATTTGCAACAAAAGCAAGTGAAGTCCTGCAGCTTAGTGGTTAGAACACTCTTGCAAGTGAGAGACCTGGGTTCAATTCCAGGCAGGGCAATACCTTGGGCAAGTTTCCTTACTACACACACCTAAAAATAATCCCTCATAAATAAACAATAATAAATTGGTCATTTCAATCCACGATTGTTCATGGGACACTGCTGTGTGCGATTGGCTGCCTTATTTCCCCCACATATATACAGTCAATTCACTTTGCAGTATATTCTGTGAATTGCTTTGAGACGTCTAGAAGGTGTGAAAAGCACTATATCAAATGCAAGTATTATTATTATTATTAAATGTAAATTTAATATTAAATTTATGGTTGAGATGCACACCATGTCGCACACCCAAAACTAAAAGTAAAGATCACAAACTTTTTCACTCCTTGATTAGCTAGGACCACCCTACTTATTGCTTGTATTGATTATCAGGAGCTGAGGGAGCGGATTCCCTGGCCCTCAATGGTTGGTCTGCCCTTCCAAATTCTGTCGATTAGCCAGGCTGGCTGTGCTGTCCTCAACCCTGGCTTCTGGAGTCTCCCTGGTTAAGGAACCGGAGTAGAGACTGCCATAGAGGGCTGGCTCAATTGCAACGTTCTGTTGCCCAAAGAGTGGAATCCAGGTAATTTCTAGGTATTAGAAGTATACGTAGAAGCATTTGCCCATTTCTTTAACCAAGTTCTTCTTACTACAAAAACAACAAACAACAAAATTATATTTATAGAGCTCCTTTCATGTCGAAAGGACATCCCAAGGTGCTGAATAGTCAGGGGTCAAACCCCAAGCACAAGGGAGGGGCAGGGTAGGGTGAGGGGAGGCAGAGAGGTGGGAGAGCAGCAGAAGGCACGATCGAAGAGGAGGGTCTTGAGACCGGCCTTGAAGGATGCAAGGGAGGAAGTGAGGCGAAGAGACTGTGGGATGGAATTCTAGAGTGTGGGGGCAGAAAGGATACTACAATACTACTTATCATTGTTTTCTTATTTTGATCGGTGACTGAAGTACATTGGTGTCTCACATTTGATCAGAGGGTACAGAGGATTATTGTTAGTACATACTTGGTGCAGTTGATGAGGGATTGGCTAGTTGGCCTGCTTGCCCAAACCAGCATGTGGCGCTATTGAGTTGTGTGAGGCTCAGCTAACAGTTTTGGTTCTTGGAGATTTGTGTCCTAACCACCTATCTGTGAGCTACATCTCACCTCACATTCCCAGCAATAATGCAGTTTAATTGGATTATTTGTTTTAAAATTTTAATGCCTACCTAAATGTTATTTTGAAATCTGTTGTTTAAATCAATAAAATATTGTGTGAAAAGAAATTAATCCAGCACCCAATACAATACAAAATTATACTTTTCAAAGACTGAATGGGAGCAATAAATGAAGATAAACTTGTTTATGCGCATCAACTGGCAAGGTTTGTATTTTAAAATATGAATCTGATTGTGTAGTATAATATTAACCAGCTGGTTGCTCTCTGATAGCCTGGCCAGAGACACAGTCTCACCACATGAGGAAAAATGAATGAAAATTGACATTCCTAATGTTTCACATAGATCATCTATGATCGTCAGAGGTCTTTTTATCCTCCATCTGGATGGAGGATGAAAGAGCTGGTGGGAGGTGGGGAGCAGATTAAGGTCTTTAATGATCCATTCCATTGGGAGGAGGTGGACTGTGCACTGTGCAGTCTTGCTAATGGTAAGGTAACGGGTTCAGGCAGCATTGATGCTGATTCCTAAGAGCTACTTGGTAGGGATGGGGTGGTAGAGAGCAAGAAGGCACAAAGAATGGTGACAATTTTACAGGTTCCAAGCCAGAAACCACCAACTCAACTTGTAGTTGTCCCATTGACTTGTACTGCTGGTCAACAGGACTCTCTCTGAGAGTGTTCCAGAATGAAATTGTGGTTATCCATAATGCGGGTGAGACTGATATCAGTGGCTCTTAAGATGATGCTTCAGGTAGTAACCACATATGTATCATACTACAGTAATTGGAGGATTGTGGTTAGATCAGGAAGGACCAGGATTGCGTGGGATAGGTTATGGCTTTGGTGAGATTGTAGAATGTCAAAAGACTAAGGGAAAACCCACCGACATTGCATTCATTGACTTCAAGGCTTTTGACCTAGTTCTTCATTAAATTCTCATAATGAAACAGGAAGCCATAGATCATATCACAACAATAAACTGCTCTACCACTGTACAATTGATTATACTGTAGTGTAGTATCATCAAAGCATCTTTAAACAGTTAATGGGAGTAATATTTACCAATAACCTATAACATTAAAAAAGAATAATCTGAGTTGATGGTGATGAGCATACATCTAATTTCAACAGTAGTTTGATTAAAGTGGAAAATACGTGTAAAGAATTCTAGCAGTAATAAATAGATTTTGTGTTGACTTTGGGTTGCAATATGGATATTGATGTGTACAAATCTTATGAATTGTACCGTGAACATGTATCATAGTTGCATTGACACAGAACTATCTAAAATCGCTTTCTCACTTTCTCTTTGACACCAGCGAGAACAAAACATCACCTACCACAGCATCCACTAACTGGTAGAAAGCCTATAGATAAATCTCTCTGCAATAAATGTACCGAACTTTCCCGATTAGACCGGCAGAGTTAGACAGATACATCATGGTTTCAAGGAACATATACTATCTCTCCCCTCAGCATCTCCTCCAAAGGAATCATAGCATCACGAACAGATAAATAATCTGCTGCAATTTTTTTGTCTCCATTCCAATGGTTGTCAGCCAGGGAGTATATTTATATCTCAATAATTGCAAACTTGCTTTATTATTTCACCACCTGTAATGATGTTCGTATGATAAGTGAACATCTACTGTTACAAACCTTATTGCGGTAACAAAATATATTATGGGAAATACACAGGAGTACTGTACAATGCACTCATAAAGGAACATTGACAGACAATTTTTTCTCCAAGTTTCCATCCAATTTTCTCTCCTTATCTCTCCTTGCGTGAACTTAGAGATTCACTCTGGGAAAAGTTCCACAGCAGTGGTACTCTATGTACTTATCCCACAAATGCACATAGTTCATGTGTGAGACTAGACCATGAGTATCAGATTGCTATTCAACATCTCACCCCCAATCCTTTCCTTATTTAGAGTCAGTACATGCATATCAAACCATTATAACTTTCTTGAAACATTCCAGGATTTCACTGAATTTTGTCCAATTAAGGCACTTTTTCAAAAAAAAAACTAATTTGGCAGAATACTCAACTGTAACAAACCACAAGCTTCAGTCCCAACTCCAACTAAGTTATCTGATCTCAAACGAGGGGAAGCAATCAAACAGGTGTCCAGTTTCTCAAACACAGCTAAATACCTCTCCCTTTAGAAAATAAAACAACCTCTGGTAATGTTCTGAGACCTGAGCTGCATGCATACTTGAGTGAACACCTTTCCTTAGTCTGAAAAAATCTGCCGAAATTAACTGTCATTCCCTTAATTTGCCTGTTTGAAAAATGATGTTTGATCACTTGACCTGAACTAGGGCAGCAGACTGGTTTTCTACAGTATTTTGTTTTTGTTAAAAGGTAAAGAAAAAGCACAATGTTAACACCTGCTCTGGAATTGGTCATTATCTACCTGTTGTTTTTAGATCACATTTGTGTAACCAAACGAGTAAAATAACACAGATACAACAACAACTCTGACCTGTCACACTCTCAGCTGGGACACTTCCTAAGCGTTTCTAGCCACCTATAATTGGACCAATGCTAGTAGGAAGGGCGGAATGCGATTTTAAGCGATTGAACTTCTTATTTTCTATAATCTAGTCAGTGATTCTCAATTCATTAATTTTGCTTAATAGTCACTTACTGATGGTCAGAGAATTAATTCTTAAGGGCCCTAAGGCTCTGAAGGAGTTAAAGAGGTAAGGAGTGTGATTCAGCACCAGAATGTCATGCCTGACAGCTAACCGAGCAATTAGATATGAACATTGTTTAACATTCCAGTTCACCCAATCAGTAAACCGTGCGCCAATAGTGCGCAGACTCATGATCGATACGTGAGACAAAGGTTAGACTGTACGTACTAGTATTCCAGGTCAACCCATGAAGGGAGAGACTAATTTGATAGGGTGAAACTCATGAAAGAGGGTGTCTCGAGTGATCAGTAACGTTTTGATTGAATAAGCTAACGGGAAGTAGCAATGTATAAATATAGACTCTTTTCTTTTGTCTAAAAAGAGAGCAGCTCAAGCAACGTGCCTGTACTGTAACTTTACAAGTACTGTAATAAAGAATTCTTTTAAATCTTTTAAATCTACTTGGTGTCCAAAGACTATAACACATGGAAATAGATGATCCTACAGCCTCTTAAGACATATTTTAATTGGTAGCACTTTCACCTTTGAGTCAGAAGGTTATGGGTTCATGCCCAGATTGGGACTAGGAACACATATAGCCTATGATGGCAATCGTATACAGTCATCTATTCTACATGTTTTTATCTATTGTGTATCTATTAGGTTAAGGCAGTTTTGGAAGGGATGTACTCCTGACTTCTGCGGTGGAAGTCAGTGGAAGAGATCTCTGACTTTGATCTCTTTTAAATTGGTCGCACAGGAGAAAATAGCTTAGAAATTGAGAGAGATGAGCGATCATTAGGAAATGTGAAAAACTGAAGCATTCACCCAGGTGCTGTTTCATCCTGGGATCCTCAAGATAATAGTTGAAGCTGTTTGCTATTTTTAGTTGCTGCATGAATTGTGGCTGCATCTGAGGGCTACAGGATGGCAAATATTATCCCATCATATAAAAGCCTGGAAGTCATCCATCAGTTAAAGCATCTACAGCAGGGAAAATACGTGAGACAGGATACTATCTGACTGTATTTATCTGAATCGAAGACACTCTGAGATGTCAGTATGAATTTAAAAGGAACACTGATGTTCTTGAGTTTTTTTTAAGGAAGTAATTAAACTAATTAATCAGAGCTATATACTGTAATTGAAATTGGGAAGATATTTGATTTGCTCAATGTAAGCTTTTTTTTAAAAAAAGAGGTAGGCTTATCCAATTGTTGGAAAAAAGTAGTTGGTTTAAAAATTAATTTAATAATAATCCTGGCATTTGACATAGTGCCTTATCACATCTTGGAGATGTTTTAAAGTGCTTCACAGAATATACTATAACGTGGTTTGAGTGACCAATTTTTATTCATGGAATTATAATAATATATAATAATAATATATAATAATAATATATAATAATAATCCTTGCATTTGACATAGCGCTTTTCACATCTTATCAACATCTCAAAGCGCTTCACCAAATATACTGTACCATCAAGTGAATTGACTATATTTGTGGGCGAAATTATTATCCCCGGAAAAGCAATCTGCCAATTGACTAACAGCCATGTTCCTACTTACTGCTAGATAAACAGAGGAATGTAGAGAAAGGAAATTTGCCCAACATTTTGTGCTGCTGCTGGGAATCAAACCAGGTTCTCTAACCACTGAGCTACAGGACAGCAGTTTCATAATATGAAACAGATGGTGATGAAATATTGTATCTGAGGTAGTGATCAGCAGAGTACTGGAAATATTTGGTGTTAGTACCCTTCTGTTACATTTGTGGTCAATATCGGCCTAGCTTAGTATAGTTGGCAGACGTCTTGCCTCTTGTTAGAAGATTGTGTGGTTAAAACCAGGATTTTGAACATTGCCAGAGGTGCTGTCCTTTGAATGAGACTTTGAAAAGAAGTGTGCTCATCTGCCTGTTCAGGTTGATGTAAAGATCCCTCAGTCTCATCCTAAGGGCAGCATCACCAACAATACAGCATTTTCCCAGCACTGCATTGGAGTGTGAACCACAACAACTTGCATTTATATAATGCTCTATATACAAGATAGCATTCAGTAGAGCTGTACATTCAATCTAAACTACAAGCTCAAAGTCCCAAAGTGAGCCTTGAATACACGTCTGACTCAGAGGCAAGAATACCACTGCTTCCGTGAGATCATGTACTGTGTATAAATTCAGATAGAAAATAATTTACTTTTATTTTGGCACCAGGGATGCTATACAGTATACTTTACAGGCAAGCTTCATGTCAGCTGTCGAGAGAAAACATCCCACAGACAGGATGAACTAAAGATAGATTTTCAAAACTCATTCATGAAATCCATTTTTCCTTCCCTTTTAAGCAAGTCAGTCATAAAGAAGTCCGTTATAGAGGTCATAGTTCAACAGCTTGTGTGCATTAAACTCTCCCTAAAAAGTAGCATCTGCTTTTTGTAAATATATATGTATCATAGTTCATGGTTAAAATAATATATTTTGCAATTCAGCACTCAGAAACTTGCTTTGAAGCAACAATGGAAAATGAATGGAATGGCATATTTTCGTGGCTGCCTCGAGTTCTGTGGACCAGGAAGTGGTAACATCCTTTTCCCCAATGATACATTTTCTAGCTGTAATACCAATCTGAGTTCACCGGCACAATGTATGACTTTTGACTCAAACACTTTTGGTCTGGTTCAGTGCCACTCTGCATCCCGCATGGTATTGCAGACTGCGTACTGCATCAGGGCAACTGTAAATATATTCGGCAGTAAATCGAGAGTGACAGTTCAGACTTTCCATTGAAATCTTGAAAATTTGAATTCCACGCAATTTTATATCAATTGATTGATTTGAATGTATGGAATTTGTGGAATAAACATAATCTTGCATTAATTTAGTGCCTTATCATGTCTCCTAAACATCTCAAAGCCCTTCACAGAATGCAATGTGAAGTGGATTGACTGTGTATTTTGTGTGCAAAGTACCCAGCGGTGTCCCACAAACAGCCAGTGACTAAGTGGCCACATCATTATTATTTATATATCTATTTTCATTTTAAAAAACTATACATTTTGTTAAAGTGCTTGTAAAATTCTGTAATATTTTTGTGGTATAAGCATTTCTACATTCTTAAGAGTACAATTCTTAATTGGTCTTTATTTACAGGTGGGGCTCAGAAACAATATTACATTTCTATTCAAATTCCACCTTTCTGAGGTTTTCAATAAAATTGCAAATACAGTGTATGACGTTTCGATCTTGCTGCTAATAAGCCTGTAGGGAACCATGGAAGATTTGGTAGCAGCTAGGATTGAGAACCTGTTACTTTATATATAGTCAATTATCCTTTCACTTTAACTGTTAACCCTACATTGAGTGACCCGTGCTGCCTTTCCACACCTCCACAATATTGCCTGCCTCTGCCACTGGCTCTCATCGGAGGCCACTGAGACCCTGGTCCACGCTTTCATTACAACCCTGTTTGAATATGCCAACTGCATGCTCATTGGACTTCTCAACTCTTCCCTCCACAAGCTGCAGATTATGCAGAACTCCACAGCTCATGTCCTCTCCTAGACCAAGCTATGGGAGTCTATCACCCCCATTTTTGCCCACTTTACTGGCTCTGCATTCCTCAGAAAATCGAGTGCAAAACATTTGTTCTTAACTTGAAGGGCCTCCATGTTCTTGCTCCCCCTACCTCTCTGACCTCATAACCCCATATCAGCCTATCCACTCCCTCCACTCAGCAGACACCAGCTAACTTCAGGTCCCCTGCACTCTCACCACACCATTGGTGGTTGGGCATTCAGCATCTCAGCCCCCACTCATATTTATGGGCGAAACGTGGCAGCCAATTGCACACAGCAGTGTCCCACAACAGTGATGGATTGAAATGACCAATTTTATTATTGTGTTTTTTTTAAACCGATTATTATTAGGCGTGTGGAGTAAGAAAACTTGCCCAAGGTTTCACACTGATCTGCCTGGATTCGAACACAGGTCTCACGCTTGTAAGGCGAGTACTCATTTTGGTTTGGTACTTTCTGCATATGCCAGACACCGAATTACCCCCAAATCATTCAATGCCATCTTTCCCCCCCTTTTCCCTTAATCCCACTTCTATGACTGTTTGTGGGACACTGATGTGCACAATTTGCCTGCTGCTTTTCACCCACAAATATACTATCAATTTTCCTAGTCTTCTTCATCCTGCCCTGACTCCTCTCTCCCTGCTCTTGTCCCTAACTAACCGTACAGTGCCCTGGGATGTTCTCTCGATGTGAAAGGCGCTATATAAATGTAAGTTTTGATTGATTGAGTGAAAAAGACAAGAGTGTTGACATATCACTGCAGCAATTAATAGATAAAACTGCTGTGCGATAGATGCTAGATATTATCTGCATGCACAAGCCTTGCTCTGAGAATCTTGAAAGATTAATATCTGGATTTAATGTCTAGAGTAAAATTCTGTCAAGAGAGGATTCTATCAATACCTCCAAATGAGCAGGAGGAATCCCTAAAGTTTCACGTTTGGAAAGCTGCAGTATTTTCTGCATATTTCCTAAAGCAACACCAACTGCACACATTCTTCTTCACATAAACAATTGTGATGCTGGTTAGCAATGTGGACCAGACAACCTATAGCTCCCATAAGAGAAATTAGTTTTGTAAAAAGCAAAATCGAATTATTTATATTAAAAAAATCATTTGGGGCCAAGGAAAGCTGTTGGTACAATTAGATTGAAAGTAACTAATATGATCGTATCACAGAAACAGAATTTATTGTAATGGTGTTTCCCACCTATCTACTCATGCTTTATTCAGAAATACTGGATTTCTCATCAATCTCTCATGACTTTTAGTTATATTCGTCTTGTGAATTTCCCACAGCACATCCCAATATGTTGCCAAAACTAAGGGTGGGAATCTGGCTTCCATCCTCTGTTAATGGGATGTAAAATTCATAGTCTAGCTCATACTTCAGAGAAATTCTGCATTGTGGAGGTACCATCCTTCAGATGAGATGTTCAGGCAGACATTAAATATCCCATTGGACGACAACAAAAACATTGCATTTGTATAGCATCTTTCACATCGGAGATTTGTCTCAACGCACTGAGACTTAATCAGAAAGAGTGACTCTTATCTCTTGGCTCTTGCAACCTGTGCTGTCTGGAATTAGGTAAGCAAGATGCATGCTTCCAGTGAGAGAGTGAGAGAGAGAGTGCGCATTGCATCGCCATAAATATCTCAGGAATTTCCATGTGTAGGTGGGATACACGGAGCTCTCACTTTGGTTTGGTACTTTCTGCATGTGTCAGACATCTGATTGCCCCCCCCAAAAAGAGATGGGTGTTTCTCCTAATGTCTTGGTCAATAAATCCCCAGATACAATTGGTCATTTACTTCATAGCGGCTTAGGGGACATTGCTATGGGCAATTGGCTGCCGCATTAGCCTGCAAGTACAATCACTATACTTCACAGTAAAAACGTGTGAAGCACTTTGAGAGGTATGGGCAATGTGAAACCTGCTTTATTAAATCTAAACAATATTCGTTTATTTGCACAATATTCGCACTCCACTACTGAGAATGACATTCTGCTGCTCAGTAAAATCACCGACCTCATCATGTGCCTCATAAAGTGCTTTGTGTCAAGATTATATTGGAATCATTGCTGTGGTGTCAATGCATGCCATTGAACTCAGATAAAAGAAATATCATCTGTTACAATTCAAAAGACCTTCAGTAACTTTTTGTACATTAAAGTGTGCCCATGATTCCCATATAGATATCAGCATGTTGTTGCATTTTCATCTATGAGCCAAAATACTGTGGGCATAGCCCCTGTCATGACCTTGAAATTGCAAGTCTAGGCTGACATTCCAATATAGTGCTGTGGGTGGCCGGGGTGGATGGGTAAGGATGCATTTTTGAAGGTACAGTACTATCCTTTGGATCAGAGGTTAATCCAAGTTCACGTCTACCTGCTCAGGTTGATGTTGAAGATCCCATGGCCGGATCCCATGAAAAGTGAAGTAAGTTTCTTCGAATATCCTGACCAGCTAAAATTGGTTACTTCTTCCACGTCTGTTTGTGGGATATGCATAAATTGATTGCCCCAATTGTCTCCAATATACACAGTAATTACACTTTACAACATATCCTGAGAAGCTCTTTGAAACACCCATCCGGCCTCGAAGTTGCTATATCAAACATAAGTGTTATTATAAACAGATAATGCGGCTCGAAATTATGTGGAGCACATTGTGACCATTAGTGAAGATGTGTGGTGGAATTTATGTAGTATTTGAAGCAGATATATTTTTATATACCGGTATGTGAGAAATTCAGAAGGGTTCTTTTTGGAGTAAGACAAACATCCACTAAGCCAATAAAAACATTAGTTGAACTATATTAAATACAGTCTTGAAAGTCCCCTACCATCATACCTCTCACAAACATACCTCTCAAAATTTCCCGTCGAGAGTATTTGCAAAATTCCCATACTTTATCTGATAATTATTACCTTCATTTTCGTACAGTACTTTCTATCTGATAATTCTGTGGAATGCTTATCTTACAAAATGGCACTTTGTTTTTTACAGGGAACAATTCTGTGTTAAACACCATTTCCTTGCTTATAAATAATCCTCCTGTCAAATCCAGTATGAAGAAGTGTCCAGCTGTTAAATTTCAAAATAGCTTCAAGATTTGTGGATATGATTGGTAGTATAGGGACATTTCATGGACAGTGGAATGTTCCTTATTAGTTTCTGTGTCTTGTGAGGCTGAAAAGGAGTGGTGCGATTAATAAGTTTGTGTCTTAAGTACTGTGGTTATTGGCCTGTTATGCCATAGTTTTAAGGAAATTACATAAGTTCAATTTATCAACTACAGTGCAGCCCTGAAATGCTTATTTATAATGGAAATTTGGTTGCAATATGGACCCCATGTTAGTTTTACAACCAATGTCAATTCATGCTTTGCTGCACATAAATAAAACTGGAAGTGATGTTAGCAGCAATTTAATGACCCAGAGGTCAGAGATTTTAGTTTCCAATGCAAATAGAACAGTCAAATTGATGTATTGCTAATGCTTGATTTTCAAATGTGTGGGAGAACTCTCTCTTTTGGATTCAATATTGATAATCTGTACATCAATCTGTATGTCTCCACTGGCTCACTAACCCCCAGAGGGTCAAATTCAAGATCCTCGTTCTCACTTTCAAGGCCAGTTGCGGCCTCGCCCCCACCTATCTCTCTGACCTGCTGTCTCCCTATCAGCCTGCCCATCCCCTCCGTTCAGAGGGCTCTGGCCTGCTCCACATCCCACACCTGAACTGCCCTACCATCGGTGGCTGGGCTTTCAGCCTCTCTGCCCCCACACTCTGGAACTCCATCCCGCAATCCCTTGTCTCGCTTCCTCCCTTTCCTCTTTAAGGCCGGTCTCAAGACCTTCCTCTTCGATCGTGCCTTCTTCTCCCCTCCTAACTCTCCCCCCTCTCCTACTTTCCTTCCCCCTACCGCTACCTTGACTCCTTCCCAACCCTATCACGTCCCACCCCCCGCCCCCGCTCGGATCCCGATCTAACTGTTCAGCACCTTGGGACATCCTCCCGATGTGAAAGGCGCTGTATAAATGTAATTTTATTGTTGGTGTTATTGTATGTCCTAAAAGTTACCAACTTGAAACCAAAGTCTCTCTTTAGAAAAGTGTTGAGTCAAATTTTATATCAATGACTGTCCTCAAGACTATACCTTTCATTTTAATTGCTGTGCTCTATTGATTGCCACATTTCATGCACAATATATACAGGCAATTTACTTTACAGAATATTCTGTGAAGCACTCTGAGATGTCACGATGACATGGTAAGGCACTATTTCAAATGCAAGGATTATTATTATTATTTTTGAAAACTACAGCCGCCATGAGATATCATTGTGCTACTTGCAGTGGAATGTCTCCTCACTGAATCATTACATGGAAAGAACACAATCAAAGGGTGGAAATGACGTGTATGGACTGTTTCCAAATTCTGACATATACATTGCAAACTTCACAGAAGATTGAGGAGTGGCATCAAAACGGACATAATGATTCATCATGTCACGGAAAGTATATGGAAGTTGGGATAGGACGTGGAGAGAATTACAAATGATCTGAAGTTTTGAAGCATGTGCTGCATCTGTCGAATGCAAAAGGAAAGAAATGAATGGATCAAGCATTGTACAGGAGTGTTTGGGCAGTGAAGAGATGTTGACAATTTCAGCTTGTCAGTATCCATATGCTGCATCTTCTTTTGAAGTGGTGGGCTTCAATGATTCACAGCAGCATTATGTGGCCACTAGTACTGCAAGCAATGAAGGCACAGTACTAATGTACTGAATCAGTTACATTAGCACATATCATTACTAAACACTGAGGTATGCGTTCACCTTCAACATAAGTCAAACATGCACACTTCAGTTGAAACATTAAACTAAAATCATGTCTGCCTTTTCAGATGAGCATTAAGAATCCTATGGTACTATAGAAAAAGAGAAGGCATTTTTGCCTCCCTGGCCTCCCCAGTTCTATCCTCCACAAGCTCCAGATCATAAAAACATAAAAAGTAGGAGCAGGAGTAGGCCATTTGGCCCATCGAGCCTGCCCCGCCATTCAATCATGCTGATATTCTACTCTAACTCCAGCTACCATACCATACCCCTTAATCCCTTTATAAATGAGAAATCTATCTATCTCAGTCTTGAATATGTTCAAAGACTGAGCATCAACAGCCCTTTGGGGTAAAAAATTCCATACATTCACCATCCTCTGAGTGAAGAAGTTTTTTCTCAAGTCAGTGTGAAAGGGCTGACCTCTAACTTTAAGACTGTGACCCCTGGTTTTAGTTTTTCCAACCAGGGGAAACAATCTCCCACTATCTACTTTGTTGTGCCCCTTATAATCTTATAAGTTTCTATAAGATCCCCTCTAATTCTTCTATATTCCAGAGAATATAGGCCCAAATTAATCAACTTTTCATCATAACTCATCCCACTCATTCCAGGTACTAACCTAGTAAACCTATGCTGCACTCCCTCCAAGGCAAGTACATCCTTTCTTAAATAAGGAGACTAAAACTGCACACAATATTCCAGGTGTAGTCTCACCAGGACCCTATACAGCTGCAGCAAGACTTCCCTACTCTTTCATTATTTTCATAGAATCTTACAGTATAGAAGGAGGCCATTTGGCCAATCATGCCTGTGATGAAAGAGCTATCCAACCAATCCCACTCCACTGTTCTTACTCCATTAGTAGACAAACATAGCTATGTTAGCTTTCATAATGAAATGTAATACAAGGCGTAGAATGTTGAAATATCTTGGAAAACCGTGTATGTTAGCTTTGGAAACATAAACATAGCTTTGGAAAATGGTATGTTAGCTTTCATAATGAAAGCTAACATACCATTAGCCTTCCCAATTGCCTGCTGCACCTGTATACTAACTTTCTGTGTTTGGTGTACAAAGACACCCAGATAGTACAGTACAATCTTAAGGGGGGTGAAGGTACAGAGAGACCTGGGGGTTCATATAAGTAAATCTTTGAAGGTGGCAGGACAGGTAGATAAGGCTGTTTAAAAAAGCATACAGGATTCTAGGCTTTATAAATAGTGGCATAGAGTACAAAAGTCAGGAAGTTATGATTAACCTGTATAAAAAGTTGGTTAGGCCTCAGCTGGAGTAGTGTTCAGTTCTGGTCACCACACTTTAGGAAGGATATTAAGGCATTGGAAAGGGTGCAGAGGAGATTTACCAGGATGGAACCAGGAATGAGGGACTTCAGATATGAGGAAAGGCTGGAGAGGGTAGAATTATTCTCATTGGAGCAGAGAAGGTTATAAGGAGACCTAATAGACGTTTTCAAAATCATGAGGGGATTCGATAGGGTAAACAGGGAAAAACGGTTTCCACTGGTGGGTGTATCAGTGACTCGAAGTCACAGATTTAAAATAGTTTCTAAAAGAAGCAATGGGGAGATGAGGAGATATTGTTTCAGCAGTGAGTTGTTTGAATCTGGAATACATTGCAAAGGGTGGTGGAGGCCGATTCAATAACAACTTTTGGAAGAGAGGTGAACGGTTATTTAGGGAGGATAGGTTTGCGGGTTATGGAGAGAGCCCTGGGGAATGGGATTGACTTTGCATAGCTCTTTTCAAAGATCCAGCGCTGACTCGATAGGCTGAATGGCCTCCTTTTGTTCTGTAAAATTCTATGAAATGGGGCAATATTAGTCAACAAGTTGATTTTAAAAAAAGGTTTAACTATCACTGACAGAAAGCAATGAACAGGCACATACACTGCATTAACAAAAAGTAAAACCTTGGTTTTCTCCCATTCCAATCCTTCAGTTAAAATTGACTAGACACTTTACTGCTGTAGGTGGAACAATGCTGTGTGTAAATTGGGTGCTATGTTTGTCTACTAATGGAGTAGGAACAGTGGAGTGGGATTGGTTGGATAGCTCTTTCATCACAGGCATGATTGGCCAAATGGCCTCCTTCTATACTGTAAGATTCTATGAAAATACAAAGCCTACCAAAGTTTGCAATTCTCACCAATTAGACAATTTTCCTACACGGTTTTCCAAGATATTTCAACATTCTACGCCTTGTATTACATCCAAGGCTTATTATTATTGGAACTGTACTTGGATTCTCCTAGTGGCTGATTGCATGGCAGGACTAGCTGATTTCCCAGAGCTAGTTGTCTACCGATAGTATATTGTTCATTGTGATTAAAATAATTTTTTTAAAAAAATGTTAATTGAAACAGTATTCAATTTCAGACACAAATATGCATTCAGCATTCATTGGGACACAATTTCTTTTCAGTAGAATTTTAACAACAACAACATAATTACACTTACAAAGCGTCTTTCACGTCTGGTGGACATCCCCATTTCCGCATGAAATGTGGAATTAAAAAAATTCCATCTGGTATTTTTGATAAACATCAGCTCCATCGATCACACTTAAAAGAAGAATGAGAGATCTTATCCTTCTTGGATGTGTTTTGTAATTGGCTCTGGCCCCCAGTTTTAATTGTTTCCGTGTTTTGCATGAGACAACTATGAGTAAGAATATAGAAATTAATGATCAAGGAAGGCCTAATATCTTCTCTGGAAAAATTTAATTTTGCCAAAGGCTTAAGTGTTTTGGTAATTGCCCAGATGTCATAAACAGCTGGACTTTATTGTCAAAAATAACTCTCTTAATAGAAATGAAATTAGACTAACAGAATAGCAATTGTTTGTCAGAAGAATAAGACAAGACAACATTTGAGAAAATGAATGTTGCTGATAGTGAATTGTTAACTGTGTTGTATGTCATACACAATTTTGGATAGGATAACATTAAGTTCACTAAGCAAGGTGCTGGGTTGTGGGGGATGCGGGGAGGAAATTTGAGGCTATTAGCCCACAATATATCCTCTGAAGCGTTTACATTTTGCAATACTTCCAGCCTGAAAAGTGCTATGTCAAATGTAAGGAGTATTAATATTATTATTATTATCACAGCCAAAGCCAAACAAGTACGTTTCGGAAAAGGTTTTAAAAGCAGGAAGAGATATTCTAAACAAACATGTAATTAATTACCTGTTGTCAAAGCTCCTCCAAATAAAATTGGTGTCTGTTGGTGGGACATGGCCGTGTACAAATTAGCTACTGCATTCACCCACAAAATACACGCAGTCAACTAATTTTCCAGTATATTCTGTGAAAATGTTGAGACCGTGGAATCCTTCATGCCCACCTTGGTGTAGCGTCTCATTCAAACAACAGCGCCTGTGCAAAAGCAGACACTCCACCTAGGGCTGGCGCAAGGCTATTTGGTGCCCTAGGCGAGCCTTCAGATGTTCGCTCCCTAATAACTACTAGTAAGACCCCCTTCCCCTCGCATTGCTATATACAGTAAAAGCCTGTTTATCCGTGACCCAATTAACTGGATTGCCCCACCCCGGGGCAATTCTCCATTCCAGCAATCGCGAGTATGCTCAATTTGGGCATGTGAGCAATGCGTGCGCATGTGTACTTATTAAACTTACGAACTTGGAGGTTTTTACCAATCGGTAAATTTACCGATTTTTTACAGAGTGTGCTGAAATCTTTATTGGTAAGTAGCTATACAATATTCTGTTACTATTTTGTATATTATTAATATAGTATGTTTTAAAATAAGTACATTTTTTGTGTTGGGTCTTTGGCAACTTGCCGCCCGATTATCCTGCACAGTCAATTAGTCAACCCCCACCGCCCCGACACCGAACGTGCCGGATAAATGGGCTTTTACTGTACCTTGCCCTGTGCCCATCCCTGGAGCAGCTCCTCACCTGTGGTCTGAACTCCAGTGGAGCCCTGTCCTCCCACTCGTTGGGGGAGCTGTTGAGCCGGAGACGTCACCTCACTGATATCTGTCTGCTGCCGCCGCCGCTCCTGCTGGTTTAGAGCTGCTGCGGCGATGCATGCTGTAGGCGTCGAAGCAAGGCCGGCACCCCCTAAATTTTGGTGCCCTAGGCAACCGCCTAGTTCGCCTAATGGTAGTGCCGGCCTTGACTCCACCAGCACTGCGTTGGGCAGTCAGCCTAGACAATGTGAGTTCAAAGTCCCAATAAGCAGCTTGAACCCATAATCTTCTGACTCAGAAGCAAGAGCTCTACCATCTGAGACACCAAAACATATTTAAGTCATCTGTCATCATGTGACACCATCTCATCCGAGGTGCTTGTTCAAACAAGAGTTGGAACAGCCGTCACAACAAGCAGTGCTGGCACAGTGGAATGTCCCTGCTGTTTTCTGACACTATGCCTGTATTTCATTCATTACACCTCGGCTCTTCCTTAGTTTTCCTGGAAGTTAACATTCCTACACAATGCATAGCCTGTTTCTTCTTGATCTACATTTTTTTTTAAGAATCAAGATTCACTCTTCTAACTGTTATCGTGATTATTGATGTCACGAAGATTGTTTTCCATAATTCTGGAGGCATATATTTTCTTAAATTGTCAACTTATAAAGACAGCTGCAGTGTCTTGCATCTGTTATAACCACTACAGGCTTAACTGCTTATTTAAAATCTTTAATAGCTGAACTGCTTATGGCACAGTGATTTACAACTGGTCAGACTGGTCAGAATCAAGTGTATATGGAATATGGAATATGGAAGTGTATAACTTCCATATGCAGAAATTTTAATAAAATGTGCAGATGTGAGTTAATTGAAACAGTTTAGTATTTTGGAAATCTGTGGGTTTAACATTCAAATCCTGGTTCACAAATCCCCCTTAATATTCTTTGCAATCTGTCTACTCCTCACTAAGAAATAGGGAACATCGTAAAACTCAGGGAAAACCTGCGTACATTGTATTCAGTGGTTTCGATAAGGTCCAGTGCTTTATGAAACCATCTTGAAGAAGCTGGAAGCCATGAAATTTATGGACAATTCTTGGATTTTATCTGGATGTGTATTCCGTGATGTGAGACTCATTGAGTTTATCCATCTTGACACTGAATAAGGCAAAATTGTCCTTGTCACCAACCCAATTCGATGGACTTATCAGTGATGTATTGCGTGGCAATATCTATTCCGAGCAGAAAGTATTGACTATTCTATTTACACACAAGGTTGTGCTGCTGGCAGACTCACTTGGGGATGTTGTCCGTTGCACTCCTATCATCAATGGGCCACCAAGTGGGACATAATTGTGGATGCCTCCGAGCGTGATATTATGGCTCTGTATTTCTCAAGAGGGGAGCTTGAACATTTCAATTGGAGGAAAACGGCCTCCTTTCCAGTTTTCCATTGATATGGTAACTGGTGGGGTGGGTGGGGCATCAATTTGGGCTTCCGCACGGCCCTTTGTGACCGTGTTGAGAAAGGGCAAAGGGCATCTTTACTGTCATTGAATCGTATCAATTCAATGACAGTAAAGTTCCAGAACAGGTTAAGTTTGTGGTGAATAGGACATGTGTCCAAGTGTGGTTCACAACTCCTGGGCGTGCAACGTGCTGCAAATTGTCCTTGTGTTTACTTACAAAACAATCACAACTTGTGAAGCTCTGAAAGCTTTTGACACGACAAGGCACTGTAACATGGAAGTTCTTTCTTCCCAATTTGGAGGGATGTTGGCAAACAGTACATTTACAGTACAGGAATGCTGTTAAAGACAAGGTTGTATAAGCTGAAAGGGATATTAATCAGCATCAGGAGGAGATAGATCCTTGAAATGGTGCCAATGTGGAATGAATAATTCAATTAATTTATATTTGCAAAGTTAAAATGATTTTGACATACTGTACAGTTAAAAAAAAAACGGTTGTGATACAAAGTGTGGCCTCACATGTAATTTGCATTGGTTTCTGGCTGGGCTGCAGCGAAATGTGGTTGAGGATTACACACCCACTATACGGGGTGTTGGAGCCAGAGGCGAGAAACAGCATCAACAAGGCTGCTAGTCATCAATGAAGCCTGGAGCTCTCCCAGTGAGATAATCCAGACTGCCTGCAGAAGGGAAGCCTGGAAATCATCATTGAAATGAGTCTGAAGACGGTATAAGAGCTTTATACCTGTACCCATGAAACTGGAGAGGGACGGGTAAGAGAGCTGACGTCACTTACCTCAACATGGAGTTTACCTGATCTGTGATGACACACCTAATAAAATTGACATGTTTTTTCATCAACTATGGCTGGCGTTGTCTGATTCTTCTGTGACAGCCCTATGCTCTCTACAATATTCTAACCGAATAGATTTGGAAACACAGAAAATGTATACGGTTCAAGACTGCAAAGTACTAAAGTAACACTTGTGCGAGAGAGAATAATTTTTTGAACGCTGAGGGATGTTTAACAATAACATTTACATTTGCACAGTAATTTCCCACAAATGCCCATAAAGTAAATGATCAATTTAATTTGGGGAATTCATTTGGGGATCTTTAAGACTGGGATGACGTGAAAGGTGCTGTACAAGTGTAATTTATTGTTGTTAATATTCATAAGAACAGGCAAAATATAGCAGTATATAACAAAATAGCACACCCTCAATATTGCACTGCAGTTTCAACCAAGGAATAATGAGATTTAAGTCCCTCTAGGGGGACAACATTCTGACTCAAGGATGCGAGTGCTATGAAATGAATTAGGTTGATAACTTAAGAAGGGCTCAACCTATGTGGGCAAGGTTACTTACTCCACATACCGAATAATAATTTTAAAATTCCCCCACAAATTTTAAAATTCATCAGTTCAGTCCACGACTGTTTGTGGGACACCGCTCCAAAATTGGTGGAAAACAGTCAATTCACTTTACAGTATATTCTCTGAAGTGCTTTGAGATGTCTATAAGACGTGAAAAGTGCTATATCAAATGCAAGGATTATTATTATTATGTGGTTAGTCACCATCCTTTTAGTCAGGTATTTTTATATGTTGTTTTCCTATTACCTGTACATAAAACTTAATAGCATCATTAAACTGTATTATGTGATTCAGTGCCACTTCCATTTGGTAATTCAACTGTGGGAGCTGGTTGCTTGAAGCAAAACTGCCATCTCTGGAACAATTAATTTTTAAATTGTAAAATCAAATTGCTGAGTATGTACATCTTGTATTTATGAAGAACTTGCAGTGTTTAGCCCACAGAACACACGGTCAACATGCATGAAAAGAGATGCTTTGCAAAGTAAAAAAAAACTCTTGGAGGCTTAGTTTATATCAACAACCATTCGGCTGTAACTTGAATAGGTTATTATTTCATCGGGTCCCCTTGATGTTTTAATACTTTGTAACAGCTCCACATGTACTTTCTACATGTACTTTCTTGTTATCTTTCCATGCCCATTCCCAGCATCATAACTTTAAAACAAAATGAAAAGAGATATTACAAAATGACATGCAGCACAGTAGTCAATACAACGAAGAATTCAAAATATTAAAAACAACTTATTTTGTCTTTGTTATATCAACTTTGTTTCTTTGCTCTGGTGTCTCTGTTAGCTGTCTTAGACAGAACCCCACTGTAAATGAACTTTCAAACCTCACTGAGATATTCTGTAGAAATAGTTAAGCACCATTATTTGTAGAGGCATGACCTGCTATCATTGCCAGGCCTTGGTACACGTGGGGAGTCTGTTTAGATTTCATAAATTTACCAAAAAAAAGGCTGTCTCAGGAATAAAAGAGAAAATGATGAGAGGAAGGAGTTTCAGAGATGGGATCGATGTTGCAATTGCAATTGCCAAAGCAGTCTCTGCCAAATGAGCTCTGACAGTATCTTCTTTTGGATCAAAGTCGCTTTAGGTTGATGAGAATTCAAATATGATTCCTTCAAAGAAAGTCTACTTTCTTAAAAAGTCTCAATCAATACTGCACCCAAATTAGTCTGCGGTATAATTATTTTTCAAACATTGTCAATTTTGACCTAAAAAAAAGGTTGCTCTGTCTTATCATCCGAATAAGAGTAACTAAAGGAGTTCCACACATGCACAACCAGATTCCCTTGGTCTTATCAGTTTGTTAGTACATAGGGTCATGATAGTGGACTTTTTTTTTACTATGTGTGACTTTCCTATGAATACAGTACAGATCAAATGAATCAAATCAAAATTCCCCAAGTTTCAGCTCAATACTTTGCATGGGTTCAATCAAAATACTAAAGGTAGGTTAGCATGTAAAATGATTTCCAAGAGGCTTTTTAAGGCAGTTGCCAAATCAAGCACACCCTCAGGTTCCTGGTGTACAACTACCAGTATGTAGGATGCTGTCCATGGTGTAATTTTAGCTGTCAGATTTCAGGAGTCTGCGACATCTGTTTCTGTTTGTGATAAAAGTTCTTATGCTCAGTGTATTTATAGCTACCCATTTGCAGGTTACTGGACAAAAAGTAAAACCTCCCATTAGCTTTGGGTGATTACTGACAAGTATTTGTGGATTTATCTTTGAAGAAAGTTCTTATGGAACAGATCAGCTTTGATCATGTTTAATGTACTGCAGCTGACTCATAACACCCTTTTGAAAATTCAAAAGCTGCTTGTAAGGCATGGCCTCAAAGGAAATTCACTCTTGTGTTTTTCCGAAATGTAAAAGGTTGTTTATATAAAGCAATAGGAGCATTGATGTGTTCTATACCGCGATCTATAAAAGTGCTTATCCATGTTGCGACTAAATTAGCCTACTTGCAAAGCACACTTTAAAAATCTATGGTTTATTTTTACCAAATGTACTCGATTACCTTCGTTTTAACAAAAAAATTGCTTCCAAAAATAGTTCAATTTTCAGTTCATGATAACAGTGTTGATTTTGCTGAGTAGCTTGACCATTAAAGTTGTCTCTCAAATTATCTTCTCAATTTGTAGGATATGAATAATAACAACAACAACAACAAATTACATTTATAGAGCGCCTTTCACATCGGGAGGACGTCCCAAGGCGCTGCACAGGAGGCGTGTGACCCGAGCTGAGAGGGGAGTGTTTGGGAAGGGGTAAAACACGAAGGGGAGGTAGAAAAGTTCGGGGTGGAACAAAAGGCACGATCGAAGAGGAAAGTCTTCAAACCGGCCTTGAAAGAGGAAAGGGAAGAAACGAGATGGAGGGATTGAGGGATGGCATTCCATAGGGTGGGAGCGGAGAAACTGGAGGCTCGGCCTCTGATGGTGGGGCAGTTCGGGCGGGGGGCTTGGAGCAGGCCAAGTCCTGTTGAACGGAGGGTCCGGGTGGGCTTGTAGGGGGAAAGTAGATCGGTTAAATAGGGCGGGGCAAGGCCGTGTAAGGCCTTGTAGGTGAGGATGATCTCTGCATTGACTAGAGAATAATAAGAACAAGAGTAATAATGTTTACATTTGGTACGGCACCTTTTAGGTCAGCAGGATGTCTCAAAACAAAAGTGTAGTGACGGTGTATTCTGTAGGCAAACGTGACAATCAATTTTGTACAGTACAATGTCCCACATATAGTCATAAAGTGAATGACCAACCTAATTTGGGGAATTATTGGCTAAAACATTGGGGAAAACTCTCTTTCCTTTCAAATAATGCTATGGGATCCTTAACATCTATCAGAATTGGACCTTAGTTTAACTTCTCATCTCCACCTCTGGCAATGCAGTGTCTGCCCAGCTGGAGTGTCACTATGTGAGTTCAAAGGATAGTCCCATAACAAACACCATGAAGCAATATTTGCATGATCTTACAACAACAGGGTCAATGATAAGATCCATAGAGGATGAAAATTTCCACACTGTGGGATGAAAAGATAATCTCTCATGCCTAGCACTGTTTTCTCAGACATAGCCAATGCTTCTATAATTAAACGTATATATTTTTTGGATCATACTATGTTTTCTTGACCCTTGAAAGATTGACATTGTGTTTAAAATTGCGTGATTCATTTGCTTACAAATTGATAAGATATGGAAGCGCAGTCACTTGGAAAGCACCTGCGTTGCCAAGTCTGCGTGGGATTTCCTCCAGAACTAATAGGAAATCCCAAGCAGAAGAATCTTCCTCCTTACAAAATTAAAAAACAACCTGGACGTTTACATGCCCTGCCAAGTAGGCAAATGTACACGCCGAAAATAAAATTGTTCTACACGATAACCACAACTGACCAAATATAGAGCTCCACGTCTGCGGGACCTCGTGTCTGCGTTAATTTCACAGATTGATCCATTTAATACAGGTTTGTTCTTATTATTACAATTCATGCTGAGTATTTCCAAAGTGAACACTTTGAGACCTTTTCAAGACAAGTTGTTACAAAAATTTATATTCTTGATTTCAGTGAAAGCATCTAACGGTAATTAATCCCTACTCAGAAAATGCTATTGACATAATGAATTCAGCATCTTGACTGCATCCCAAATAAAAACGATTACAGATTAATTGTGTTTTGACACTTTTAACAATGAAGAATAACACAGTGTTTCAATGAATCCATTCTCTGCGCTGCGCTTACAACGTGGCGTATGCAATAAACATATTTTAATGGAACCGTGGCTCTGAAATGAACAATGATATGAAGACCATTTGGAGACTGCTTGTGTATCTTGGCTTATTCAAGTGGATTGTCAAATTAATAGCAACACAGGAGCGGACTGCAGTTTCAAACTGCTTTTTTACTCCTAAATTTCAATAATTGTTGGAGGGAAGCCGATTGTGGTATTTTTTCACTATTTCAGCACAATTTATTTGCATGGTTCAATGGTTTGGATAGAAATACCCTATTTGTAATGAAAGATGAATGATTTTTAAGCATCTAGAACACTATTGTTTACAGAACACTAAACACAAAATAGGGAGGCTATTATGGTCACTGTTATGGTTCACATTACCAGATTGTAATCACTATAATACTGGAGTTTTATCATCATCAGTGTATTAGAAGCTTGCAATCAAGATTAGTTGTAGATTGCAACCAAAGGCCTGTAGATGCTCAGTCGTTCAACATATCCAAGACTGCGATTGATAGATTTCTTGTGGAAAAGGGATTAAGGAATATGGAGATAAGGCAGGTAGGTGGAGTTAGAATAGATCAGACATGATTTCATTGAATGGTGGGGCAGGCTCGAGGTGCCGAATGGCCTACTCCTGCTCCTAATTCTTATGTTCTTATGAGTTAATAGACTGGCTTATTTTGCCTTTATTGTTTGAGATGAGGAACTTGATCTGCACAGTTTCAAATGAGAAAAAAGTATAGATTGCAAAAAGTCACCTGAGGTCCTCACATGGTGCTTTGACCCACAAGAACACCCTTTCTATTTTATTTGTAAGTTTGAAAACATGTCTACATTTCTCAGTCTGCCTTGGCATTCTACATATCTACCTGACAGTCTCCCTCCTCAGAGTCAGTACAGCCACAGGGAGATCCTGATTTCTAAAATATTTGATCCCAAAATGCTGTGCCCTCTCCCACAACAGGTTCCGTGATCCCATCATCGCCATCTTCACCCAGCTCCACTGACTCTCTACCCCACCTGATGATAGAATTCAAAATTCTCATCCTCCCCTTCAAAGAGTCCTGTAGCTCAGTAGTTAGAGCACTTGCCTTACAAATGTGAGACCTGTGTTCAAATCCAGGCAGATCAGGGCAAAACCTTGGGCAAGTTTCCTTACTCCACAGGCCTAATAATAATCCCTCAAAAAAATACAGTAATAAAAATTGGTCATTTCAATCCACGACTGTTTGTGGGACACTGCTGTGCGTAATTGGCTGCCGTATTTCACCCACAAATATACAGTCAATTCATTTTACAGTAAATTCTGTGAACGCTTTGAGACGTCGATAAGATGTGAAAAGCACTATATCAAATGCAAGGATTATTATTATTATTATAGTCACCTCTCCTGGCTTGATGCCAGGCTCCACCAATTATAAGTACTCCAAGATGCTATCCCACATGAAGGGTGCTACATAAATGCAAGTTGTTATGGCAGTTGACCTTAGCACCTTTTGGGTTAGGAATGGAAAAATCAGCCAGGGTTCCTGCTTCTGATTGATCTTAGACAAACAGCAATATTCTTGGAAATTGTTCAATGACCTAATCTCCTAAAAACTAAACATTAGTCAAAGATAGATACCCATTGGCTGACAGACTTTCTTGGAATCCTAACAATTGCAGTGTAAATTATGTTGATATTTCTATCAAAGTTTAAATTTTTGGTAATGTTGCCTAACAGTTCATTGGATTGTTTTGCACAAAATGTTTTGATAATTTATTGTCACATATGAGAAATGTTTAACATTTGCCTTCAGAGAGCAAAGTATTGCTCATAATTCCTAAGTTTTCTGATGCAAAGCTTAATTCCTCAACCGTATTTGCTCAAATCTTTTTGTTATTGTGGAGTGACATTTAATTGTTATCATTGGAGGCGTTTCCAAGCTCACTTTCCTTCCCAGACTTTTTCCGAACTTTGCAAATAATGCAAATTTAAATGTTAAAAACAGAAGTCTCAACTTACATTTGCAATCCGTTCTGCATTAAAAAAAATTAAATCTCAAATTAGATCCCCTGTCAACCCTCCCCTTCCCTTCCAAGGTTGAGATCATTTCAGTGTTCCACTTTGATCTGCATGAATCATAGGAAACTAAGGTAATTTAAAAAAATTTGTTTACTGTGCTGCTATGAGGAGATTTTCTTTCTCTATTCACTAAAATGATTACAATACATAAGTTCCTTACTCACATATGCTCTAGACATAGAATAACATGGGGAAATAATTTTGCAAGACAGAAACAGTCATTCTTCTGAAAAAATGCTTGCTCTTTTTGTGGTTGTTTAAGTTTCCCCACTGGAGTTCTCCGATCTTGTCACATTCCCTGCTCTTCCCTTACCCTTTCATATTTTTCTTCTCGTATTCATCCTCCCATCACAGCATTAAGCTGCTTTTTAAATCAGTCCAGTGCCGATCTCAACCACCTTTACTAGCAACCCGTTTCCAGTTGTTGATTATCCTTACCTATGTATCTGTGCATCTTTGTTTTCCTGCTCCTCCAATTCGTTAACATTGTTATCAATCAAGTATATTTTCTACCTTTGTCCTTCCTCTCAAAATACATTACTTCCCATTTCTCTGCATTTTATCGCCACATAACAATTTCAGGCATTCTCCCCAGAATACACATCTACTGGGGTAAATTACCTATGGGGGGGCCTTGCAATAACTTCCCTAAGTAGTGATTATTTACATGTCGATGTTTTTCCAAAAACAACTTGAATGTATGTAGCATCCTCCACACAGGGCAGGTCTTAGAGCACTTAACAGTGGTGGAGCCTGACTCCTAACCAGGTGTTGGGGTTGATGGGGTGCGTGGGAGGTTGGGTTGGGAGAGGGGACCGTAAGCACTGTTGAAAGTTTTTCAGGAGGGACTTGAATACGGGGAGAGGGGGGGCAAGGTAGAGGGATTGAGGGAGAGTGTTCCAGAGTTTCAGGTCTTAGTGGTTGAATGAGCATTATTTAATGGTAGATCGGAGGGTGAGAAGGATGAGCAGAATTTGGCAGACCTTTCATCTGATAATGTGTTGTTTTATTCAGTCTTTCAATTGCTAAGTGCCATTTGCTTACCGGTCTTCCTTCTTCAGACTGGTAAGTACAGATCACTATCCTGGTTTATTTTCACGAGCACCCAAACCATGTAAGAAACGATCCAGGATTTGAGATTTGTACTTACCTCCTCAGCCAGCAATGAGGAGTGGTGTGCAGGTAAAATTACCCCCATACCGATGGCCACATTTTTATGTTTGCAGTGTGTTTACTATGTGCTGTATGATCAGCTTGCTTGCAGATAATATCTATCCATACAGTTAATGTACATCATTCAGTTCCTTGCAGTTCTGTATGAGCTACACTGCTGCGTGCAATTGACTGCCGTGATTCACCCACAAAATATACAGACAATTCACTTTACAACATATTCTGTGAAGTGCTTTGAGATGTCTTGAAGATGTGGTAATGTCCTATATCAAATGCCAGGATCATTATTAGTATTACCGATATTGGACTGATTAACAAAAATCATAATAAGAATGTTTAAATGAAGAATGAATTTTCTTTCAAAGTACAGTGTTACCCTCAATTTATGGATGTACAGTAATACAATTATTTTCCCTTTATCTCATCTACTAGCAAGGTAGTATAGCATGCAAAAAAACTTGTTTTTATTACGTGTCCAACCTCTAGCTTTTCCTCTGTCTGGGAGATGTGGATCTGTAGACATTCAAGTAACTCAAGAGCAAAGGAATAAAGTCAACAATAAGGCTCCCAACTCAGTAATAAAGCATATAAATCAGTCACAACGTACAGAACCCAGTAATCAAACATATAACTTAATAATAATAATCCTTTCATTTAATATATCACCTTATCACATTGTTGAGACATTACCAGTCAAAGGAAAGTTCTCTCCTTGCTGACTGCTACTGAATCACTGCATCATGTTGCAAAGTGTATCCTCAAAATAGGATTCATTGTGGCTAACAGAGAAAAGCCAATCCAACCTATCTAAATGAGGCGCTTCACAGAATATACTGTGAAGTGAATTGATTGTGTATGTGTGGGCGAAATGAGGGAGCCAATTGGCACAACAGTGTCCTACAAACAGTCATGGATTGAATGACCAAATATTTTGTTAAGGGATTATTGCCCCAGGAAAACGTGATTCGCTAATCGACTAACAACTGGGTTCCCTCTTACTACTAGGTAAACAGTGGCGTGTGGAGGAATGAAAGTTGCCTGGCCTGCCCGAGAATCGCAGCCGGGTCTTATGGTTTGCAAGGCAACTACTCTAACTTATGTGCCACAGCACTCTTAAGAAAAAAGCATATAACTCAGAAGCAAAATTGTTGTGTTTTTGACATAATCTAACATCTAATGACTTTACGAGTCCCCAAAGTATATTCTAAACAACTTCCCCAAAGATAAGTTTCTTCCCCTCCCTATTGTACACTATGAATTTCTGCTCCAGGTTTATTTTAACACAACGCTCCAATATTCACAAGGGAGCTGTACCATTGTTTATGTAATCCCTCGTGTTTTATTTTCCGCTTCTGTTTCATTTCAATGAGAACTAAAGAAACAATAAACTGCTAATCTGCAACTTGTCTAAACCAAATATCAGTTCGGTTTTCACAACATACTCCCTTCCGTCGAAGCATCACCAACATACACACTAGCAATTCATGTCTGCACCGCTGTTTAGAAAGAGAACCGTCATGGAAGAAAAATCCTGTGGAGTGCATTTTCTAGTTCGATAAATGTATGCAAAATTAGGATGTCAATCAATCAGTAACATGGGTTTCAAAAGTGGCGCGTAGGAAACAGGAAACGTTTGATTCATTTTAGAGCTGGTTGAAAAAAAATAAACCTTAAAATGTGGTAAGTGTGTGAGAAGCTGCAGCCCTGTTCTCAATGAAAGATTGAACAGAAGAGACTTGTGCAGTCTTGAGTTTCATGCTGTGCATCAAATAATGCTGTCTCATCTCAGTGCAAATTTATGACCATTTGGTGTTATTTCTAAGGCTGTTTGAAGAGCAATAGTTGATGAGAATTATGCATGGTTTGGATTTACAAAGGTTACCCTTCTACGCCTGCCAGCTTGTAAAACACGTTTGGCTTCCTGGAACATGAAGCTGTGACCAAGGAACTTTCATCTGTAGGAAGCAACCCATCAGGGTTGAACGGCAAAGAGGGGTCAAATATTTGGAGTTCTACTATGTTTGGGATTTGAAAGCGTTTATCTAAAATTCTCAACAGATTAAACAGTGAAGTTGTGCTAGTGAAGTGGGAGGGATGTCGTCTTGGAATTGTGCTTCCCCCACTATATAACCTGCATTGGAATATTGGATTCAACTTAATCCTCTGTGTTTGTCTTGTTAATTCACTTCTTGAGACAGGCAGGTCAGCACTCCAGAGTTTTGCAATTTAAAGTCACTACACTTTACAGTAAAACCTGCGATGCACTTTCAGATATCCTCTGGATGTGAGAAGAAAAGGTGCTATACCAAATACAGTAAAAGCCCATTTATCCGGCACCCTTGGAACCTGGCCAATGCCGGTTAAAGCGCGTGCTGGATATTCGGCCGAAAACATACACACACAAAAATTAAAAAAAAAGCTAAATTCTGGTTAATCGAATGCGGACTTTTTTTAAGGTGCCGGTTATACGGAAGTTACGGTTGATCGGGTCAAGGAGAAATGGGCTTTTACTATACAAGGATTAAATCCACTTACTTCTTGGCACCTCACTACCTCTTCGATCTCCTCACTCCCCAATCCACTACCCAGAACAACCGCTCGACTGGCACCGTCGCTCACACCCTCTGCCCCACTACGTCCCAAACTCTGGAACACTCTCTCTCAATCCCTCCACCTTACCCGATCTCTTCCCCCTTTCAAGTCACACCTGAAAATCTTCCTCTTTGACCTTGCTTACGGCTACCTATGCCAACACACCCATTCCCCTGGCTCAGAGTTGGGCTCCACGACTTAAATGCTCTGAGATGCTACCCAGGGTGGAGGGCATCATCAAAGTGCAAATGGAATTTTTATTATTTTCTTCCCTACATATTCACTATTGAAAAGTAACATTATGGGATTTTTTCATGTTTAGAGAAATAATTCTTAGAAAGGCACCAATTAGATGTATTCCCCTGCACCTTTTCACTCCCCCCGTGTCAGGAAAACCTTTCAAAAAAACTGTCCTTACTTTCCCAAAACTGTGCCTTGACCGGTACAGCCTTCCATCACCTCTTCAACATTGCCAGACTCCACTACTACCTCAGCCCCAATGCTACCGAAACACTCATCCATGCATTCATCACATCTAGGCTCAACTATGGGAACTCTCTCCTCATCGGCCTTCCCAGCTCCTTCCTTCACAAGATGCAGATTATTCAGAATTCTGCAGCTCATGTACTCTCCCGCATTAGGCTCCGCGACCACATCACTCCCACACTCGCCCGTCTCCACTGGGTCCCCATCCCTCAGAGGGTCGAATTCAAGATCCTCATCCTCACTTTCAAGGCCATTCACGGCCTTGCCCTCGCCTATCTCTCCGATCTGCTGTCTCCTTATCAGCCTGCCCATCCCCTCCGTTCAGTGGGTTCTGGCCTGCTCCACGTCCCCTGCCTGAACTGCCCTACCATAGTTGACCGGGCTTTCAGCCTCTCTGCCCCCACACTCTGGAACCTTGGGCAAGTTTCTTTACTCCACACGCCGGATAATAATCCCTTGAAAAAAAAAGAAGAAATTGGTTATTTCAATCCATGACTATTTGTGCGACACTGCTGTGTGCAACTGATTGTTGCATTTTGCCCACAAATATACAGTCAATGCGCTTTACAGTATATTCTGTGAAGTGCTTTGAGATGTTTCGAAGACACGAAAAGTGCTATATCAAATGCAAGGATTATTATTATTGGTTGGATAAACTGTTATGAACCGTGTGAACTGCCTCAAGTGAACTCAGGGATGACCAGGGTTGTCACAGAGCATCCACAGAACACACAAGATGCAATCAAATGATTTTCACAAAAACAAAATAATTACAGATTTCCAAAGCACATTCTGCACAGTCTTGTGCAGAAAAATCATATTGTGGCCAATTTAATTCCCCGGTGGAAGTAGTTGCAATCAAATGTTGTTTCTTGGCAGAGCTTGTGAGCTGAGCAGTTTCAAACTCCACACATCCTTAACTTAGCATGAATATTTCAACAAGTCATTTATATTTTCTTTTTCTGGACAGAAATGTTACAAGCCTTCAGGACTAGGGTTTGCACATTCTCAACAATCTCTGAACATTAACTTTGCATCCACAAGGTTATTTGCTCAGTGCACACAAAAAAAATGATATTGATGCTTACATTTGATATGGTGCCTTTCACATCAGGAGCATATCTCGAAATACTTCACTTGATATGCTGTGAAATGTAGTGAAATTGCATTTGTAGACAAACAAACTAACCAATTTGGACACAGCAATGTTTACAAACAGCCATAATGTGTGCAATTTGGCTGCCACATTTTGCCCATAAATATACAGTTGGCTTTCCTGCTTTCCTTCCCCCTACCCCGACCCCTCCCCTTGTCATCTTTACCCCCTTTTTCCTTTAATCCCACTTCCATGACTGTTTGTGGGACACTGCTGTGCGCAGTTTGGCTGCCCCGTTTCGCCCACAAATATACAGTCAATTTTCCTATTCTTCTTCATCCTGTCCCTCCCCCTCCCGCCCCTGCTCTTGTCCCTACCTGGCTGCACAGTGCCTTGGGATGTCTTTAACTCTGCCCTCGAAACCTCCGACCTCCTCCCCCTGTGGCACTTTTCCTCCGCCTCCACCACCTCCATAACACCCTCTCCACTACCCTCGACACCCTGGCCCCCCTCAACTCCAGAACTGTCTCCCACTCCCGATCATCACCATGGTACACAACTCACCTCTGTTCCCTCGAAAGCCAAGTGAGAGCAGCTGAATGCACCAGGCTCAAATCTGGCCTCACGGTCCACCGGCAAATCTGGCTGGACCGCATCAAATTTTACCGCTCCGCCCTAGCCCCAGCCAAATGTGGAGCACCTGTGGCTTAATGGTGAGCGCACTTGTCTTGCAAGCTGGGGAGACCAAGCTGGGGAGACCTGTGTTCGAATCCAGGTAGGTCAGGGCGAAACCTTGGGCAAGTTTCCTTACTCCACACGCCTAATAATAATCCCACCAAAAAAAAACCACAACAATAAAATTGGTCATTTCAATCCACGACTGTGTGTGGGACACTGCTGTGCGCAATTGGCTGCCACGATTCGCCCACAAATATGTACAGTCAATTCACTTTACAGTATGTTCTGTGAAGCGCTTTGGGACGTTGATAAGATGTGGAAAGCGCTATATCAAAAGCAAGGATTATTGATTATTATTATTATAAATCTGCCTTCTACTCCAGGATAATCCTGGAAGCGAAGGACAACCACCGCCTCCTCTTCGCCACCATCAACCAGCTCCTCCGCCCCCCCACCCCCCCCATCTCGCTTCGCAGATCCTCTCCTCAAACGCACGTTGCGAGGAGATGTTGGACTTCCTCGAGTCCAAAATAGAGAGAATCCGCTCTGCGGTTTCCTCCCCCCACCTCTCCTCCACCTCCGCTCCTCCATCTGCTATTTCAACCCCCACCCACCCCACCTTTCATACTTTCATCCCCACCTCCCCGTCTTCAGTCACAAAAATAATCACCTCCATGAAACCCACCACGTGTTCACTGGACCCCATCCCCACCCCCTCTCCTCTGCACCCAGCTCCACCTTCTGGCCCCAATCATTTCTGACACCATCAACCTTTCCCTCTCCTCAGGCACCGTCCCTACCTCCCTTAAAACAGCCACCATCACCCCTATCCTGAAAAAAAACCTCCCTTGATGCGTCGCAGCCATCCAGCTACCGACCTATCTCCAACCTCCCGTTTTTATCTAAGGTCCTTGAAAGAGTGGTTGCCTCCCAGCTCCGCTCTTTCCTCTCAACTCACTCACTCCATGAACCCCTCCAATCAGGTTTCCGCCCTGCTCACAGCAGGGAAACTGCCCTGGTTAAGGTTACAAACGACATCCTAACCGCCTGCGACCAGGGCTCCCTCTGCCTCCTCGTCCTCCTTGACCTGTCTGCTGCGTTTGACACAGTCGACCACACCATCCTCCTCCAACATCTTTCCTCCCACCTCAACCTTCACGGCACAGTCCTTGACTGGTTCCATTCCTACCTGACCCACCGCCTACACTTTGTATCTTCCAACGGTTTCTCCTCAAACCCCCGCACAGTTTCTCACGGCATCCCCCAGGGCTCTGTCCTTGGCCCACTCCTTTTCACCATTTACATGCTCCCTCTGGACGATGTCATCCGCAAACATGGGGTAAATTTCCACATGTATGCGGACGACACCCAACTGTACCTTTCCGCCTCATCCCTCAATCCCCAGACCATCGATGTTCTCACAGCATGTCTGCCCGACATCGAGTCCTGGACGAGGGACAACTTCCTCCAATTGAACGTGAGCAAGACCGAGGCCCTCCTGATTGGCTCAAGCCAGCGCCTCCGCACATCGGGCGCTGCCAGTCTCAACATCCAAGGCTGTACTCTCCACCTCACAAAGCCAGTCAGTAACCTCGGGATCACGTTCGACCATAAACTCTCCTTCCTCCCCCACATCCATGCCTTGACCGGCACCGCCTAGTTCTACCTGTGCAACATTGCCAGGCTCCGCAACTATCTCACCCCCCACTCTGCCGAAACACTCGTGCACGCGTACATCACCTCACGGCTGGACTACGGAAACTCTCTCCTCGTCGGCCTCCTCCATTCACAGGCTGCAGGTCATCCAAAACTCTGCCGCCCATGTTCTATCCCGCACCCGCCTCCGTGACCACATAACTCCCACCCTCGCCCGTCTCCACTGGCTCCCCATCCTCCAGAGGATCGAGTTCAAGATCCTCGTCCTCACCTTCAAGGCCTTACAAGGCCTTGCCCCGCCCTATTTAACCGATTTACTCTCCCCCTATAAGCCCACCCGGACCCTCCGTTCAGCAGGACTTGGCCTGCTCCAAGCCCCCCGCCCGAACCGCCCCACCATCGGAGGCCGGGCCTTCAGTTTCTCCGCTCCCACCCTGCGGAATTCCATCCCCCAATCCCTCCGCCTTGTTTCCTCCCTTTCCTCTTTCAAGGCCGGTTTGAAGACTTTCCTCTTCGACCGTGCCTTTTGTTCCCCCCCCGAACTTTTCGACCTCCCCTACGTGTTTCACCCCTTCTCGAACACTCCCCTCCCAGCTCGGGTCACACGCCTCCTGTGCAGTGCCTTGGGACGTCCTCCCGACGTGAAAGGCGCTTTATGAGTTTAAGTTGTTGTTGTTGTTGTTGTCCTCTCGACGTGAAAGGCACTATGTAAATGTAAGTATTGGTTCATTGATTGATTGATTCCTTGCTTGATTGATTGCTTAATTGATTGATTGATTGATTCCTTGCTTGATTGCTTAATTGCTTAATTGATTGGTTGATTGGTTGATTGATTGATTGGTTGATTGATTGATTGATAATGTGAATGATCAATTTTTAATTTCAGTGCTGTTGGTCACGACACCAGAAGTAATTCCTCTCACTTTAGGATTATTTTCCTTGGAGCAGCAAACATTTAGAGGAGACTTAATAGTAGTTTTCCAAATTTGATAGGGTGAACAAGGAGAAACAATTTCCACTGGCGAGAGGGTCGGTAACCCTAGGACACTAATTTAAAATTGTTGTTCTAAGAAACAGAGGGGAGGTGAGGAGAAATGTTTTCATACAGCGAGTTGTTTGGATCTGGAATGCGTTGCCTGAGAGGATGGTGGAAGCTAATTTGATAAGAACCTTTAAGAGAGAAGTAGATAATTATTTGGGGAGGACAGATTTACAGGGCTATGGAGAGAGTGGGATTGATTTGGACAGTATTTTTAAAAGAGCTGACACAGAAACGATGGGCCGATTAGCCTCCTCTGTGCGTATAATTCGATGATTCGATGATTTTATGAATAGTGAGTGCGATCTTTAATGTGCACCGAACAGACAGAACTGACTTAATAATAATAGTCCTTGCATTTGAAATAGCACCTTATCATGTCCTCAAGTTGTTCTCTACTATTCAATATATCAGCCAGGTTCAATTGGTAGCACTCTCGTCTCTGAATCAGAAGGCGAGTCTTTGAACTCACATAGTCTAAGATGACTCTCTATTCAGTGCTATGGATTGTTGCATTGGTGTTGGAAGTGCTGTCTTTCAGGTGACGCATTAAAACTGAATTGTAGATTCTTTTAGATCGTGCCTTCTATCACCCACTCCCCTCCCCTCCGCTTCCCCTACCATGCCCTTCTCCCGTACTCAGGTCCCGATCCCTGACTGTTCAGCACCTTGGGACGTCCTCCCGATGTGTAAGATGCTCTATAAATGTAATTTTGTTGTTGTTGTTGAAACTGTGATGCTCACAATCTCCGCTGAAAGACGTCTCCTATAGTTAACATTTGATGGATAGATCAGATCTTCTCGAGATAACCCATATTATCACTAACTGAGTGTTGTAAACCAAGGGAGTTTCTCTCGGTGTCCTGGCCAACAATCCCCCAAAATAAAATTCGTCATTTGCTTCATTGCTGTTTGTGATATACTATTGTGTGCAAAACTGATTGCTATATTCACCCACAAAACACAGCCATGACACCTTACAGTATATCTTGTGAAGCATTTAGGATCACCCTCCCAATGTGAAAGGCACAATCCAAGTGTAAGAATATTATGACCTAAGACTTGGTCCTTGAATGAAGGGTGTCCACTTTCCGTGATACAAGTTAAACCTTGGGCAATTGAATTATTCAGAACACTAATAATACTGCAAGAAACAATATTTGTAACACTCAAAAAACACTCTGAAATCTCCAAATGGATGGTTTGGAAACTCTTAAGCATGGTAATGGTTAGACATGAGTCAGACACGAGGCTATTTTTCATTTAATGATCCCTGTGTTTGCTATTGTTAACTTTTGTGACATACTGTATCTGTCTTCACCTGTTTAAATTAAATAATAAAGCATTAAAATTGTTATGCACTATTTGCACAAGCGCATTGTGGTTGCTTTTTGCTTTTTGTTACTGGTTTTAGGAAGACATTCTATGCTTGTTAATAAAGTTAGTAATCTATGGCTGTGTATGCTCTCCAAACCTGTGCGCAACCTAGGCGTCAGGTCCCACTAGGCCCCAACTGTCCTTCCTCCCACACATCCGGTCCCTCACGTTCTCACTCGCACCAAACTTCGCTCCCCCATTACCCCAGCCCTTGTCAGACTTCACTGGCTTCCTATCCCAGAGAGGATTGACTTCAAGATCCTCACCCTTGTCTTCAAATCCCTCCGCTCTTCTGCATCCCTCTATCTCTCTGACCTCCTCTCTCCTCAAACCAGCACACGTTGCCTTCACTCCACTGGGTCTGGCCTCCTCCATGTCCCCCAAATCCTCCGTTCCACCCTCGGGGCCATGCCTTCAGCTGCTACTATGCCCCGAGACTCTGGAATTCCCTTCCTCACTACCTTCGCCTCACCCCCTCTCTTCTCAGCTTCAGGTCCCAGCTTTCTCTTCGACCACCTTTTTCTTCGACCACGCCTTTGGTCACTTTTCTACCCCTGCCCCTGGCTTGGTCCCAGGATCCGTTATTGTGAAGCACTCTGAGACGCCGTCTGGCGTGGAGGGCATTATATAAATCAAATGTTGTTGTCATGCTTGTATTTAAATGGTAATTTGGTAGTCCAACTGTATTGTCAGCCAGATTTCTATTGTTTCCTAGCTTTATTTTAGCTGTTCTAGCTTTTTACACCCTGCCAAAGATTGGTAAATTTAACGATCAGCATAAACTAACTCCCACAATATCTCTAAGGACACAATATACTTGCTTTCTTTGGATAGAATATCAGGCAGATTCAACATGAAGAACATTAGTAATTGTCTAACACATATTAATGTTATCATTGCTTCATAAGGCAAACTAATGTAAAGTTTTGTAGAAATAATCTCTGCCAATCAAGCATGAACAGTAAACCAAATAGTCCCTGCTGTCCATCTCTGAATTTACGAGCATTGATTGAGATAAACTTGTCTAACAATTGTTTTTTCTAAAGCTAATAAGTGCTTGTGGAATTGGAAACCGACAATTCCTGCCTTGTATTTTGCATAATGCAAGGATTATTTTAATACTGTTAAGATTACATGTAAATGAATTACAGTGAAAGATACCACCCCCTACTTTGGTGCATAATTTAAATTGTCAAATAATTCAGGTTCCACTGTACTGAATGGTTATTTCATTAAAAAAATACACCAGTAATGTTATATATAATAAACCATATAGCATTTGTTCCAGAGAAATAGCATGTACCTCAATGTTTCAGATGGTTTGAATTACAATTTGTTCAATAATATTTTATTAAGGAATTAAATAATTCAGAAGGGAATCCTGCTTCAGGGACTGTTATATCTCACATTAAAACACCAATGTCTCACATTAAAACTGATGAAGAAGGTTCGGATCTCCAGAAAAATCTCCATTATGATTGTTGTATGTACATATATATGTAGTATTTATATATATATTATATATATATATATACACACACTGAATCCCAAGACTTTGTTAGTAGTTTACCTCAATAATAGTCCTTCAATCTTTCTATTTGATGTACCACCTTATCAAGTCATTGAGATGTCTCAAAATGTTTCGCAGGATTTTACCGTTAAGTAAAGTTAGCCATGAGAATTTGTATCTGGGGCCAAGATACCAAGAGAAAACTGTGAGCTCAGTTTAACATCTCATCAAAGGATATCACCTCTGACCGTGAGTCTACACTGTGAGTCCAAAGTTCCGATGTAAGGCTTGGATCCACTATCAGCTAACTGAAATGTGAGAGTGTTATTCCACCTTTCATGTTGGGAGGATGTCACGGAGCATTTCACAGGATATGCGGTAAAGTGGAGTGACTGCAGTAAAGTGTTGCTAAATGAGCAGGCTGAAACCTGCAGCACAAATTAAACCTCAGGCATTGCTCCTAGCACCACCTTGAGTGGAGGTGATTGAAGAAGAATTGTGATTTGCGCTCACACAGTACGAATCAATAGAGAAAGTGGTTGTTGTTTAAAAGCGGCTTGAATGGTCTTGTTCTGAGGCCTAAATTTCCCTGGTGAATATCGCATTAGGCATCTTTCCTCCATGATTCAAAGCCTTGTCACTGTTCTGAGGTCAGTGAGCAACTTTGAAAGCACCATTTGTTGTGCAAACATAATGGCATTAAAAAAACAGTTATATTCATGGTATAAATTGGACATTCTGCTTCACATCATTATGTTGCATGCAGCCAAGAGACTCAGGTCTCTCATCAAAAACACAGTGATAAATGGGTGTATTCATTTTTAAACACATACAGAAGTGGAGAGCAAAACAGAGAAGACAAGTGAGACCTAAATTGGAGAGTTGAGCAGTCAGTCAGTCAGGGAAACACACAAAGTGTGGAGGATTATGGATAATTTCCTCCTGTGCTCCAAATGTTTGATTTACCTCAGACCCTGCCAAGGTGGATGGATTATAATAATACTAATCCTTACATTTAATATAGCACTTATCATGTCATTCTTACATCTCAAAGAATATAATGTCATATGAATTGACTGTATATCTTTGTGGACAAAAGTGGCAGCCAATTGCACACAGTAGATCCCACAAACAATTGTGGATTGAGTGACCAAATTATTATTTGTTTTACAGTAAATAGAAACCTGGTTGTTAGTGGATTGATGAAAAGCAATCCACCAATTCAATAACCATAATTCAGTCATGATTCTATGACTGCGGATTTGAAGTTTCGACCTGGGGCTTGAACTTGCAAGCTTCTAAGAGTGCTATTAACTGAGCCAAGCTGACACCTTTGACTGAATATTATTTTTTGGGGAAGGGGTGTCTGACACATGTGGAAACCCATCACCATATTACAGTATCCAAACAAACTGAGGTTTCCATGCAAGTCACCTACACATGGAAATCCCAGGGATAGATTCTTGGAATGGAATGAGCCATATCTCTCTGGAGGGTTGCATGCTGCTTACTTTGCATCCCCTGAAAGTTTGCACCCTGCATCCCCCGAAACTTTGGAACTCCCTCCCTCAACCCCTTTGCCACTCCCCCTCCTTCCCCATTATCAGGTTGCGACTGAAGACCTTTCTCGTCTGAGGCGAGGCACTTGTGGTCACCTTCCCCCTTCTCCTGGCTCGGCCTTGGGTATTGCCATTGCTAAGTGTTCTGAGACGTGGCCAGACATGGAGGGTTTATATAAATGCCAGTTGTTATTGTTTTGTCACCAATTTCTAGGAGGTATTAGGTGCAGGTTGGCAAGAGCCAAAGCTTGGGGACCTGAGTGTACGTTGGGGTACTGCTGCAGTCTAACCAACTAAAACTGTATGGGATTTAGTACATCGGTAGTTTGGGATACTTGTTCATGCAATCACCAGGAAGGTGGAAGGCGAACTAGATGGACCTTCCAGTTTTTTTGCGTCTAGCATTTCTTATGTTGCTTATTTCTTATTGTGGACAATTGTGTCACCCTCGTCTCTTTGTATCTCCCGCCACGGCGAGTTCTGCTACAAAGATCAAGGAATGAAAACAGAGACTTTGGCTCAGTTTTATTCCTCAGAAATACCTTTTACTAAACAAGGATTTAAGGAGCTTTTAGTGATGTACCTTTAAATAGGTGCACTTTGTCTGTTTGCAATCCTCCTTCACCATTATATAACTGCACTAATTTGTGGAGCTCCTGTAGCTCAGTGATTAGAGCATTCGCTTTGCAAGCATGAGACCTGTGTTCGAATCCAGGCAGGTCAGGGTAGAACCTTGGGCAAGTTTCTTTACTCCACACACCTAATAATAATCCCTCCAAAAAAAAACATTTTCAATGAACGACTGTTTGTGGGACACTGTGAGTGCAATTGACTGCCATGTTTCGCCCACAAATATACAGTCAATTCACTTTACAGTATATTCTGTGAAGCGCTTTGAGACGTCGATAAAATGTGAAAAGTGCTACATTAAATGCAAGGATTATTATTATTATAATACTTTAAGCAAGGGAAAATTAAAATGAACACGTTTGAGGAAATGCAAAGTGTGGTGCTTAGAAAATGTAACATTTCAGCAAAGACTAATATGACTATCATTGTTATAGTAGAGCAACTGCACCCAAGTACTTTTGAGTGTCTGTGTGGATATTAAGGCCAAACCCATGGTCAATGACTTGGTGGTGACCTGATTATATTTAAAAAATCAACTTTTGCAGCTAACCTTTCAAAATGTTTCTCCATAGAGTTGTGATTAAATGTTTCATTTTAAAATCGAAAGAAGGATCTTTGTTTCCAAATTCCAAAGCCCTTTGCTTTGTTCCCTGCCACCACCATACAAATGTAAAACATTTCATTATATATTACTTCACATGTAATATTTTTAGCTGCAGTCTCTTGAGGAAGTGGAAAGGTTTTCCCTGGAGGAATAGTGGAGATGTTTCGATGGCTTCTGATTTTGTTTCCGAGTTGCATGCGTGAGCTGCCCATGGCCAGTAAATGAGGCAGAAGGGCAAGGCTACCTTGTTGACTTTGAAGACACTTTTTGTATATCCAAGATTCTGTCATCAGCATGCTGGTATTGTGGACCTGCAATATTACTAGCACATTAGTCACTCACCTAGTGAAGACTTTATTAACAAAAGGTAATTTATCTTAGTGAGATGCTACCCAATGTGAAGGGCGCTATATGAATGCAAGTTTTATCTTTCCTCACATTCACCACAATGCTGTGAGATTGGCTCATATGTGTTCAGATGTCGGACATACTGCATGGAGTCCACATAGTGTTCCCAAACCTCTGGAGTGTAGAAAAATGCCAAAGAGAGAGAGAGAGAGAGAGAGAGAGAGAGAGAGGGAGAGTGTAATAGCGTTAGTTGCCACCATAAGGTTCCCACAATTACATTTACCTGATGTTCCAGAAATCCTAAAGTGCTAGAGCCACAGCGAAAAAAAAATGGCACACGTTTCAGACGTACCTTTGGTTAACAGCTGAGGTGAATCCAAGAGGTGAACAAGGTCGCAGTCATGGACGGGTTCCAGGTCAACTTCTGAAGAACTGAGGAGATCCCAGCCAAGCAACAACCAACAGAAAGGAGCCTCCTCATCAAACCTCGAAATGATGAAACAGAGTGTGAGAAATTCATCCATAAATACAACAAATTGTATCATCACACAAAGATCAGTCAAACTAGCAATACGATGATCCCACAGGGCTCCTGATCCCCAAGGTTCGGACTCTTTCTCTTCATCACTGCAGAGAAACACCATTGCACATGGTCTACAGTCCACCCGAAGGACAAGTGCAGACTTTGACTGGCTCGACCACTACACAAACCCAGTCTGGATAGAAACCGACTCGCGGCAGCCACACTGACCCAGCCCCGGCAGAGATCGACTCTCAGCAGCTACACATTGACAGACGCTAACAAACCAGCCTTGCAAACAACTTCGACCCGGCCCTGGCGGCGAATGACCCAAGACAACTGCACCGAGTTAGATCTGACAGACATTGACCGATAAAAACACAAAATGCTGCAGACGCTGGAAATCTGAAACAAAAACAGAAGTTGCTGGGAAAACGCAGCAGGTCGGGCAGCATCTATGGAGAAAGGAAACGTGAGTCAACGTTTCAGGTCCACAACCCTTCGTCAGAACTGGGGTATGTTGGGAGGGAGAGGCAGGGCAAGGAAGACAAAGGGGAAAATGGGGTAGATGATGGGTTAAAGGTGTTAATGTTGTGAAACAAAAGAGGGGGTTACAAGAAAACTGCAGAGAAGAGGTGTTAATAATGTTAACACAAACAAAGAGAGGCTGAAATTGCCAAGAACAGGCAGATCAGATGGTCGCAGAAGAGTGAGCTGTTGTTGAAATCAATATTAAGGCCAGAGGGCTGTAAGGTCCATAGCAGATGGATAAGGTGTTGTTCCTCGAGCTTGCGCTGCGGTTCATTGGAACAGCGTAGGAGACCATGGATAGAGAGGTCCGACTGCAAGTGGGAAGGAGAGTTAAAATGGCATGAAACTGGTAAGTCAGGGTTACATTTCCTGACAGAACGGAGGTGTTTGGCAAATCCTCATTTGGTCTCCCTAATGTAGAGGAGACCACATCGTGAATAGCGGATGCAAAAACTCTGTCTCACACGAACACTGTGCTTGGGGCCTTGGACAGTGGTCTGGGAAGAGGTGAAAGGGCAGGTATTGCATCTCCTTCGCTGGCATGGGAAGGTACCGGGGGAAGGGGAAGGGGAGTGACAGCTGGTTTTGATGGAAGAATGAACCAGGGAGTCATGTTCGGAATGCTGAGAGGGGAGGGGATGGGAATATTGTATATTGCTGCTGCAGATACTGCTGTCTGGCAAGCTTTCCCACTGCTTATCCAGCTCGGATCACCCGTCGGGTTAGTGCTGTGACTTGCAGGGATGATTTCTTGCCTCCATTGAAGGGTTTGGCCCTACAATTTCTGCCGATGAGCCAGGCTGGTTGTGCTGTCATCAGCAGTGCACTGGAATACCATGGAGCAGCCTGTCTTCAGAAGCAGATGACTGAGACCACCACAGACAGCTGGCTCAATTCTGGCATTCTGGTTTCAGGCATGTCACCTTGGAGCTAGTTCAGTTCCAAGGAGACCCCACATACCTCCTCCTGACGGAGGTTTGTTCATTAAAAAGTATTAGAAAGAAGCTCTAGAATACATAATAATAATAATAGCCTGCATCATAATATAATAATAATCCTTGCATTTGATATAGCGCTTTTCACATCTTATTGACGTCCCAAAGTGCTTCACAGAATATATCGTAAAGTGAATTGACTGTATATTTGTGGGCGAAACGCGGCAGCCAATTGTGCACAGCAGTCATAGAATTATAGAATCTTATGGCACAAAAGGAGGCCATTTGGCCCATCTCGTCTATGCCGGTTCTTTGAAAAGAGCAACTCAATCTCACTGCCCCGCTCTCTCCTCATAACCTAACAGACCTGTTCTCCCTATATAAAGAGGCCGGGCCTTCAGTTTCTCCGCTCCCACCCTGTGGAATTCCATCCCCCAATCCCTCCGCCTTGTTTCTTCCCTTTCCTCTTTCAAGGCCAGTTTGAAGACTTTCTTCTTCGACCGTGCCTTTTGTTCCCCCCCCGAAATTTTTCGACCTCCCCTACGTATTTCACCCCTTCCCGAACACTCCCCTCCCAGCTCGGGCCACACGACACCTGTGCAGCTCCTTGGGACGTCCTCCCGACGTGAAAGGCGCTTTATAAGTTTAAGTTGTTGTTGTTGTTATCTAATTCTCTTTTTAAAGCTGTTATCGAATCAGCCTCCACCACCTTTTCAGGCAATGCATTCCAGATTTGAACAACCTGCTGAGTGAAAAAATTTCTCCTCTGCTTCCCTCTGCTTCATTTTGAAACTATTTTAAATCTGTGACCACGAGTCAGATTCGCCCACCAGTGGAAACAGTTTTCCTTATTCACTCTGTTGAATCACCTCATGATTTTATAAACCTCTATTAGGTCTCCTCTCAACCTTCTCTTTTCTAGAGAGAATAAACCTAGCCTATCTTGCCTTTCCTCATAACCGAAGTCCCTCAATCCTGTGTCCCACAAACAGTCATGGATTGAAAATGACCAATTTTTATTATTGTGGGTTTTTTGGAGGGAATATTATTAGGTGTGTGGAGTAAGGAAACTTACCCAAGGTTTCGCCCTGGTCTGCTTGAATTCGAACACAAGTCTCATGCTTGTAAGGCGAGTGCTCTAACCACTGAGCTACAGGAGCTCCACATCATGGCTGGTAATACAATACAATTTACACAGCACCTTATTTGTCAGGAGATCGTCTCAACAAAGTGGTTATTGGCCTCAATTGTGACACATATCTAGGGAATAATTAACTTTTTTTCCAAGAAAAACATGGTGAAGACATTTCATTCCTCTTCAGATCCAGGATATTATCATCTCTTGTGAAATCATGGTTAAATAATGTCAATTGTACTGTCAGATTTATGTCCTCCCTGTACCGATCAGCTTCCAGGGTCAGAGAATCAAAAATAGTTTGACACTTTCATTTCTTGGAAGTTTGTTGACCTCCTTCGGGAGATGAATTAAAATGGTAAAATGCAAAAAGACGGAAAGCACTGATAGTATCTAATCATCACATGCAAAGTTTCATTCCAAAGATTTCTGTTTTCTTATGGTTTGGGGCTTCTTATAGCAGTTTGGCTTCCAAACTGTAAATTCTGCTGTGAAGGGTAATTTTTTGCCCCCTAATCTTAATTGTTAAAACCCAGTAATTTTCACCATTGTTTCACCATTGCTCAATGAAAGAGCTGTTACAAAGCACTTTGGCAATATGATTGGCCCCCACATCAGGAATTTGAACTGATAATCCAGGTAGACAGACACTCCTGTGCAATGCATTTAATAGACAGAGCTTTTATTTGTGGGATCAAACATTGAAGCTATTTATTTGCCTGTTTAGGTGGACACTAAAGATCCTGTGGCATGACTTAAAAAGAAGAGCTTCTCTCGGTGTTCTGGCCAACAATCACCCAGATTAAATTGATCATTCACTTCATGCATGTTTGAGGAACATAACTGCATTAGTTGTCTTGTTCGCCTATAGTTACATAGTACCTGCACTTCCTAGTAAAAATCCAACAAACTGCTTTGTGAAATGTTTCAATTACATGATAAAGCATACATCAAATTCAAGTGTAAGATTTAATACTGTACAATGAATTAGGCCCATATTAGACAACGACAATTTGATTATGTGTGAAAACAGAAGATCAAAAGTTCAACCTTAACTAGTTCAGTTAGCCCAATGTCAAGAGCTTGCAAAGGGACAATTTGTTCCATAACCAACAGCTCTGGAGTGAGGAAAAAATATTTTCACCAAGCCAATATTTCACTTCAGCAGAAAGATTGACACATGGGTTGATCCAATGGGGACAGAGTCAATTTGGTTTCACAAAATTTAAATCCAAGATAAATAAATGATTGCACAAAACTTAACATAATCATTGACTTGTATACACAATATTCTGCTTGGAGCTATAACGGGGATGTAGTTACCAGCTGATAATTGCAATTATCAAGCTCTTGACAAGCCAGCACCACCAACAGCAAACTGTCTACCCTGTTACATTTGCTGACTTATCTTTTGTAAAAGTAATAAAAATTCCTGTGGGTAGAAATTTGAACTGTGCATGTGAAGACTTGTCAAGGTTTCAGATTTGTTACCTTTATGAGACAGACTGGTAACTGATGTAAACCTGATTTATAGATAGCCTGAAGGCAAGTTGTAGTGAAATGACCACCATTGAAGCCGTTATTGAAATGGACATGATATGATATAATTTGTGGTGAGGAATTCCTTAATAAGGAATCCCCTTGGAAACACCGTTGACCTGTAGGACATCTGCTCCAGCAGTAGATCATGTTAGGAGAAGTTTTCACTGTGGAAATTGCTCATGGCGTAATTTTGATTACTAAAGGGAGTCCACATCTGTGCAGCTCAAGGTTCATTATTCTTTATTATTATTCATTATTCACAACCCTTGCATTTGATATAGTGCTTTTCACATCTGGGGGACATCACAAAGCGCTTCTCGGGCTATGCTATAAAGCTTAGTGACTATAATTTGTAGGCCTGCACATCAAGAAATACCTCAAATTACGCCCCTATATAAACTTAAAATGAAATGGTCAAAGGTTGGAACATACCAAATTAAGTAAAAAAAACTTATTTTCTTAATCGCAGCACAGGAAGTCAAAGTGGTATACAGTGAAGTGTTTTTCAAACATGTTCAACAAACACAGAGTTGACTGAATCATGCAAGAGAGATATAGATGTGAGGATAGCGGGAAGGAGAGTAGGAGAGAGGGGAGAGTTAGGAGGGGAGCAGAAGGCACGGTCGAAGAAGAAGGTCTTGAGACCGGCCTTGAAGGAGGAAAGGGAGGAAGCGATGTGAAGGGTTTGCGAGATGGAGTTCCAGAGTGTGGGGGCAGAGAGGCTGAAAGCAGGACAATGAGCAGGACAAGACTCCAGACTCCAGGAATAGTATAGTTCTGTTTGGCCCTCAGGTAAGTTTTGACTTTGACTTTGTATAGGTTTGTTGGTTGTCATATTACACATCCAATAATATCAGAATAATTTCTTAGAAAATTAATCATGTTCATGCAAATGTAAACTCTCGCCACGTGATAAAATACTTCAAACAGTTGGGGAAAGATTAATACACAGTGGAGCATTGTATTGTTGCGGGTTCCATCTTCAGTTTAGATGATAAACTGAGTCCTTATCTTCCTGTTCAGGTAGAAATTAAAGATCCCATGGCACTATTCATAAGAGAAGGGAGTTGCTCCCAGTGTCACGATTAACAATTTCCCAGATACAATAGCTATTTAATTCATAGCTATTTGTGGCAGAAATTGGTTGCTCTGTTTACTTGACACACAAAATGATGATGACATTCAACTGCTTTTCTTTGTAGAGAGGTCCCAATAATGGTGCTTTAAATACAGCACTGTAAATGAATGATGGCAATTCTTTTTATTTTTAATGCAACAGCTCTCAGTATTACAATTCTCATTGAGTCTGAAAGATGACAGAAACACTTAACATTTCTAAATATTTAAAGCCACTCTGACAAAACTCACTGTTGCAGCACAGAGACAGTTGAAATCAAATTAGACTAATTGAGAACAGACCAAAGAAATTGAGTTCACCGATGTTTATACTGATCCTGGAGCCACAGTGACCAAGGATACCACACGGGCTTGTTATAACTGGTGTCAACTTTCTCCTATTCCTTCTCTGCATTTGCCACTAACTCTCCCCTCAGGCCGCCGAAACCCTCATCCATGTATTTATCACGTCTAGGCTTGTCTATGCCAATTCTCTACTCACCAGACTCCCCAGCTCTTCCCTCCTACGTTGGAGACTATCGAGAACACTGCAGCCCATGTCCTTTCCCACACCAGGTTCCACAAGCTTATCATTCCCATCCCCACATGCCTTCATTGGCTCCCCATCCTCCAGCAGTTCAAGTTCAAGATGCTCATCCTCACCTTCACGGTTGCACCCTATCCTACCTCTACAACCTGCTCAAACCCTACTGACCCGGCCACTCCCTTTACTTAGCAAGTACCAGCCTGCTTCATTTCCCCTACCCTACAATCCCCACCATCGCTGGCGGCTTTCAGCCTTTCAGCCCCAGTTCTCTGGAAATCTGGAATCCCTCTGACTCCCTTCCTTAACCATCTTGTGCAAGTTCCATCTCAAGAGCTTACTTTTGATCATCGATCTGCACCCCTTTCTCTCAGTTCCCACCCCCAGCTCAGCTTCTTAGCTTGTACGATTAAGCCGTTTGCACTATCCGCCCACGGTGAAAGGCGTTAAATCAAATGCAAGGATTAGTATTAATATAACTTGCATTTTGCATGCTTACATACAACACAGCAACAGTTACACTACATCCATGCAAAGTCATAGGAGTGAGATCAATTTCCTTCCTGTCTTTCTGGTCATTTTGATCATAAGCTTTAAACTGCAGTTATATCATTGTGTACAACAGTAACTCCATGTGACCAATGTACAATTTGTATTATATCTAAACCAGATGATGTCTGCACATTACTGTTTCTGTTTCACACCTGAAGAAGTCAACTTACATCCTTAAACACTGGGTGGTCTTTAGGCAGCCTGCAGCCCCAGATATTTCTCTAAGCAACACCTCCCACCCAGACACAAACAAAATCTAACAGCAAGTGACCTTTGAGGTGAACCACAATTTTAATTAGGTAATTTAATTACACAGTTAGGCAACTGCTTATCTTTTTGTTCCCACTTTCCAGATATTTTATTTTCCCATTTTCTCAACACCACACACCTACTCAGCAGAGTGGGGGGGGGGGGGGAGGGGTGGTGAGGAGAATTTTTCATGCAGCGAATTGTTCGAATTTGAAATGCTTTGCCTGGCGGAGGCCGATTCGATAATAACTTTTAAAAGAGAGGTGGAGAGTTATTTGGGGAAGACAGATTTGCTGGGTTATGGGGAGAGAGCCGGAGAGTGGGATTGAGTTGCTCTTTTCAATGAGCCGGCACAGACACGATGGGCTGAATGGCCTCCTTTTGTGCTGTACAATTCTATAATTCTGCGCCTTGAGACATCCTTGTGATGTGAAAGGCGCTCTATAAATGTAATTTTGTTGTTGATTCAATGGTACTCCCTGGCTGGGAGAACACACAACCGACACATGTCTTCAGGCTGGTATATGTGTCAATCTTGTCTCTATCTGGCACAATCTTGCGTCGGCCACATGTAAATATAATCTGTGAGAGCTGCCTCCATCTAGGTAGTTTTAGTCTTTCAACAATACAATACAATACAATACTGTATACAATTACATAGTGGCTCTCATGTCAGGAGGATGTCTCAAAGTGATCATCACTGCTATCGGAGCCTCCCAAGCTGGTGGCTGAAAACAACAACAACAAAATTACACTTGTATAGCGCCTTTCACGTCAGGAGGATGTCCCAAGGCACTGGACAGTCATTGTTTCAATGGGAAAGATGACCAAAAGCATGGTCAAAGGTCATGAACTGGACTGATAGGAAAGTGCGGAGATATTTGCCAAAAATTGCAGTAAAATTATTGACAAATTTTGCAGAAAATGGACGGGAGTTGTTTGGTGCTATTGAGGTGCATTTTGTTGCTGACAGAGAGAGAGAGACACACACACAACACACAACATAAATGCATATAAAGACATACACATAATAATAACAGGAAAGTGAAGCCGATTTGCCACTTGCAACCCACAGTGATGTCAGGTAAACAGCCTGCGGGCCGGAGCTATTTGGTTCATTCCCTGGATCATTCTTCCATCACCACCAACAGTTGTACTCCTTCCCTGCAGTACCTCCTGTAGTTCAGTGGTTAAAGCATTCGCCTTGCAAGCGTGAGACCTGTGTTCGAATCCAGGCAGATCAGGGCGAAACCTTGGGCAACTTTCCTTACTCCACATGCTTCTGTTTACCAAACAGTAAGTAGGAACCTGGTTGTCAGTTGACTGGTGGACCACTTTTCCAGGAATAATAATTCCTATAAAAACACAATAGTAAATTGGTCATTCAATCCACAACAGTTTGTGGGGCACTGCTGTATGCAATTGACTGTCACTTTTTGCCCACAAAGTATGCAGTCAATTCACTTTACAGTACATTATGTGAAGACCTTTGAGATGTCTAGAAGATGTGATAACAACAACAACTTGGATTTATATAGTGCCCTTCACGCCAGACGGTGTCTCAGAGCACTTCCCAATAACGGATCCTGGGGCCGAGCCAGTGGGAGGGGGATAAGCGTGACCGAAAGCACGGTCAAATAGAAAGGTCTTTAGCCAAGACCTGAAAGTAGGAAGAGAGGGGACGAGGCGAAGGGAGTGAGGAAGGGAGTTCCAGAGCCTCAAGACATAGTGGCTTCAGGCACGGCCGCTGATGGTGGAGCAAAGGAATTGGGGGGACAAGGAGGAGGCCAGACCCAGTAGAACGAAGGCAACGGGTACTGTTGTGTGGAGCGAGGAGGTCGGAGAGGTAGTGGAGGTGCAGAGGAGTGGAGGGATTTGAAAACAAGAGTGAGGATCTTGAAATCGATCTGGGTTAGGGAGCCAGTGCAGTCTGGCAAGGACTGGGGTAATAACATATTATGTATCAAATGCAAGGATTCTAGTATTATTATTATATATTAAAGGGCCTTAAGTGATTCTTATTTTGAAGAGTTGTTCACTGTCTTTTCGCTAATGTTCATTTACATTCACAGTATGTCTTGGAAGATGCTGCTTAGGAGATGTTTTAAGTCTTCCTCTCGGAAGGTATGAGCTCAATTACCTGGGTGTCTGTTGCAAAATGGCTTGCCCTGGACACGATTTTGGTCTTTTCTGTGTGTGGTTCATGTGGAGATAAAGAAGGCAGTATTCAACAACAACTTGAATTTATTAGCGCCGCTCATGCAGGGTAAGTCCCAGATTGCGTGACAGTGACTGAGCATAATGCTCAGCCAGGAAGAGGGAGGAGCTGATCGTAGGCAAGGTCAAAGAGGAAGGACCTCAGGCGTGATCTGAAGATGGGGAAGGACAGGGTAAGGCAGAGGGATAGTGTTACAGAATGTGGGGAGTACAGTATTGGCAGTAAATAACATTAAAAAAAATTGTTTAAAGTATATTTGCAAACAACAGGTCATCTGTATTTGAGGTATTGCAGATTTTTTTGCAAACTACATATGATAAGAAGGAGCCTTTCATTTTGTATAGTGCCACTTCATGTCGTCGAGAGATGTCAAAGCACTGACAGTGTTTTAATATAATGATTGTGTTATTCGTAGGCAAATACAGCAGCTAAGTTGTGCATAGCAATGTCCCACAAACAGTATTGTACAGCACTTCAAATACAATACACACAGAATGCTTGGAAAATGCTGTAGACTTGCTTAGGTTTCTGCTGAGCACATTGATGTTTTATAGGTAGAGCTGCTCCTCTGCAATGCTGCTGAGTCATTGATCTCAAATTTCTTCCTATTTGGGAATTTGGCTGGGGAGGCTAGGTGGGCCAATGGTTTACTTTTGCGTAAAGCTGTTACCAGGATATTTTCTGCAGCGTTTTAGTGTCCAGTTAATGTTTGACAATCCAGGAATCGTTGCTGAAAGCATACGTTCACCCCTCTGTGGCTGATGTTGAGTGAGACCTAAAAAAAAGTGTCTGTATATTTTTGATTGGTTTGACTACAATTTAAAAAAAAATTGTGTGAAATGTGATGATGCAGATGCTCTCTGGACTTTAATGCATTGTGTGTGCCACTGCCGACTTGTGACGTTACATTCACAAGGAATGTGGTATAGATATACGATCCTATTCACTGACAATAATAATCCTTGGATTTGATATAACGCCTCATCGCGTCATTAAGATGTCGTGAAGCACTTCACAGAATATACTGTAAAGTGGAGTGACTGTTTATTTTGTGGGTGAAACGTGGCATCCAATTGCTGTTTAAATCTAACACCTGATAGTGTATAATCTTACAAAATGGAGAAAGGTGTACTGCAATTTATCCATATTATAGGAGGCTTCTTGTCAGTATGATAAGTGAAAGAATATACTGCCAATATTGGATTTTTTTTATGTCTGCTTCAGAATAATAATAATCCTTGCATTTGATATAGAGCTTTTCTCTTCTTCGAGATGTCTCAAAGCGCTTCACAGAATATACTATAAAGTGAATTGACTGTATATTTGTGGGTAAAACACGGCTGCCAATTGCACACAACAAATAGTCGTGGATTGAAACGATCAATTTTTTTTATTGTGGGATTATTATTAGGTATGGCTAAGGGAATTTACCCAAGGTTTCGCCCTGCCAGGAATCGAACCCAGGTCTCCTGCTTGTAAGGCGAGTGCTCTAACCACTGAGCTAGTCATCAGTGTGCATACATTCTTGTACTCCTCTGGATACAACGATTGAACTCCTCTGGATACAGCGATGGAGGGAAATGTTTACCTGTTCATGGCCAACTTCCTCCTTCAGATGCAAACACTCAGTCAGACATTGGCATAGACCTGGCCCTAGCTATGGTCCGATTAATGTTCAATCAATAACCTCTTCGCTACCTGGTAAGATAGTTAGAGATGAGAATAGAATCACTCATGTTGACCTGCTGCTTGACATCAGATGATAGTCGCATTAATCTATGCCTGAATAAATTCCCATTGGCTCAGAATGAGAAGATAATTGAGTCGTAAGTATATCCATTAGCAGATGGGAAAAAGTTGGGAACTGTTACTGAAAATGACTCTTGTGAGATACAAGGAATCATTGCAGAATCCATGTAAAGAGGCAGAATCATGGAAAGCAAACAACCAGCAGAGAATTTGGCAGACAGGAAACAAAAATAAATTAATTTGGGGGTGTTTACTTACAGCAAAGAGTCAGTGCGGCTTCAACTAAACATTACATCATTGGAACAACATGGCAGCCTAAAGAGAATGTTAAGCACAATATTTTTTATAGTTAAATCTGTTATATTGCAGGATAAAGACTTGATCCAATTTACAGATCACTCAAAGCCTTGCTCCCCAAATGAAATGTCATATGAGAAACTTGGTCAATTGCTGTAACTAATATCACAATTACTTTCATGTTCCAACACAAACTTACAGCTTCACATATGATTGGTCAATAATAAGAAAAAGCATGTAGGTTACTAATGTTTCAAGCATGTATTTGGAGAAACAATGTGGGGATTATGTGCGCCAGTTTGATTCAGTTGATTGTGCTCTCAAGTCTTGGGTTAAAATGCTGTCAACTGTAGGATTAAGCGTCATACACTGTATCAGGATTTGAGCTCAAAGTCCCGATTGAATCTCCAGTGCACAACTGCCTTACTGAATCCTCTGGATAGGACGGCATTTCTGTCACTGCATCTTTCTGCGTCATCAAGAGGACTTTAAAGACTCTGTAGCACCATTTCAAAAGAGAATCATAGAATCGTAGAATGTTACAGCACAGAAAGAGGCCATTCGGCCCATCGAGTCTGTGCCGGCTCTTTGACCGACCAAGTCACTTTCATTAACCCCAATCACCAGCTTTCTCCCCATTACCCTGCAAACCAGTATTCCCCAGATACCTATCTAGTTCTCTCTTAAAAGCTGCTATCGAATTGGTCCTCACTACCCTTTCAGGCAGATCATTCCAAATTCAAACAACTCGCTGGAATGATCTGCCTGAAAGGGTAGTGAGGTCCGATGCAGAAGGGAGATGCAGAAGGGAGTTTCTTCTGGTCGCCTGTCCAACAATCCTCAAGATAAATAAATCATTCACTTCAATGCTCTTTGTGGGACTTCTCTGTGCCTACAATGGTTGCTGCGTTTGCCTACAAAATATACAATTACTGCACTTGACAGCCCTTCCCTGTGAAGCACTTTGAGGAGAATCTCTAGGCATTTAAAGGCTCTATACATTGCCCAACTTATGGTTGATTTCTTATTGGTCTAACTCATGTTAAAGTCTTCCTGGAAAGGAAGATTTTTTTTGTCTTTTAATGACATCCATTATATTAGAAAGAACTATTTGTCATGCATGTGAATATAGAATGAATGCAGCGAATAGTTTTGACAAGCCACTGTTGAAAGTGCTGACAGGCTAGTCCTGAATAGGCTGAATGGATTGTGCGTATGTGGGCAGGAGGCTTTTCTGATCATTATTTGTTTGTGAGTGAAACAGTTTCTGATTGTAAGTAGAGCATTCCAAAATAGTATGGAAATATTCAAACTATCCTTTGAGACGACAGAAAGAATAGCTTTTCCACAGAGACTTCTTGTAGTTCCTCAATTTCAAAAAATGACAGAGAATAAAATGCTTAAGTAGCCTGGTTTGCAGGTGGCAAAGCCATGTGTTAAATCATCCTGCCTCAGTTGTTAGCACTCTCACCTCTGAGTTAGAACTGTAGGTTCAGTCCTGGGTCAGGATTTGACATTCGTGTAGTCTAGGCTGATACTCCATTGCAGGCCTGGGTGTGTGCTGCTTTGTTTGAGTTCGGATGAGACTTTCAACCGAAGCTCTATTTGCCTGTTCAGGTGGACATTAAAGATCCATTGCAATATTTGAAAAGATCGGTATCCTGGTCTGTATTTCCAGAAAATATGTAAACAAGAAGATTCCTAAGTGCTCAATAAATATGAAGATTAACAGTGTATATGAAACAAAGCATGAAACACAGACATTTCAATCTTGAGGTAAAAAGTTCATGAGTGGATTGCACTGAAGCCCTGGCCCTGGAGACTTGAGGCCAAGCAGTTTGAGTTGATATGACAGACATGTGCACATCCCTTGAAAAGTTAATAGTGGAGGTTTCAACGCAGAGTTTTGAGTTACAATTCAGATGGGATCCAAACATAATATTTGTAACAGTTTTCACAAAGGATTAATAAATATTCAATCATTCCGGTAGCTGGATGTGTGGTAATTCTAACCCATTATAACTCAGGTTCTTGTGCCCGGAACTGACGGTCCATTGGGTATAATGAAATCACAACAAGTTACCAGTAGGATCCAATAGTTAATGAATCTTTTTGTGAACCCTGTTGCGAGTGGAACACCACATTTCAACACCATGGTAACTGAATATCAGGGAATAGCCCAAATAATTTTGCAGAATGCCCGGTTGAGAAAAAAAGCTGAAAGCAAAACACTGAAATAATCCCAACTCGCCATTTTCAAGTGTCATAATTTCAATCCCAATATGCCATAGTTTCCCAGGATCCTGAAGTTTCAATTTGATGATTCAATTGGAGGATGGTAGAGTTGAGCAAGTTCTGACTCAAGTTCACCAGATTAGTTGGATATAGCATACCTTTTGCCCCACTTGTAACTGCAAACAGGAAAAGAGAAATACATGTTTCTATTAGTTACGTTCACATATGATCTAGTTACAATGGCATTTTAAAAAGTATTCAATTGTTTCAAGTTCTCAGGGATTATATATAGCCAACAGTGATGAGGCTATAATTCAATCAATGGTTCTCCTGACATCTAAGCCATGGGAATGAATCAAGCATGGTTTATGTATTACTGGGGCTCTGAAAGCCAGCCATTTGCCATTACAAGTAATACTCTATTTGGTAAATGTTGATTTTAAAGTTATTTTTTCATGCATGGGTACAGACTAAACTCCCTCTCCCTAGTTACATGACCTGGTGATAGAGACTACGGCATTTGCTATGGTGTCCACTTCAACAAGATAGATATTCTTGCCAGATAACAAATACTATTTTCTGTTAAGAAAGATGACAGCCTTTCTCAACTCCAAATACTGCGGTCTAGTATGCTTGCAAAGTGCAGGGCAATAATTCTATAGCTGAATGGGGAAATAAAATATATAAATTTTCTAATATGGAGATCTGTTTCTGTTTGGGAAAGGGAGAACAGAAGACAGTATTGAGGCCAAATTATATAATGATGGATTTGACATTTATGTCCTAGAGCCCTATGTTTGTAAACAAACTAAAAAAAGGTTTTACCAAACATTTTTTCATGAAATCAAAATAATTCCTTTAAAGGAAATTGTGATTTCCACAACACTGAGGAAAGCTATGAAAGTTCTATGCAATACTTGACTCTCTTATAAGTGTTCTTTTATCGGATGACATTCAAACGTTTCTTAAAAAAGTAAGCAGTGTTAATCTCAAGACCCTGTTCTTCAACTGGGCCTTTGGCCACCCTCCTTCCCTTACACTCCATGCCCTCCATCCCACCCGATGGGTTTGAAAATCTTTAATTATCTATCAATGAAATGGTAAGATTTTTTGAAGAGAAGATTATCAGGATCTATACGTTCAATAAGCCATTGTATAGCTGCGATGTTGCCACCTTGTGTATTTATATTTGGAACTGCCGCTATTATTTTCAAGTTACCCACCCAGGAGCTGTTCAGTCCAATATCACAATTTCATCAGAAGATTTGAATGAGCAAAGGGGTTTAAAGAATCATAGTTTCTGTAAGATAAACTAACATAAATATAATATAAACTCATCAGAAGGTGGGTGCAGGAGTGAGATTTATCACAAGCATAGATGACGAGTCCTTAGGCAGATGCTATCAGAGTTTGTGTACAAGAACTATATTCCCTCTGAACTTCAAGAGGAAGCATTGGCTCTGATAGGTCATTAGGTTAATTCGTGTGAGAACCATAGTACAGTAATAGAGTTTAATAAAATCCTCATTTTTTACAGTTAACATCTGTATACAAGGTCAAAGCAGATAATTGTGCCTTCTTCGCAATCACTTCCAGTATTAATTCAGTTTCTTCCTATGATCTACCATCATAAGGATGGAATTTGCTCTTCCTTCACTGTTTATGTAGATGACATTTTCAGTAATAATTTTAAGCAATAATGCTTTATACTTGCTAACAGGAGTGAGTAAGGCTATAGATTTTCTATTGAATCATCGTAATCTTTGCATTGAGGAGTCCTGTAGCTCAGTGGTTAGAGCATTTGCCTTACAAGTGTGATACCTGTGTTCGAATCCAGGCAGGTCAGGGCGAAACCTTGGACAAGTTTCCTTACTTCACATGCTAATAATAATCACTTAAAGAAAAATTGCTCATTTCAATCCACGACTGTTTGTGGGACACTATTGTGTGCAATTGCTGCTACATTTTGCCCACAAGTATACAGTCAATTCACTTTACAGTATATTCTGTGAAGCGCTTTAAGACGTCTAGAAGATGTGAAAAGCGCGATATCAAATGCATGGATTATTATTTTTATATTATATACATCACACAAAGCATTTTTTCACATCACTTTGTAACTTTCAAGCTTTTTGAAAAGCGCTATATCAAATGCATGGATTATTATTATTATTTCGTGCTCATCTTTATAATGTGGAGTAAACCAACAGAAACAGAACAGTGATATATTTAGTGCAAACCTGTTCTACCTATGGAATGGTACAGATTTCCTCAAAGGAGGCAGTGAGTCAGTGTACATTGACAATATGTCATATTTTGGTTTGAACAATCCTATAGTTTGAATTTAATGTTTTTATTTACCTAACCTTCGTTATTGTCACAGCTGCATTTTCAGTTTAGGCTTTCCACATTTACTGATGTTATTGAGGTGATAGACACCACTTTCCTGTGTTTGGCATTCTTGCTCAGGAAGTGCATATGAAGTGTGGAAGGTTTTGAGTAAGGTTTTCACGTTTGAAAATGTAACCCAATACTTTGGAATACATTCCTCCATGGGAACTGGGTGTGTTAAAGAAGCCCAAACCATCTGCAATCACTGTTTACTGATACATCTGTCAGAACTACTGTATTTATATTTAACTACTAATGTCCTGGTTAATATTTAATAAGAAAAAAAGTGCAATATTATTAGGAATAAAAGATGAGGTCAATTAACGCTTTCTGTAAAATATGGTGACTGGACAAATTACAAGCATTCATTTAGAATCTTTTTAAAATCAGGGAACAAATAAACAATGCAGCAGAACGTTGAAAAATGTGTTCTTTCATTATAGATTTTAATTACCACACAAATCCGTTATTTAAAAAAAGCCCCTTTTTACCACAGTATTTTGTATCAAAAGCAATTCCTGTAATTCAATGGTATTACCCATTTTGCTAGTTAAAAAGTTAATTAATCCCGTCTCTTTTGCAGGATAAAATGTAAGATTTTTAAAAACTTCATTCAAGTTACAACAACGACAACAACAACAATTTACATTTATAGAGCGCCTTTCACGTCGGGAGGACATCCCAAGGCGCTGAACAAGAGGCATGTGACCCGAGCTGGGAGGGGAGTGTTTGGGAAGGGGTGAAACACAAAGGGGAGGTAAAAGAGTTTGGGGTGGAACAAAAAGCACGATCGAAGAGGAAAGTCTTCAAACCGGCCTTGAAAGAGGAAAGGGAAGAGACGAAATGGAGGGATTGAGGGATGGCATTCCATAAGGTGGGAGCGGAGAACCTGAAGGCCCAGCCTCCGATGGTGGGGCGGTTCGGGCGGGGGGCTTGGAGCAGGCCAAGTCCTGTTGAATGGAGGGTCCGGGTGGGCGTGTAGGGAGAGAGTAGATCGGTTAAGTAGGATGGGGCAAGACCGTGTAAGGCCTTGTAGGTGAGGACGAGGATCTTAAACTCGATCCTCTGGAGGATGGGGAGCCAGTGGAGACGGGCGAGGGTGGGGGTTATGTGGTCGCGGAGGCGGGTGCGGGATAGTACACGGGCTGCTGAGTTTTGGATGGCCTGCAGCCTATGAATGGAGGAACTGGGGAGGCCGACTAGGAGAGAATTTCTGTAGTCCAGCCGTGAGGTGATGTATGCGTGCACAAGTGTTTCGGCAGCGCGGGGGGTAAAATAATTACGGAGCCTGGCAATGTTGCGCAGATGGAAATAGGCGGTGCCGGTCAAGGCGCGGATGTCGGGGAGGAAGGAAAGTTTTTGATCGAACATGATGCCGAGGTTCCTGATTGGCTTTGTGAGGTGGAGAGTGCAACCTTGGATATTGAGGCTAGCAGCGCCCGATGTGCGGAGGCGCTGGCTTGAGCCAATCAGAAGGGCCTCGGTCTTATTCATGTTCAATTGCAAAAAGTTGTCCCTCGTCCACGACTCGATGTCAGACAGACATGGTGTCAGAACATCGATCGTCTGGGGGTTGAGGGATGAGGCAGAAAGGTACAACTGGGTGTCATCCGCATACATGTGGAAATTTACCCCATGTCTGCGGATGATGTCGCCCAGAGGGAGCGTGTAAAGGGTGAAAAGGAGGGGACCGAGGACAGAGCCCTGAGGGACGCCATGGGAAACTGTGCGGGGGTTTGAAGAAAAACCATTGGAAGAAACAAAATGTAAACGGTGGGTCAAATAAGAATGGAACCAGTCAAGGACTGTGCCTTGAAGGTTGAGGTGGGAGGAAAGACGTTGAAGGAGGATGGTGTGATCGACTGTGTCGAACGCAGCAGACAGGTCAAGGAGGACGAGGAGGCAGAGGGAGCCCTGGTCACAGGCGGTTAGGATGTCATTTGTGACCTTAACCAGGGCAGTTTCTGTGCTGTGGATAGGGCGGAAACCTGATTGGAGTGGTTCAAGAAGTGAGTGATTTGAAAGGAAAGAGCGGAGCTGGGAGGCAACCACTCTTTCAAGGACCTTGGATAGAAACGGGAGGTTGGAGATGGGTCGATAACTTGATGGTTGCGACGCATCAAGGGAGGGTTTCTTCAGGATAGGGGTGATGGTGGCTGTTTTAAGGGAGGTAGGGACGGTTCCTGAGGAGAGGGAAAGGTTAATGGTGTCAGAAATGAGCGGGGCTAACAAATGGAGCTGGGTGCGGAGGAGGGGGTTGGGGATGGGGTCCAATGAGCACGTGGTGGGTTTCATGGAGGTAATTGTTTTTGTGACTGAAAGCGGGGTGGTGGGGTTGAAAGTGTGAAATGGGGGGTGAGTAGGGGTTGAGGTAGCTGATGAGGGCGCGGAGGTGGAGGAGTGGTGGGGGGAGGAAAATGCAGAGCGGATTTTCTCAATTTTGGACTCGAGGAAATCCAACATCTCCTCACAATGAACGTTTGTTACCTTTCTCAGGGTAGATCCAATGTTAGGCTATAAAATCTCAATTTTGTTTTGAAACTTAATAATGTGCTTTCCAAGATACTTTTTTTAATCAGGGAAAACCACCTTTTAACAGAAAAAGGTAGCACCATATTCTTCTCTTGCCCCTGTTTCTCCATGGCACCTATTCAATTATTATAGAGGAAATATACATAGAGATCTCTGAATTTAACACGACCCCACCACAGTTTAACAATATAAACATTGGACTAGGTGATGTTCTGAAAATAATAACAGAAGTGCACAGACATCAACAGTGTAGCCAAGGCAATCTGATATGGAGGATCATGTGGGGTTCATGAACCATCACATAGCGGAGTTGCAAAAGATTTTAGGTTTGATAAATGTAAGATTGTTACGGATGAACAGGAAACATGAAACTTACTAAGTGAGTGTTTTATAACAGTAACCGATAGACAAGGGAAAGGGTGAGCATTCACTGAATGTATCCAGGCCACTGTTAAGATGCTATAAACAAGGGAAGCGCTGGGATGCATCTTGAATCAAATTTGGTTTGTTTAATCCTGAATCTGTAATCTGGATGAATTTCTGTAATAAATAGCACTTATGCTACTTCTCGTTAGAAGATTTCATAGCGTTTCACAGAATTTATTGTGAGATGTAGTGAATGTGTATTTTGATTACATAGTTCTCAGTCGACTCTGTGAGAAAGGTAAAGTTGTTGTTGTTAGCCCAAGGGAGTGCATGATCTGAGTAGAACATATTTGCCCTGATCTCCAGCCCATACCAGCTCCAGGGTTTCTTCACTTCACCTCTTCCCTCGCCTCCCTCAAGGTCCACCTCAAAATTTTCCTCTCTGATTTCGCCTTTGTTTATCTCCACCCACTCCACACATACTCCCAACTTCCTTTGGCCCCAAACCCTCTGGAATCCAACTCACAGTTAGGGTGTCAACCCTCAACTCCAGTTCTTGGGATATCCTCCTGAGATAAAATATGCTATACACAAATACATGTACTGTTGTTGATCTCTGATTGGGCCATTCATTCCCAAAAGAACTAAGAGCCAGATATAAGACGCAAAGAATACAAATTATTCACTTCAGGAAAATATAAATGGTTGCACTGAGGCCTGGGAGGAGAACAAAACTCTGATCTGGATAGACGTCCTCCTGCTGGTAATTGTTGGAAATTCTTTAAAATAACATGAGGAAACTTTAAACCTGTTCCAGATTTTACCCCACAATTCCTGTTTCCATTGAGGGAGGAAGGGAGGATGGAGCAAAACAGAGAGGAAATAAAGCACAAAACAAAGTTTCCCAGTCTATCATGTAATACTAAATCTTACATTTGATATAACATCTCTCACCTAGGGATGACATCCCAACTTTTCTCCATCTATCTCTCCAGCTCGCCGCCTTTCTACCTGTCTTTAAGTTCCACCTCAAATCCCACCTCTTCAACCATGCCAATGGTCAAATACAACAGATAATTTTCACACAGCAATGTCCTACAAACAGCCATGGAATTAATTACCTAATTCAAAACTCTGCCGCCCACATACTCACCCGCACCAAGCTTCGCTCCCCCATTACCCCAGTCCTTGCCAGATTTCACTGGCACCCTGTCCCTGAGAGGATCGACTTCAAGATCCTCATCCTTGTTTTCAAGTCCCTCCACTCCTCTGCAACCCCCTACCTCTCTGATCTCCTCTCTCCCCAAACCAGCACCCGCTGCCTTCGTTCCACCGGGTCTGGCCTCCTCCATGTCCCCCGAATCCTCTGCTCCACCCTCGGCGGCCATGCCTTCAGCCACCATGCCCCAAGGCTCTGGAACTCCCTTCCTCACTCCCTTCACCTCGTCCCTCACTTCCAGTTTCAGGTCACAGCTAAAGAACTTTCTCTTCGACCGCGCCTTTGGTCAGCTTTCTACCCCTGCCCCTGGCTCGGTCCCGGGATCCCCTAATGTGAAGCGCTCTGAGACGCCGTCCAGCGTGGAGGGCGCTATATAAATTGAAGTTGTTGTTGTTGACCAATTTTATTTGTGGGGTTCGAGATTACTGTGAGATTATTCTTCTCCCTTCACTTTTTTTAATAGTGCCATGGCATAACATCCACCTGAACAGGCACATGGAACCTCAGTTTAATATGTGAAACGCAGCCATTTTTCCAGATAAATTGCAAGTTGCTCAAAGCGTGCAAATTATTACAGAAACGTGGTCTAAATTGAGTTTAAATACATAGATGACCAGTCTGATATTTACGAACAACAACAAATTACATTTGTATAGTGCCCTTCACATTGGGAGGATGTCCCAAAGAAATGAAAATTATTATAGAAGTGTACAAAACTACCAAAAAAATCACATTTGTATAGCACTTTTCATGAGATTATTTATGGCACAGGTACCCGGGCAGGTGGTGGAGACAGAATATGTATACAAGTTCAAGAGGAAATCAAATAGCTCACAGCATTTGCTGAAAACTGCAATTGAGAAACAGAGCATTTCAGGATTATTTAGTTACTATTTTATTAATTTCTAGTTTTTTTAAACATTGGGATAGTGCACAATCATTTTTTTCTGGTCTTGTGCATTCCTGTGTTTCTATGCAATTAGTTACGGTGGAGCAGAATAATTGTTAAACACAAGTATTTATATTGAAGCCTGCCAACTGCAACATTGGTTCTGAACATATGAACCATTGATATCACTGAATACCCAAAAGTGTTTTACTGACTGATACTGAATGCCAATAGGCAAATAAGGTCACATGCAAGATTTGTGGACTGTGTAAGGTAGGGAGCATGGGAAAGAGGAATTGGTAAATAGAACATCAAATGGCATTAAGTCAAAGCAATGAATAGTGTTCACAGTGACATAAGTCACTTATAAGTGCATCAAATATGCCATTTGCTGGTTGAAAATCCAGACCTCATTTTGTTAGGGCTGAATGATCCATTTCCCTACCATCTACGTGTTCACCGGTCTTGTTTCTGTGCATCAAATATGCCATCTCACTTACTTTTTAACAGGTATTTGGATCCTATCCAGCCAGGACTATTCTCAGTTGTTCTATTTTGCCAGCAGTTTGCGGCTGAGGTTTTATTTCATAACTGGGTACCAAGGGCAAGACAAGAATTGGCTGAAAAGAAGCAAAGGCTTATTTAGTACTACAGTATTAGTACTAAATAAATCACTCCTCTGCACCCCCCTATCTCTCTGGTCTCCTCTCCCCCCCAACCCAGCACCCGCTGCCTTTGCTCCTCTGGGTCTGGCCTCCTCCATGTCCCCAGAGTCCTCCGCTCCACCCTCGGCAGCCGGGTCTTTAGCCACTACGCCCCGAGGCTCTGGAACTCCCTTCCTCACTCGCTTCGCCTCGCCCCCTCTCTTCCCAGTTTCAGGTCACAGTTGAAGACCTTTCTCTTCAACCAAGCTTTTGGTCACCTTCCTGCCCCTGCCCCTGGCTCGGTCCCGGGATCCGCTACTGTGAAGCACTCTGAGATGCCGTCTGGCGTGGAGGGCGCTATATAAATCAAAGTTGTTGTTGTTGTTGTATTAGGATTTAATTACAAACCCACAAGGCTATGTCAGGGGAGCTAGGTCAAAATGGGGAGAGGTACTAAGTGAGGTATTTCAGGGGTCTACATTGGAACCTCCCTTTTACTCATATACAATATGTTAATGACCTGGATTTGCAGACTCAGTGTAAGGTAGTTACATTTGCAGATCACACCAAGTTGGGGAGGAGGACCTGTGGAATTAGAGGAGACAGCAAATGTCCTACAAAGAAAGCCTGATACATGCACATAGACCAATAACTGGAAAATAAAGCTTAAAATGGATAAATGCAAGTTACTATATATAGGATCCAAGATTCAGAAACACAATACAAAATTACATTTGTATACCATCTTTCATGTCAGTAGGATAAAAGCTGCTGAAACCCTGGTCCACGCCTTTGTCACCTCATGGCTGGACTATTCAAATGTCCTCCTCGCCAGTCTCCCCTCCACCACAATCCATAAAATCCAACTCATCCAAAACTCTGCCGCCCGCATACTCACCCGCACCAAACTTTGCTCCCCCATTACCCCAGACTTCACTGGCTCCCTATCCCAAAGAGGATCGACTTCAAGATCTTCACCCTTGTCTTCAAATCCTTCCACTCCTCTGCACCCACCTACCTCTCTGATCTCCTCTCTCCTCAAACCAACTCCCGTTGCCTTCGCTCCACTGGGTCTGGCCCTCTCCATGTCCCCCGAATCCTCCGCTCCACCCTTGGTGGCCGTGCCTTCAGCTACTATGCCCCAAGGCTCTGGAATTCCCTTCCTCAATACCTCGCCCTCTCTTTTCTCAGCTTTAGGTCCCAGCTGAAGACCTTTCCCTTCGACTGCGCCTTTGGTCACCTTTCTAGCCCTCCCCCTGGCTTGGTCCTGGGATCTGCTCTTGTGAAATGCTCTGAGATGCCGTCCGGCATGGAGGGCGCTATATTAATCAAAGTTGTTGTTGTTGTTGTTGACGACATCCCAAGGCGCTGGTAATGGGATTGACAAAACACAAAACACTAGAGATGCTGGAAATCTAATGATGGGTGTTCTGACGAAGGGTCGTGGACCCGAAACGTTGACTCACTTTCATTCCTCCATGAATGCTGTCTGATCTGCTGAGTTTTCCCAGCGACTCCTGTTTTTGAAAGGTATTGTACTTGCCAACCGACTGAAAGAGATCTAGGACTATCAGTTGATTCATTGCTCACTGTGTCAAACGATATTAGATGGCAATAAACCGGGCAAACAGAATGACATGCTACTGTTAAGCACTCTGAGATGCCGTCTGGCGTGGAGGGCGCTATATAAATCAAATTTGTTGTTGAGTTTAGAGTCCCATACATCATTCTCAGGCTGCACAGAGCTGAGGTCAAACTGCACCTTAAATACTGCAAAGTTCTGGTCATTGTGACATAAGAGAGTGTCACAGTTAGTAAGAGATAGTACACAGGAGAGCAATGAGGATGGTCCACAGGGTTAGAGGAATGAGCCAATGGCAATGATTTGATAATCTAGAGCTCTTTAATTGACTCAGAGGGGATCACATAGAGCTCTACAAAATGTTAGTTAAGATTGAAAAAAATGGACCCAGGTCAATATTTTAGGATGTGTCCTGAATTAGAACAAGAGGACATAGGTTTAGAGCTGTAAAGGGCAAATTCAGGATAGCTACCAGTAGGGTCCGTCGATATGGAAATTTTCCGATTTAGATATATCGATGGGCTCATATCGAGATATACCGATATATCGATACTTATGGGGTTTCGTACTGCGCATTTGGAGCCTATTTCCTCAGGAGGTCAATATCTCTCTCTCTGTGTCTCTCATACTCACTCTCTCCATCTCTGTGTTTTTCTGTCTGTGTCTCTGTGTCTTTCTCCTCTCTCACATCCCCCCCCTCCCTCCCTCCCTCCCTCCCTCCGTCCATCTGTATATTATCACATCCCCCCCATCTCCCCCCCTCCCGTCTGTCCCCCCTCCCCCCCACTGCCGTCCCTCTCTCCCCCTCCACCGCCGTCCCTCTCTCCCTCCATCCGCCGCTGCCATCCCTCTCTCCCCCACCCCGCTGCCGTCCCTCTCTCCCCCCCCTCCCCACCCCACCCGCCGTTTCTCTCCCCCTCCCACCCCTTGTATACCTGTATATTGTATTCGTGGACTACGAATACAATATGGCAGCTTGCATCTCGGTCTATGCATTGTGTATAGAGATGAGCATTCTGGGTCTTGTAGTTCAGTGCGTGCGCATTCCGATTTTTTCGATATATCGACTTTTCCGATATATCGAAATTTTTAAAATTCTTATACCAGCATATCGATATGAAGATTATATCGGATATAACCGATATATTGATATATTGCCGGACCCTAGCTACCAGTAAGATTATCTCTATACAAAGGGCAACAAACAACTGGAGCAGGTTGGTAGAGGGCAGGACACTAGATTCATTTAAAATGCAGCTTAATGCAGTAATGGGTGGGATGGTTGGGTGGATGTTCTGCAACGATCAGAGCAAATAAGCCAAAGCGCTTTCTTCATCCAAACCAATCTACTGACCTTGTGATTTGAGGGAAAATATTGATACTCACCAGGTGAAGGATGTTAAGGCAGGAGAGATGGAATATTTTCCCTTTGCTCATTCCAATATCAACATCACACAGTCCTACTTGAGGTCACGTACTTGGGTATCAGTCTGGCTCTGTTGGTCGCATTGTCATCTCTGATGGTCTGAAGGTCCGGGTTCAAACTTCATGTCAAGACTTTGAATTTATATAGTCTAAGCTGATTCTCCAGTGCAATACTGGGCTGTGCTGCATTATTGCTGCATTATTAGCAACATACAGGGATCCGAAACTGATCAAAGCCTACAGCTGCTCCCATTGTTCTTTGCTGCCCACATTTCAATGTCACTCTTCGGATGACACTTTAAACCAAGGTCCGATCTGCTTGTTGAGGTGGATGTTAAAGATCCCATGACACTATTCTAAGGAGAAAGGAGTTTATCTCTACAATCCTCGAAATAAAATTGGTCTTTCACCTCAAGGTTGTTTGTGGGCAATGCTATATAGGAATAGGCTGGCACATTCGCCCACAAAATATATAAGTACAGTAACAAAACACAAAATACTACAGATGCTGGGAATCTGAAACAAAAACAGAAGTTGCTGGGGAAACTCAGCAGGTCAGGCAGCATCCATGGAGAAAGGAAAAAGAGTCAACGTTTCAGGTCAGTTCTGATGAAGGGTTGTAGACCCGAAACGTTGACTCTTTTTCCTTTCTCCATGGATGCTGCCTGACCTGCTGAGTTTCCCCAGCAACTTCTGTTTTTGTTTCATATAAGTACAGTATATCAATTGAAATGCTTTCCTAACATGAAATATGCTGTACCAAAGATTTATTACCTGTATATTATTATTATCATCATAATAATATATGATGTATATTATTATTATCATCATAATAATTTTTTTTTGCTCTGCACACATGCTTCTATTTAGCAGTAATTAGGAACCCACTTGTTAGTGGATTGGCAGATTGCTTTGCAGAGGTAATAATACCTTCAAAATAATAATAATGTGGTCACTCAATCCACGACTGTTTGTGGGACACTGCCATGCACAATTGGCTGCTGGTTTTGCTTACAAAACACACAGTCACCACACTTTACAGTATATCCTGCAGAGCTCTTTGACTCCCAAAGATGTGATAAGGCATTGTATCAAATGCAAGGATTATTATTATTATATATTTTTTATGTAACTATGTCATGCTTTCTGGACTTTAGTGCTACTGGATTTGTTATTTGTCTAATCTTTACTGATCTGAAATGTTCCATTCACACTGTCTTGGCATTTTTGCAAGTGTTATATTGTACCTTTCATGGCCAGGGAATGTATGCCTGGCTGTTGCTATACCATCGTTTTCCCAGCAAGTCAAAACCTACATTCCAACTGTTCTATTTGTCTCCATTCTGAATCATTTCCTTTTGTGCATGATCTCTGACTACTTGTACTGGTCTTGTGTGGAATAAACATTCTAAACATAAAAAAGGGTCTGGATTATTTCTGTAATTCCAGTTACTGGGATGATGATAAAACAGAAACCCCCTACAATTTTATAGTGCCTTAGCATGTTGAAAGTTCTCGAGTCCACCAACTGTTTTTGACCAATATTTGCTTGCCAGGTTCCACACACAGAACTGAGGTGAATGCCAATTTGATCAGGTGGACAGTGGGCATTGGGATTTTTAAAATAGTGTTACACAATTTCTAAACTGATTAAAACGTCCTGAGACGCCGCCCTGCGTGGAGGGCGCTATATAACTGTAAGCTGCTGTTGCTGTTGTTATTGTTGTTGTTGAATTGGGGGAGAGAAATGCAACGTGTGATGTGATCATTATTAATAGTCTTCAATTGTCATCTGGTTTCGGATTGGAAGCCCTTGATTTTGGCAACATACAGGGGTCCGAAACTGATCAAAGCCTACAGCTGCTCCCATTGTTCTTTGCTGCCCACATTTCAATGCCATTCTCTGTAAAGCACTCCTCCCCACGATTGAGCTCAACACAACACATGTGTCTGAAGCAGATCAAAGCACCTAGCTGCTGCCATTGTTGTTGGCACCCGCATTTCAGTCTCACTTCTATGTGAAACACTCCCCAGATCACCCTGATTTCAACACAATGCTTGGGCCTGAAGCCAGCCTGAGGCTTCCATGGTTTCCATTAGAATTGCCTATTGTAGAGCTCAATGTTTGAGTGTAATTTCACGGATGCCAGATTGATCTAAGACAGATACAGTTCAATATCGCTGTCTGTTTGCCTGTGTTACATTTGTGATTGGCACATGTGCCATGAAATATTCATACTGATGAGGACTGATGCAGGTTTGATCCGCAGTCTGTCTTATATTAATCGATCCCAGCTGAGCAGCAGCAGCAAGGGACTCAGTTGGTAGTACTTTAACCTCTGAGTCAGAAGGTTGTGGGTTGTGGGTTCAAGCCCCACGTTGGGGTTTTGAGCTAACCCTGACATGCCAGTGCAGTGCTGGAGGAGCATTACATTGTTGAAGGTCCCGTCCTTTGGATTAGATGATACACAGTGATCCCTTCTAACTGTTCAGGTGGACGTTAAAGATCCCATGGCACTAAAAAGAGAATGGAGTTTCGTCCAGTCTCAGCCAACACTCCCCAGATAATACTGCTCATTTACTTCATAGCTGGGGTGTGGAACGATGCTTATGTGAAAATTGGCTGCCCCCATTTATCTACAAAATACAATTATTAGACTTTACGGTACAGTACATGCAATTAAGTGATTTGAGATATCTCACTGACATGATAAGGTGCTACATCAAATGCAAGGATTATTACTTTTAGTAATAATAATGTTGGCATCAGTGCCTCAGTGGTAACAAGATTACAGCTCTTCAGTGTGTGCTGTGTAAAGTGATGTCAACCTGCTGAGGGAGTGGATTTTTTAAAAAGGGCAAAATATGACTAATACATGCTGTTCCAAGTTATTCTTCAAAGATTTGATTTACCCACAACACAAAGCAAGGTGTCAAAAATAATAATCCTTGCATTTGATGTAACACCTTGTTAGGTCAGTGAAAAGTCTCAAATCACTTAACAGCACAAAGTAAAGTGTAGTGACTGTGTATTTTGTAGTCAAATGGGGAAACCAATTTTCACACAGCAATGTTCCACACACAGCTATGAATTGAATGACCAAATTGATTGTTCAACTGTACTGAAATGGACAGTATTAGCTAAATATTTAGTAGTACAGTAACAAGCCATAACTAAGGTTGTTTATTTCTGCAAATACTTTCAATGAGATGACTAACTCTGACTGTTCAAGAAATCTGCAGGAAATTTATATTTTGTTTCCCCTGGGGAGAAAAGGGAGTGGGAATTAGATTTGAAATGGGTTTTTTTTAGCATTCATTTCTTAATTGTTAGCAGAACCTTAAGCATGTAAAGCTCCGACTTCTCCCATGATACTTTTTGTAATGTGTCCGCTGAATGATCTTTGACAGAGAGGCAAAACCAGAATCTGATGTGATTAAAAGGCTGGTAAAAAGGTGATAGTAACCAGGCAAAACTAACAATGAGGCTAATGTTGCAACTGGAAATTATTAAGGAGACTCCAGGATAAATTAGGATTAACTGTTGTAATATTACTGTGGGTAATTTGATAGGTTGACAAATTAGCAGACAATAGTTACCCCTTATGGCCACAGTGATACAGATGCATACATTGGGAAGCAAAAGTTATATACTGTAGTAAGTGTACTTGAGCGCATGCTGCAATAAAAAGATATATAAATCACACTCACACATTTTGGGTAATGCTTTCACAATGGTTAACCTCAATTATTCTTTGCAAAATGCAGAGCTGGATTCTGAAATACTGCACTGGCTTCACTCAGTCTTTGTCGGTGGCTGAAGGTGAAATTAATTTATATTTAACAGTCACTAAGGTATGCATTCTAGTGCATTGGACTCAAATCCACCAAAACATAACCTGTGATAGATGTCGTGAGACCATGATGGTTCATTCAAGGTCATGATTCCAGAAGTGAATTGTTTAAAAAATCAGCAATCACACCTTTCATATATTAATCATTATACACACAAGTAAATCAATTTGAACAAATCATTTGGCTTCCATTGTAATCATAGGCAGTCACGGCACAGAAACAGGGCATTTGGCCCATCGAGTCCACACTGGTGTTTTTTCCACATGGGTTGCCTAGTCTAATCAAACTCTCCTCATTACTCCCACGATCGTTGAACATTCTTTCTCTTCAAAAATGCATTCAATTAATAGAACGTTGCATTTAATAGAACGTCTTGCATATCGAGAGTAAGTCTCAAAGCTCTTTGCAGGATTGTCTTGACTGGAAAATGTCATGACTGTACTTTTAGGTAAAGATACTGTGCACACCAGAAAATGCAGGCCTCAGACACCAATGTGATAACTTTCTGTAGGTAAAATGATTCTATCCATCCCCGTAGAACCATTTCTTCCATTTAGATGCTAATCAACAAGCAAAGTAATCTAAGCAAAGAGTTTATAGACATGTTGCAGCTCAATGATCTGTTGTTCCGATCACATCTTGTACCACAAAATTTAGGATGATCATTTGATTTTTAAAAAAGTAAAATATAAAAAATATGAAAAACTTGTTGACAAGTTCACCCTGGCTAACACAGTGGGTCCATTGCTGAATTGTTGGACTCACCTGTTCCTGGAACTGGGCCAGTATGTACTCAGTGTTAAAAAAAACAGAAAGCTAATTTTGTGCATTTGAAATAGAATGAAAATGCACAGCAGGTTGTTCAGCCAACTGGAAAGAAGAGATTAGGATTAGACAGGCTTTTATTACAACTGTTTTTATTCCAGTACTGTATGTCCTTATTAGTTTGTTTAATAGAGAAGAAGAATATGAAAGGGTAAGGGAAAGAGCAGGGAATGTGACCAGATCAGAGAGCTCCAGTGGGAAAACTAAAACTGTGATCATTGGTACAGAAGACTGACCTCTTCTGTGTTGTAAACGTTTCTTTCACAAGTTATTCTATTACTAGAGACACATGTATATTGTAGCCTGTAGGACTAGGAGTCTGTATACTGTATTGTAATCATTTTAGTGAATAAAGAAAACAAATCTGCTCATTGCAGCATAGAAACAGACCCTCAAGCATGTTCTGCCATTCTATGAGATCATGGCTATTCCGTGCCTCAAGTCCAATTACCCGCCTTGCCCCATACGTATTCCTTAATACCCTGACTTAACAAATAACTATTCATCTCAGTTTGAAGACCTAATGGATCCATCTTATTAGTAGACTGAATTCAATTTAAAAAAAAATCATGCTCTTTCCTTAGTTTCCCATGAATCATGTAGATCAAAATAGAATATGGAATTGATCTAAATTATTGAAAATACTGAAATTAAATGTCACTCACACAATAACAAAGATTTGAGGAGTTGCGTGGATTGGGGAATTCCTTGCATCAGAAAAATTAGGAATTCTGAGCAATACTTTGCTATATGAAGCCAAATGTTTACATAGTTCTCATATGGGACAAAAAATTATCACTACATTTTGAGCATAAGAACCCAATGAACTGTTGGGAAACATAACCAAAAGTGAAACTTTAAGAGATAAATATCAATGTAACTTACAATTTAAAGGATTCCATTCTAACAATCTATCTGTGGGCTTTCCATGTGTAAGTGTGATACATGGAAATCGCAGCATGGTTTGGGTACTCTTGAGCATAATGATGGGTTTTCACATGTGTCAGACACCTGGCTGACCCCAAAATATCAGGTTGTCTCTTACATCATCTCTTGTATCAGCATTAAACGCAAATGCAGGAAGTCATTTCAGCGGTGATTTGACAACCAGGAAGTCAGCCATTTTTAGTACGCAGGAAGTCAGCGCCAAAATAAACTGAGAGGTCTCTTATGAGAACCTGTCTTATAAAGGGATGGCTTATACTAGGGTTCTACAGCAGTATTAGTGCTGATGTAGTTCAGTACAAGTACAACAGTAATAAAATCACATCTGTTTTGTCTAGACTGCAGCAAACTTTACCCATGTAACCTTGATCTGAAGCAAACATGACATAAAGTATCAAAACAGATAGTCATGTACAATGTGTGCCAAGGCTAGAGGATACAGACGACGGCAAATTTATTGCTTAGACATTGATCTCTGCAACCTCTACATTCTGCAACAGCATACAAATTACTCACTTGTTTTGCAATGATTAGGTTGAGGGAAACAAACACCCCCTGAAAACTTCCGAGCCATCAACCACCGTGAATATTTGCCTCTGCTCTCATAAATGAGGTACATGAACTTAGAAACAGGGTTATCGATAGACAGCCAAGGTTTGCTGAGTACGACATTCATTGCAGACACTATGCTTTATAGTAAATCTTGTGATGCGCTCTGAGACATCCTCCCAGCATAAAAGATGTTATATCAAATACAATGATCACTATTGGTGTTTCAGATGAATGCAGCTGTTATCATGGAGACCTAATAATAATCATAATCCTTGCATTTCATATGGTTCCTTTCACACCCAGAGGACATCTCAGAGCACTCCATAGATTTTACTAGGAAGTGGACTGACTGTGATGTAAATGAGCAGTTTCATGTTTGGGACTGTTGACCAGGACACTGGGAGAAACTTTCTTCTTTGTTGGGCAGGGATAATTAAAAAAAAATTAGTCATTTCAATCCACAACTGTTTGTGGGACACTGTTTGTACGCAATTGGCTGCTGGGTTCTGCCCACATATATACAGTCAATTCACTTTACAGTATATTCTATGAAGCACTTTGAGATATCTAGAATATTTGAAAAGTGCTATATCAAATGCAGGGATTGTTATTATTATTAGTATAATAACACTTCTATGAATTTAAGGCTTGTTTACTACTGGGCTGCAGGACTTTGAAGTCTTCAGCCAATAAAATAACTCTCTCAAATTTATTGTGTGTTATCTCTATGATATGTCTCTGGATTCCCTTTGATTCTGTAATCATTAGTTTTCAGTGAAATAGTAAATATAATTCCCAAGATCACAAGAGAAGTTCAAATAAAAACAGCCCATTTGATCTCATTCTTGCAGAAAACCAAACTACCATCTAGCCATTGATAATAAAACTGGATGTTAAACTTGATGTTTACACAATAAGTTACTCATTTGAAAGATTCCAGATAGTTTTGAAATTCAAATTTAAAGTTTATACCAAAAAGCTTCATTTATTTTCCAGTTATCTGCATAATCACTTAGTGTTGGTATCATCTAATAATATAATGAACTTAGCTAAACTAAAGTACATCTACAATTAATTGAATCCTTTTAATATTTTGAGAGGACAAAAAGTTGAAGTCCTGAAGCTATATATTTAGTTACATTTGTTAATAGATAACTTTATTCTTGAAGAACAAATATAACAACAATAATCCTTGCATTTGATATACTGTAGTGCCTTTCAGTCGAGAGGAAGGAATGTCTCAAGCATTTCACAGGATTTACTGCAAAATGCAATCTTTTCAAATAGTGTCAATGGGATCTTTAATGTCCACCTGAACAGGCAGACAGGATCGTGGTTTAGCTTCTCATCCAAAAGACATCATGGACGAAAGACTTGTTACAATGCAGGTCACCATCTAGTTGCTAACAAAAAAGCCAGGCTGACAGACATCGGAAAGTTTATTTATTTACAACATGGGTGATCAACAGCTTGAAACAGTCGGCAGTAATTTAAGAAATTGGAGGAAAAGTGTGATGGGAAGAGAGTAGGATTGGTATTTTGGACCAATAGGTTGAGGAGATTTCTTTAACCAAACCAGTGTTGGAATTCACATTATAATAAAGGAGAAACTAATGATCCCATTTAAAGTCTACATTCAAGATTGGCAACATTTGAACTTTTGGGACATGTTGTACTTTCTCCTGAATGTGGGAAAGCACTCACATCTCTGGTTTGTCCCTTTCAGTGTCTCTCTTTACCAGTACAACAGCTGTGCTAATAATAATAATGAGAGTACTGCCTTTCACATCGGGAGGAAATCTCATAATGCTTCACAGGGTTTTTCAGTTTAGTATCTAAATTCTTGCGAGGAGGCAAAGGAAAACATATCCTGCTGTCATACTAAGTCATCACCTCAATAGCATTTTCAAGATCAACATACGCAGATGCCGAGAAGATTTGTCGCATACTGTACAGTAAAATGATGTTCTATCTTTACACAAACATATGCTGGTACTCCTTTTCCCAATGTTAGCTCACCTGTCATTGTGGCTGGGGAAAGGCTTCTTCCCACTCAGCTCTGATTAACCTTGTAAGCCAATAGCCTGAACGGGTAGGATGGTCCTAGCCGACAAGCGTAGGAAGCATGCCAGACAGTGTTTTCAATGGCAAGCTATGCTATTTTGGCTGGTTAGACTCCAGCAGTACCCCAATGCACAATCTGGGATTCCAAAATGTCAGTTCTCACCAACCTCCACCTAATACTCTCTGGAATTATTAAGTAACCAGGATTAGTCCCTCTGTGAAGAGAGAGCACAGTTTATTCTAGTCTCTGTTGGTGATATGCATGGAACTCTCAGCCTGGCTTCGGACTCTTAATCATAGTGATGAGTTTCCAACATATGCCAGACACCTGGCTGATCATAAAAATAGAATTACTGTTCATAAAACATAAGAGCACACTTCACATGAGCCTTCAATCCTCCTAATCCCTTCTCCCACCCTTCCTCCCATTTATCTCATGTATTGATTTTGGCATTATGTGGTAGTCCCTATTATTTTGTTCCACCAAATCGTAACCTAAGTGAACTGTGGTGTAGCAACATTTTACAGTGTCTTTGTACCTAACCAATTTCCAAAGTTAGGAGGTAGAAGAATTGCACACCCAGTCTTTGGGACTATGATAGATGACACATTTTCACACCACTTTGTGCTGTTGATTCTGTTGTGAGTCATCACATGTTTCATCCCTCTGCATTGAAATATTAAGCAACAACAACAAATTGCATTTAGGATATCCCAATGCGCTGCACAGTGATAGGTTTGTACCCAAGCTGGGGGTTATGGACAAGACGGGCAGAGGGAAAGGGGGTGGAGGTTGGAGAATGAGTGAATGCATGGTCAAAGAGAATGTTCTTGAAACGGACCTTGAAGGAGGCAAGGGAGGGAATGATGCTGAAGAGCTCTGGGTTGCACTTCCAGAGGTGAGGACAGAAAGGCTGAAGGCCAACGATAAGAGTGGGTAGGACGGGGGACATGGAGCAGGCTGGTGCTTGCCGAGTGCAGGGAGCGGACAGGTTAGTAACATTTTATTAGGTCACAGCAATTGAATCCCCAGAGTATGGGAAAATAAATACTGCACTCCTAAACCTCTTTCCTACTCAAAACGAAGGCAGTATTTGTGAGTAATGAGTCTTCCGCAGTTGTGAAAGAACTGCATTGTGAATGGTCTTGTATACACATGACATTACCATGAACATTAAACATACTTCAGGTTGAAGAGACCATTTAGTTTTTCCGGAGTTCCGGCACCTGACATTTGTTTTACGCAATGCTGACACCTGCATTTTCCACAGGAATCCGTGGCTCGAACTCAAGGGGATTGTGTGAGGACGTTCACCTTTGTACAAGAGGGGAAACAAAAGTCTGCAAATGACAAGTGACAAACGACAGCCACAGTGCCAGGCTATAAACGTCAGTCCTATTCTCAAAGTGTGTGATTTGGCAAGTTATGTGACCTGTAAAACATATAAATTACTTTTAAATCCTCCAACTTAACTCCCACACTATACCCCCTGCTGCTAACGTTGGCTGCTGATACATTAAAACAGGGGGAACATGCACAAAAAGCCTAGTCAAGATTTCATAACCCAGTAATAATTTAGACACAGTGCAGGAAATAAATATCACATCTAATCTCACATTTTACCACCATGTCTGAAACTCGCAGTGAGTTCATTACTGAGTTTTCATTCACTTTTTTTCACATCAATGTTCAAATCATTTGTTGGAAATTGTTTTCGAAGTTAATAAAATAATGTTCTAGATTTTGGGGGCCTAGTGGCTGAAAGCACGACCTCCAATAGTGGGGGGGTGGGGAGGGTGTGAGGGATGATCAGGATGCCGATACCATTCGAGCGGAGGCACTGGGTGACAGTTTAGGGAGTGAGGAGGTGGGAGAGGTAGGGAGATGCCAGTGAGTGAATGGATTTGAATATGAGTGTGAGAATCTTGAATTTGATTTGTTTGATGATGGGGAGCCATTGGAGCCTGGCCAGAACCGGTGGGATGTGGGTGCATAGTTTAGTACAGTAGTTTGGTTCGGGTCAGTATGCGGGTGGCAGAGTTCTGAATAAACTGTATGTTTTGAATGGGGGAGCTCGGGAGACAGGCGAGGAGTGTGTTTAAGTAATGCAGGCGGGAGCTGGCAAATGCTTGTTTAAGGATTTTGGCTGCATTAAGGGTAAGGTATGGTTGGAGGTGGGCAATGTGGCAGAGGTGGAAGAAGGTGGTTCTGGTCATGAATCAGATGACGGGGGGAAGAAGGACAGCTGGCAGTCGAATGGGACGCCTACATTGCGCAATGGTTCGATGAATGTGAGGGAGAGCCCAGGGAGTTTGAGGAGTTTAGATCCGCAGGCGTAGAGTCTTTGACGGGAGCCAAAGACATTGACAGGATCCAAACAATGATCCTAGCACTTAACAATAATAAAAATAATCCTTGAATTTAATTTAATGCTCTTCACCTCAAGAGGACATCTCAGAACTCTTCAAAGAATTTATGGTAAAGTGCAGTGACTGTATATTTTGTAGGCGAATGTGGCAGCCAAATTGTGCACTGCAATATCCCACAAACAACTGTGTAGTGAATGACCAATTTTATTCAGGAGACTGTTGGCAAGGAAAGCAGGAGACACTTCCTTTTCTTCTGAATACTGTGATGGGATGACCCATCAATATAGGGGTACAATTTGGGATATTCCTTATCACCTTCAGTGCTGATTAATACAGACATTATCAGTGAGCACCTAATCAACAAAACCTAACCAACGAAATACAAGGAATTTCCACTAGGTGACAGTATCCCATCCCCACCTCACTTCACTATATTCTATACTGCCATATTGGGTTTGCTTCTAGATATTTGGCCCTTAGAGTGGGCATTTTTTTTAGGTGGAAGTTAATATGTATGTTCTGGAATAGACCTGCATAACAATGGCTAAATTTGCTTTCTTCCCAGCCCAGGAAATGCTTTCAATAATAGTGAGGTTTTTGGTTTTGGTTGGAGTCAGCGTAGCAGAGTGACGGGTGGGTTGGTGGGGGATGGGAATAATACATTTGAATTATAATAATACTTTAGTTTGAATAATAATAATACTAATCCTTGCATTTGATATACCGCCTCATCACGTCTTCAAGACATCGCCAAGCGTTCCACAGAATACACTGTAAAGTGGAGTGACTGTGTTTTGTGGACAAATCTAACAATAAGAGGTTTATCTCAAACATCAATAATTGTAGTGGTAAGGGTTAGTGCTAGTTATCATTAAGGAATATCACACATTTTACCCAATAATAGCATGTCAGGACATCTCAAAGCTAACTCCTGTTAAAAACAGTGTTTGTATTTATAGCCAAATTATACAGATGTGTCAACCAGATTCCATATCTTGTGTCATGGGATCAGATAGCAATTACTATGTCAATCTGGGTTTATACAGATTCAAGATCAGTGGAAGCACATGGTTGATTCTGAATAAGAAGTGTGTTATGGTTAAATATTACATTCTCTAAATCACTTGTACTCGACTAACAACAGACCAACAAAATCCAGGTGCAGGAAAGAGATAGTGACTTTATGTAAATTATTATTTTAGACAGGTTGATAGAAATAGCCACTTAACTGATTATGTTCGTTCATGTTAATTTCATCTCTGGTGCCCAGTGTCAGGGGTGATATACAAAACAGTGCTGTAATTGTTATCCGTGTTTTAATTAAAACTCATGTGAAAGATTAGCTGCTGCTTACGAGATGGTCACTGTTCCCATGCAAACTATTACCTAGCAACACAAACAAACACTTTCCTCACAAAGCTAGACCTGCCACCGTCACTAGCACACAAACGAGTGAAAAATTATACCAATGAATGGGTTATGAAACATCACATTTTTCATTCAATGTCTAAAGACTATCATGGGTTGTGGCCTCTGTAGACTTTAGCACAACTCTGTGTTACTAAATGCTGCCATCTTGAATGCCTGCTTATCAGCTGCCAAAATTGCTCAGACACCAGAACATCCTTTATACTATTGCTTAATGAGAAACCAACTGACTCAGTGAAAAGCACTTTAGAATAATAATAATCAATCCTTCATTTGAATTAGCATTTAATCACATAATTCAAAGCGCACAACGGAATGTATTGTAAAGTGAATTAATCCATGGGCGAATGAGTGACATTTGATTTGCAATCTGCCAATCGACTAACAATTGGATTTTCCCACTTAGCAAACAGAGGCATAAGGAGTAAGGAAACTCATCTAAGGTTTCAAGTCCGGGTCCTCTCGCTTGTAAGGTGAGTGCATTAACCACTGGGCTAAGGGACTCCATGTTGAGATGGTTTCCCAATATGAAAGGTACTACATCAATGTGAATAGAATTGTATTGACTCACTCTGTGTTTGAAAATGCAACATTCAAAGCAAATATGGGAGGGCGAGAATTGTGAAATGGTGACCAGTCATCAGACCCATTAATGAAAGCTTTTGAATTCAGTGTTATGGTAGTTAGATTGAAGAACTGCTGGCTAGAATTAATAATCATAATTATGAACAATCATTACATTTGATATAGCACCTTGTCATGTCCTTGAGAGATCTCAAAGTGCTTCACATGATTTTACGATGTAGTGTTGTAACTATATGTTTGGAGGCAAAAACTGAAATCAACTTGAGCACAGCAATATCCCACAAACAACAACAACAAAATCACACTTGTATAGACCTTTCACATCAGGAGGACGTCCCAAGGTGCTGGACAGTCACTGTTTCAGACCCGAGCCCGTCTCAAGATCCTTCTCTTCAATGGTCCCATTGGTCAGCCCAAATGTCTCAAAGCGCTTCGCAGAATATACTGTAAAGTCAATTGACTGTATATGTGTGGGCTAAATAATGAATCATAATTTATTTAACTCCTTATTATATTGTTGATCTGTCTCAAAATGCTTCTTAGGATTTTAGTGTTTATTCTAGTGACTTTGTAATTGTCGGTGATTGGGGAAACCAAAACGTCCCACAAACAGCCAAGAAGTGAATGGCCAAATTTAAATGTTCAGAAAACACCCCAATTCAATCATTGAATAATTTGGTAATGGACTGCCATGTTAATTTGTTATTGAGTTGTATTAACCAGTTAATTTAACAGAAAGTGACACAGAGTACAGTTAAACCACTTTACACAGAGGGCATGCTGAGTCTTCCAGCTGCGTTTGGTTAACAAGTCAATCTGGATGAGTGCCATTAGGCTAAGTGGCTTCTAAATACTTATTCAAGCTTGCCTGTTTTGTAGGTATGTGTTTTTTTTAAATGAGAAGGTTATATCCTGCACAATAATTATTGTATCAATGCATACACACCTAAAGCAAAGAATCAACCTTAAGATGATCAAACAGAAAAGCTGTTCAATGGTTGAGGAGAAACCCTTGCCTCATAAACCTGCAGTTGGGGAATGGTTGGAGCAGGAGACACCGGATAGCCAATCAGATCTCAGGGCTGTGTCTACAACACTCACCTGATATCACCTGAGCTGTTTCTGGTGACTCCACCAAAGGAGTAACTTGATCTTTTAATGATGATGTAAGGTTAGCTGTGATTGGAACTGGATCTGAATTTTCCAAAGAAATAAAGGTCAAAGCTCAGGGAAAATAATGGCTGCTGTTGACATTAATATCTTCACTGTGTGTAGAGTGGGGGAATCCAAAATGATACTGTACCATAACCACTTAATACCCATGTATTCCAGCTGTAGTATATAGCTATATAGTAGATGTATAATTCCAATTTCAACCTAAAACACAGTGTCATTAAACCTCTGTTCCACATACAAAGGGCACTTGTTTTAAAATTTTCAAATGCACTAATGCATTTTAAAATGCCTTTCAGAATATGTCCTGATAAATTAAGAGTTAGTACTACTACTAATAATAATCCTTGCATTTGATAATGCGCTTTTCACATCTTCTAGATGTCTCAAAGTACTTCACAGAATATACTGTAAAGTGCACTGACTATATTTTGTGGGCGAAACACAGCAGCCAATTGCGCACAGCAGTGTCCCACAAACAGTCGTGGGTTGCAAACAACCAACTTATTATTTTTCTTGAAGGATTATTATCAGGCGTGTGTGTGGCGTAAGAAAACTTGCCGGGAATCAAACCCAGGTCCCCTTGCTTGTAAGGCGACTGCTTTACCCACTGAGCTACAGGACTCCGCAATCTCCTCTGCCTTCCCTCCCATTATGAAGGCAAGACTTATTTCAAGAGAGGATAGGAGAGCAAGACAATCTCTCTCTCTTACTCCAAGTTCATCACCTATTTTATTAAGCTAGTTTTCAGATCAGTCTCTATTGATTTCACTATTGACTATTCACTATTTTCTCTATTGACATCAACCAGTCCCTCTCCTCCGGATCAGTTCCTGCCCCCCCTCAAAACTGCCATCATCACCCCCTCCTTAAAAAACCCTCCCTAGATCCCTCAAACCCCAGCCACTACCGCCCTATCTCAAACCTGCCCTTCCTCTCAAAAGCACTGGAACGCGTTGTCGCAAACCAACTCCGCGCCCACCTCTCCTCCCACTCCCTCTTCGAACCCCTCCAGTCCAGTTTCCGCCCTGCCCACAGTACAGAGACTGCGCTTGTGAAAGTCACAAACGATGACTATCTGTGACCAGGGTTCTCTCTGCCTCCTTATCCTCCTGGACCTGTCGGCTGCCTTTGACACAGTCGACCATGCCATCCTCCTCCACCGCCTGTCCTCCGCCATCCACCTCAGTGGGACCGCACTCGCCTGGTTCGAGTTACTACCTCACAAACCGCCAGCAGTACATCTGCACAAATGGTTTTTCCTCCCGCACTCACCCAGTTACCTGTGGGGTACCCCAGGGATCCATCCCTGGCCCCCTCCTTTTCCTCATCTACACTCTTCCTCTTGGGGATGTGATCCGCAGACATGGGGCACAATTCCACATGTACGTGGATGACACCCAACTCTATCTCTCCACTTCACTTTGTGACCCCCAGTCCCCCGATGCTGTGTCAGCCTGCCTTTCAGACATCAGGGGCTGGATGAGCACAAATTTCTTGCAGCTGAATGTTGACAAGACGGAGGCCATACTCCTTGGCTCTCGTCAACGTCTCCATTCACACGGCTCTCACCTCCTCCACCTTCCCGGCCTGCCCCTAAAACTCACCGAACCTGTGCGCAACTTTGGCATCAGGTTCGACCCCCAACTGTCCTTCCTCCCCCACATCCGGTCCGTCACCAGCACTGCCTTCTATCACCTCCGACGGATCGCCCGTCTCCGGCAATACCTCACCTTAAAAGCCGCCGAAACCTTGGTCCATGCCTTTGTCACCTCTCGGCTGGACTATTGCAACGCCCTCCTCTCCGGTCTCCCCTCCACCACAATCCACAAAATCCAGCTTATCCAGAACTCTGCTGCCCGCATACTCACCCGCTCTAAGCTTCGTTCCCCCATTACCCCAGTCCTTGCCAGACTTCACTGGCTCCCTATCCCAGAGAGGATCAACTTCAAGATCCTCACCTTTGTTTTCAAATCCCTCCACTCCTCTGCACCCCCCTATCTCTCTGATCTCCTCTCCCCACAACCAGCACCCGCTGCCTTCGTTCCTCTGGTTCTGTCCTCCTCCATGTCCCCCGAATCCTCCGCTCCACCCTCGGCGGCCGTGCCTTTAGCCACTACGCCCCGAGGCTCTGGAACTCCCTTCCTCACTCGCTTCGCCTCGCCCCCTCTCTTCCCAGTTTCAGGTCACAGTTGAAGACCTTTCTCTTCGACCGAGCTTTTGGTCACCTTCCTGCCCCTGCTCCTGACTCGGTCCCGGGACCCGCTACTGTGAAGCACTCTGAGATGCCTTCTAGCATGGAGGGCGCTATATAAATCCAAGTTGTTGTTGTTGTTGTTGTTGTTGATTTGGACTTTTCAGCTTGTTACCTAACCCTTTCCCTCCCTCTCCAGACAGCCTCAGACAAGGCAGAGTCCCAGAGCACTTGACAGTGGCGGAGCCCGACACCGATGCAGGCAGCGAGGTGACATTAGGCATAGTCGAAGAGGAAGCTCTTCAGGCATGACGTGAAGGTAGGAGGGATGGAAGGGAGGGAGGTATAGTACATGTTAGTATGGACTTAAAACAGCTTTCAGCCCAGATTTTGTCTTTGGAAAATCACACTGTTAGACAACTTAAAACATGGCAATGGTATTCGTGAAACAATCTTTAAACAACAACCTATATAGGGACCTTCACACGGGTAGCATCCTGGAGAGCTTTGTGCACAGAGGGAGAGAGAGAGAGAAATACAATGGCATGATAGCACTTATTTGTGAAATGCCTTTTTTCTCTGGATGTTACTGAATGTCACTTTGCAATAGTTATCTAACAATGGAATTAAGTTTCAAGGAATGAAACTGAAGCAAGTAACCTGAAATGCTTTTCTCATCCAAGGTCATAGATTTTTAAATTAATAATGAAAATGATCTCGGCATTTGTATTAAACTGCATTCCATACCATGTACAATTTGCTCTGTTGGGTAGCCCAGTCAACACAGAAAGGTACTGTACATTTTGTGAATTTTCTTCTGACTCCTACATAGCAAATTAATTAATTTTACAGGATATTAATCACACACACAACACCCCCCAAGCATTCAATGTTTCAAGAGACAGATTACAATAATACAAATTAAGCATTCTCCTGATATCTTTTGAATTCAGGCGAGTTTAACACTTGAAATTCTTGGTCATTAGCTCAATTTCCTTCCAACAACAGCAACAAAATTATATCTGTAGAGCACCTTTCACTTTAGGAGGACGTCACGTAGCACTGAAGAGATGTGGGCCAGGACCCAAGAATGGGGGGGGGGGCAAGGGGATGGCAGTATTGTGATCAGAGGGCAGAGAGGTAGGAGGTGGCGGAACACACCGTTGTAAAGGAGGGTCTTGAGTCGGGCCTTGAACATCCCAATGTGAAAGGCACTATACAAATGTCATTTTGTTGTTGTTATTGAAGGAGCCAAGGGAGGAAGCAAGGCGAAGGGATTGTGGGATGGAGTTCAAAGAGGTGGCACGGCAGAAAGGCCAAAAGCCCGGCCACCGGTAGGGTGGTTGGGCAGGAGACATAGAGCAGACAAGTTGATATGGTTCAGCAGGTCAGGGAGGTAGGAGGGGGAAGGCCATGGAGGGCCTTGAAAGTGAGGACAAGGAAGACTGAAACTGAGAATTTCAATACAATTTATAAGTTAAATTCTCACAAATACAGGCATTGAAGTCATGCTTTAAAGAAAGTTGTTCTTCTGAAAGGTTAATTCAAAAGCATACCACTTGGTTTGAACAAGTCTCCACTAATTAAAGATAGTGGAGCCAAATTTGTTTTTCATCTTATTACAATCATAATCCAATTAACACCTGATCCATTTATGGCACTTCAATAATAATAATCATAATCCTTGCATTTGATATAGCGCCTTATTTATATTTTAGTTACAGTACAATGCAAATTTCAAAAGGCAATGTTTAATACTGTACAATCATAATCCATTCACCTGTGAAATGTGATCTTTCAGGAAAATACACTGTATCAAATCACGAGGTACCAAGTCAACATTGTGTTTTGCTTACCTTTGGGGGATTCCAAACAGAGAAAACTTCCTTCAACTGTTTAATAGTTTGGACATGCTACATGGTTACTTCATGTATGATTCGTTTACCAAATGTAAACGAGCGCAATTTTTTTTTAAATTCATATTTTTTAATGGAACTTCAGAACCGATTTCAATTTCAGCAAAATGTTATCATGAGCCCGTTGTTGTGCTGTCTGAATTTTGCCAACAATTTGTCTCTTTGCTAAATTCTCACCTTGGATATTTGAAATCAATTCAGGTTTGACAAATGAACCTGCGAAAGCTTGTCGCCCCAGTGACTAGAAACACTTGAGGATCAGAATATTCTAGAGATGTTCCCTTCACAATAAATGGAGGAAATATTTTGAATTAGGATCATGAAATGTAAGACTTAACACTGTCAAAACCTTCCCTATTATCTGTTGCTTCCTGCTTGCGACGTCCTCCTGACTGAAAGGCGCTATACGAATGTAATTTTGTTGATGTTGTTGTTGTTGTTGTTGTCATAATTGTTTGTTACAAAACATTAAACCTATGTGCAGATATTCTCTGTCACTATACATCAGATGTGTTCTGAGTGTGATGTTCGGTTGGAGAGGGATTTCCCAGCAAAATTTACATAAGTCATATCAATTGTGGAGACCTGCAACTCAGTGGTTAGAGCACTCACCTTGCAGCAACAACAACAATATTACATTTATAGAGCACCTTTCACGTCAGGAGGACGTCCCAAGGTGCTAAACAGTTAGGTCGGGACCTGAGCAGTAGGGGAAGGATCGGGGAAGGGGCAGGGGGGGGAAGGAGAGTAGGAAAGGGGAGAGAGTTAGGAGGGTAGAAGAAGGCACGGTCGAAGAGAAAGAGACTGGTTGAGCCTCGCCTTGAAGGAGGAAAGAGAGGAAGCAAGGCGAAGGGATTGCGGGATGGAGTTTCAGAATGTGGAGAGGCTGAAAATGGTTACTGATGGTTGGGTGGTTCGGGCGGGGGACGTGGAGCAGGCCAGAGCCTGCTGAACGAAGGGGACGTGCAGGCTGATAGGGAGACAGTAGGTCGGAGAGATAGGCGGGGGCAAGTCAATGAATGGCCTTGAAAGTGAGGACGAGGATGTTGAATTCGACCCTTTGGGGGATGGGGAGCCAGTGGAGACGGGCGAGGGTGGGAGTGATTTGGTTGCGGAGCACAGTGTGGGAGAGAACACGAGCTGCAGAGTTCCAAATAATGCAATAAGTGCAAGCAAGAGACCTGGGTTCGATTCCAAGCAGGGGGCAAAACCTTGGGCAAGTTTCCTTACTCCATACACCTGATAATAATCCCTCGAAAAAAAGCCAATAATAAATAGTCAATTCACTTTGCAGCAATTCTGTGAAGCGTTTTGAAATATCTAGAAAACGTAAAACCGCTATATCAAATGCAAGTATTATTATTATTAATTTTCTAAATTTCATACACATTTCAGGCAAATTTCATGCACATTTTAAAACAATACTATAGCCAGCAACAAGGTATATGTGTTTCTCTCTGTTTCTCTGTGTGTATCTGTAGCTATTTATTTTTTTCTGTCTGTGTGTCTGTATCTCTCTCTATATCTCTCTCTCTCTCTGTTTGTGTGTCTCTATCTCTCTGTCTCTATGTGTCTTTGTATTTTCTCCATCTCTCTGTAAAAATCTCACAAACACAGCCTATGGCATTGAAGCCATGCTTTAATGAAAATTGCTTCCCTGAAAGTTTGGTTTAAAAACATACCACCTGAATTGAACAACCCTGTAAAACTCTCTGTGTCTGTCTCTGTATCTCGCACTCTGTCTCTCTGTCTGTGTGTGTCTCTGACTCTCTCTCTCTCCTATTCATGTTTCTGTTACACTCTCTCATTATGTATCGTCTGTATCTCTCTCTCTATAAATGTGAGTCTTATTGACTGTGTATATCTGTATATCTCTCTATGACTTTGTCCTGTTACCGGTTAGATTGACAGGTTTTGTTGCTCACTGGCTCCTTGCACCACTGTTTTTCCCACTGGGTCAGACCAAGCATGGGTTCGGGTCCACAGTGCAACTTTGTTCATGGACCGAAATCACAAATTAGATGCCTTATATTTTTATTGCTGGCACAAAGAGATTATAGATAGGGGCAGAATGTAGATAGGTAATAGAAATGTTTTTAAATATAGAACAACCCATGTCATGTTATGTGTGGATATTCATAGAATCATAGAATTTTACAGCACAAAAGGAGGTCGTTTGGCCCATCTAGTCTGCGCCAGCTCTTTAAAAAGGATCAACTCAATCCCACTGCCCAGCTCTCTCCCCATAACCTAACAGACCTGTTCTCACTAAATAAAGATCTAATTCTTGTTTCAAAAGCTGTTATCGATATTGTTCTCAATCAATCAACAGTTAAAATTAAATTTTAATTTATTACAAGTTATGTATTAGAAATCTTTAGGCGAAACATGTCAATATTATCCCATTACATGAATTTGAGAATTGATGGAGAATCTATTTCATGGTGTCAATAAAATATTGAAAAATAGTCATATTAACTTTTTAGCTATGATGACAGTAATTCCACTTTGAGGTCAGTTTTGCCCTGAAATTTAAGATTAATAATAATAATCTTTGCGTTTGATATAGCGCTTTTCATGTCTTCTAGACGTCTCAAAGCATTTCACAGAATATACTGAAAAATGAATTGACTGTATATATGTGGGTGAAACATGGCAGCCAATTGCACACAGCAGTGTCCCATAAACAGTCGTGGATTGAAATGACCAATTTTATTATTGTGTCTTTTTTTGGAGGAATTATTATTAGGCGTGTGGAGTAAGGAAACTTGCCCAAGGTTTCGCCCTGACCTGCCTGGATTCGAACACAGGTAAGGCGAGTGCTCTAACCACTGAGCTGCAGAACTCCATGAAGATTGTGCAGAACTGCAGTAAATTTTTTAATTCTGTCTGATATGGAAACCAGTTTTCGAAGTTCATGAAAAGAACTAGCTTCCAAATTAAGATTGAATTGAAGAATTCTCCACAGTCGCTGAAAGTTACTTTTTAATAGAAAACAGACTTACACGGTAAGACTTGATGGAAACTTTGGTAATACCACACTGTGTAACAATCTGTTAGCCACGTGCCACTTCTGTAACACAACTTCAGGTTTCCCAGGCGGTAACGATGGTGCAGTGTGACAACAACCAAAACAAGTGTGGGTTTGAGCCCACACCAGCTGCTAATCCAGGACCTCATGCATGGGGCCTTGGCAAATGGATGTACACGCTTGTTTAATGTTGAATGATCAACTGGTGACTATCCTCCTTCATAAAATCTTATGGCACAAAAGGAGGACATTCGGCCCATCGAGTCTGTGCCGGCTCTTTGAAAAGAGCTCTGTCCCCATAACAGCGTAAACCTGTCCTCCCCAAATAAACGTCAACCTCTCTTTTAAAAGTTATGGGCGGTTATTGGGGTCTCCTTGGAGCTGAACTGGCTCCAAGTAAAGGAATGCTAGCGCCTTGGGACGTCCTCCCGACGTGAAAGGCGCTATATAAATGTAAATTGTTGTTGTTGTTGTTGGAATTGAGCCAGCTTTCTGTGACTCTCTGTGTCCTGTTCCTGTGCCACGTGGGTCCTTAGTATTCCAAGGCACTGCTGATGACAGCACAGCCATCCTGACTGATCGGCAGGATCTGGAAAAGAAGACCAGTCATTGGGGGGCAAGGAATCATCCCATTCAGCTCCTGTTAACTCTGCAAGCCCAAATCCTAACTGGTAGGGTGGTCCTAGCTGGACAAGCAGCATGAAAGCTTGCCAGACAGTAATGTCAATGGCAAGCTATGCAGTACCCAGCAGTACCCTAACGCACACTCTGAGATCTCCAAATCACGACTCTTGCCAACCTGGACCGAATACTTTCAGAATTAGGTAAAAGAATGCGTCCCTCCAGGGAGAGAGCATGCATTCAATTCCAATCATCTATCCCTGGGATTTCCATGTGTAGGTGGATGCATGGAAGAATTCTCAATTTGGTTTGGATACTATTAAGCATGGTGATGGATTTTTGAATGTGTCAGGTCACTCGGCTGACCCAAAGAATTAAAAATGTGTTTCAAATGAGCAAAATAATAAATAATGTAACATTGAAAAATTTACTGAAAGCATCAAATTTCTTTTATAAACTATTCCCACTCACCAGGATTAAGTGTTGAGAAACCTTCAGTTGAATGACGTTTGTATGGTCACCCTCTGAGTGGGCCACAGAAACCAAAGCTGACTGTGTTCCCCGCACACCAGCAAGCACAGAACTCACTGGAGATTGCAACATCAAGAGACTGTGAGTGGGAGGTGGTTTAGTTGGTTTTGCACAAAGGTCATCATTACATTTGTTGTAACGGTCCTAACCTCTGGAACTCTCTGTCCCTATCCTTCTGCTTCACCTTCTCGCGATCTATCTTTAAATCCCATTATAAACCCAATGGTGACCTCTCCTGTCATCTTGCTCAAAGGAACCGATTTCCACTTGTTACAGTAACTGTGAATTTGTTCAAATGCAAGAATTATTATAATTACAGGTAGAGCCCGCTTACTAAACGCCCGGTTACCAAAATTTCACTATAACGAGGGTTTGTATTTGTACCTCCTATGCGCTTAGCGAAGGCTGCGTTCGCTATAGCGAAAGTTTATATCTCGCGCGCTTCACGTCTCCCAGCCGCCCCCGCAACACACTCTCGGTCTCAGTCGACGAAGCACTTACTGCAGTATGCCACCTAAACGCCCATTAGCAACATCACCAACCCCATCGAAGAAAAGGAAGCCCATCACGTTGGAAATGAAGATGGATGGAAGACCAGAACGAAAGCCATTGCCCCCTCTCCGCTAGTACAATCCAAGAGAAGGCCCATACAGTATGGGAGGAGCTTAAGTGGCAGGATGCTAGGCAACCACATGACGCTATTCGAAAAAGCCGGCGGAGACTTTTGCTGCTAGCAACGGGTGGATTGATCGTTTTCGAAAGCGATATAAGCTACATTCTATCAAGATGTGCAGGGAAGCTGCTAGTGCGATGTTGCTGCTGCCAAACATTAGAAAAATCATTAAGGAGGGAGGTTATACACCACAACAAATCTTCAACTTCGATGAAACAGGGCTTAATTGGAAGTTACCTGAGAAAAAACAGTACCAAGTACGTCCACTGACTGTACAGAACCTATTGCTTTCTCACCAGATTCTCCCGCTTCTCCAGCCTCCTCCTCCTCCCCCTCCTCCTCCAGCAACAATTAAAATGAAGACCTCCTCCTTACTCCTCACCTCATCGTATTACGGGAAGTACGGGAACTTTCGTTTTGTTACTGTATTGTGTTAAAAATTTGCTAAATAAAATACTGTTCAGGTAAACAAAACAAACATTTTCATCTTGTATTCTTCATCTTTTCATCTTTTCATCTTAATTAAAGTATTGCAGCCTTCAATAGCAGTTCTACCTACCTTGTGCCTTCGTTCGTACACCACAAATGTTAGCACTAGGCACTGCTGGGAACAAAACAGATTTTTTTCACATACGGAAACACAGTAGGGACCTCCGACCCACTTAACGAAATTCTCACTTTACAAAGAGTTTCGAAGTCCCTAACAGGGTCTACCTGTATTTCAAATGAAACAATGTCTTACCGCAACAGTATGTTAAGATACAACAGACCCAAAATATTTAGCTTTGATGGTTTGACACTAAATGGATGTGGTTACTGGCAGAAAAAGAGCTAAAGTGCCTTTATGCATGACATACTGAACATCTGCCTCACAGACTGTCTGTATTCTGTCAAATTAAATTTAAGGAGCATTTAAAGCTGAGGTTCAAAGTTGGTGGGTGCTTAATGTTGGAATTATGTTTTAAGGGACAATCATGACTTCTATTTAATGTAAATGCCTCCATTATTTGTGAAGTACGGTTTGCGTAACTTAGTTTTGAGGGTTTTCCAATTTTTGTTATTATAGTGAAGTAGGTGGGGGTAGTGCCTGGACAATTCAACCTTATTTAAACCATTTGGATTTGATTTATTGTTGGCTAAAAGCAGCCTAGCAGAGTTGTCTGTTTGAATTCACATTATGATGCTATTTGGGCTTTACTCATCTAGTGTTAACGCACTGATAAATAGCCCTATTATAATGATAATAATCCTTGCATTTGATATAGTGCCTTTTATGTCAGGGGGACATCTCAAACCACTTCACAGGATTTACTATGAAGTCTAATGACTATGTATTCTGTAGGTGAACACAGAAATCAATTTTCACAAAACGCCATGAAGTGAATTTTATCTGGGAAATTGGTGGTCAGGACACTCCCTTCGCTTTATGATTCCTTTAGCATCAGGAATGCTTTGCATTTGTGTTTGTAGATGAACACGGTAGCCAATTTGTGCACAACAATGCCTCACAAACAACGACATCTAAACGGAATGGATAATTGTATCTGGAGGATTATTGCCTGTAACATTGGATATATGTACCACAAGATCTTTAACGTACATCTGAACAGGCAGACAGGACCTCAATTTAATGTCTCATCTGGAGGACAATGTTTCACTACTCCCACCACCCCCCCACTGTCACAGTTGCCTTGTATTGAATTGACGCTGTACCCCTTTTTAAGGATATTACTGTAGACAGTCTGTTTACATAAAGTTTGTGTAAAATCAGATACTTTTCTTTAAGCGCATTTATGGTCGAGAAACCAGAATATAATTTTAAAATGGTAAAGAAAGCGTTGGCAATACAAAGTCTGTGACCCAGGTTAGTGTTGTTACAGAAAAGCCAGGTAAGGATTTTGTGGATCTTGGAATGGAACCAAAGGATATATTGGAAGGGGAGGAGATTGGAAATGGAGGGAAAAGGTATCAAGAGATACATTGGAAAGGGGAGGAGTTAGGAAAATATAAAAGGAGGGGTTTCGCTGAACTCTTTGCCTTTATTGTCATCAAAGAGGTACTGTATGTGCCTGACCTCAGAGCCTTGCTTCCAGATCAAAATTGTTGAACTGCCTCCCTCAACCCCTACGTTCAACCCTCTCCTTCCCCATCTTCAGGTCGCGCCTTACGGTCACCTCCCATTGGCTCGGCCTCAGGCTCAGCCATTGTTAAGCACTCTGAGATGCTGCACGGAGTGGAGCATGCTATATAAATGCATGTTGTTGTTGTTGTTGTATACAATTAGGGTTGAGAACCATCGCACCCCCAGCTCTAAATTGGACTGTCCGGCTAGACTATATGAATTCAATGTCCCGACATGGTGCTTGAATGCACTCAGGAACGTACTACTCAACAAGAAATTGCATTTATATTCTGTAGCACCTTTCACATCGGCAGAATATCCTATGTCGATGGGCAGTCAAGGGTTTACACCTGAGCTGGGCTTTGGATTTGGGAGGGTGGGAGCCAGGGAGACAGCATGTTTGTGTACATGTGTGTGGGGTAGGGGGAGAAGACCAAGGTCAAAGAAGAAGATCTTGAAGGAGGTGATGAAAGGTGTAAGATGAAAATCCTTTGCAATGGAGTTTCAAAGAGTGAGGATAGTTAGGCTGACAGCCCAATGGGTGGCAGGCACGGCGTATACATGAGCATGCATTCTGTGCTGAGAGGAGACAGCAGGTGGGTTGGTAGGGTTTAAGAAGGTCACAGTGGTATGGTGGGGCAAGACAGTGGAGGGAATTGAAAGTGGAGATGAGGATCCTGAACTTAATTCTGGAGGCAGTGAGAGACAGTTCTGAAATATGTCCTGATATTGTTCTCTATAACCATGAACCTTAGCCATCATGTCCTGTTGCCTTTGCGAGTATGTAAATATTGTTCTCAGTTTACTTTCTCAATCCCAAATATCATTTCTGCAAGGTCTCTGGTGAGACGTCTCTCTACAAGGCCTTGTCTTATCTAGTTGTTCCTAATGATTCTTTGCTCTAACGATGGGGGATTAGCCTCACTGCTCTTTCCTGCACTGCCTCTATGGCCTCGGGACAGAAAATATTTGCAATTTAAGTATTATTTTGCTCCATTTCAAAGATGAGGATACAATCAGAATGAAGATGTGTTTGGAAAACAGGAAGCAAACAGGAAGAAGAGGGGAAAATTACTTAGAATCACATCTGCCTTTCAAACATTTTGATGCTATGCATGGATACATCAAATGCTCCAATACCTCTTATTATTCCTTAATTTGACACTTTGAAAACCACTATAGTTTTTACACATACATATTCACAAACTATTTGCTTTTTCTTTCAAAAAGCAATTGAATCCAAAAGATATTTATCTCCTTGTATTTACACAATGAAACCAAAAAATGCTGTAAGTTAGCAGGGCGCAGTCTGGATATGTCAAGGTATGGCATTAACCTAATGTATGGTATTAAAGCACCATGAGAGGTGGCCAATACTAGCACTCCCTTGTATTTCTCAATGCAAACAAACACAAACAAATGTGTACAGAGAGCATTAACTATTCAAGTTTGGTAAAGAGCAGATTAGGAGTCAGTCGACAGAGAAGAGGCGGGAGTGGGTTTGGAGTGGTAAACTTGGATAAAAATAGAAAGGTGGACAATAGAAAAGTGCATGATCAAAGATATATTAACAATAGTAATCCTTGCGTTTGATATAATATCTTTCAGGTAGGGAAGCGGTTTTAAAGAGCTTCACTGGATTTACTATAATGTGTTGTATGTGCTGTAGGTAAACATGGCAGACAATTTGCACCCAGAAATGTTTATGAAAAGCCATAAAGTGGGTGAGTAAGTTAGCCAGGACCCCAAGAAAAACTTCCTTCACTTTTCAACTAGTGCCATTTAAACTTTAACTCAAATGAACGGTGTTATTTGTTGTGATTAAAGTTTAAACGACATTAGTTGAACAAAGCAGGTAGGACTTTAATTTAATATTTCATCTGAAGGACAGCAACTCTAACAATGTAGTGGGTACCCCATTACTGGACTGGAGTTTCAAACTTGCACTTTTTTGAGTTCAAAATCCCGATGTAGGATATGAAGCCACAATCTTAATAATAATCTGTACATTTGATTTAGCTCTTTCCATGTCTTCTAGATATCTCAAAGTGCTTCATAGAATATACTGTAAAGGGTATTGACTGTATATTTATGGGCAAAACGTGACAACCAAATGCACACAACAGTGTCCAACAAACAGTCATGGATTGAACTGACCAAATTATTATTGTTTTTTTCTTGAGGGATTATTATTAGGTGTGAGGAATAAGGAAACTTGCCTGAGGTTTCGCCTTGCTGGGAATCAAACCCAGGTCTCTCGCTTGGAGGCGAGTGTTCTAACTGCTGAGCTCCAGGGATTCTAATCTTAAATCTGAGCTGGAGTGCTAACCATTGGGCCACACCGATTTAGACAGCGAGTTCTACAGTTTCAGGATGTAGTAGCTTTCGATAGTGGAGCAAAGGGGATGGGGGACAAGCAGGAGGGCATAGCCAACAAAGCAGAGGGATTTTTAGATGAGTGTGAGGATCTTGAAGTTAATCAATTCTTAAATGGGGAGCCAATGGAGCCTTGAGAGAATTGGTGTGATGGGGGTACAGAATTTAGAATGGGAGACACCAGAGTTCTGGATTAGTTAGATTTTATGTACAGTGGAGCTGGGAAGACCAGTGGGAAAAGCATTAGAATAATCAAAGCAGGTGATAAAAGCAAGGATAAGGGTTTTGGCTGCATTGGGTGTGTGGTATGGTCTGAGGCAGGCAATGTGATGGAGCTGGGGGAAAATGGTCCCAGTTAGGGAGTAGATGTGGGGTATCTTTCCCTTCCTTTCTAGTCTTGGTTTTACACTCTACTGACATTTGCAAATCATAATTTGCTAAATGTTTGCCATTAGTGGCTGCCTTGATGTCATTTTTCACCAACAAAATTCATTTACAATATATGCTGTGGATAGGTTTGAGTTGTCTCAACGAGATGGTAATGCACTATATCAAATGCAAGGTTTATTATTATTATTTTGATCTGCTCCCAGAACCTCATTATCTTGAAAGATCAGAAACTCCAACTCCTGTGGTACATTTCTGAGGATGTACTATGGGTTGCTGTTACAGAAGTAGATCACTTTATGATAACATCTAAAATAGTGGAGAAAATCTCCCCAAATGTGGAGAGAGTGCCAAAAGCAGACGTCAGCAGGAGACTGCAGGTGCAATTTTGGCAATTGTCAGAAGAAGTGTAGTGGGCAGAGTTCAGCCAATATAACCAGAAGTTCTGAGAACGAAGAGGAGTTTAAAGGCATAGAGGGAAAGGGAGGAGCTCACTATTTCATGGAGGTACAATAGAAGGAGCGTACATTCACTGTCAAATGCCTGCATGGACCAGCCCCACCTTACACCTTACTGTGATCACTGGCAAATCTACTGCTCTGGTAAACCCACCGCTCCGCAAACATCGGACGGTTTCATGTCCAGAGCCCAATCTAGTTCATCTTGGATACACAAAATTCAGTAATTCTACCTTTGCTGCTCCCTGTATCTTGCCCTCTCTCAGCCCCTCTCCACTACCCCCCCCATGTATATATTGGTCTGGGCACAGGAACAGTGATCGCAATCTCGCCTCTGAGTCACCTGGTGGGTTGAAGCCACACATTGAGACTTGAACACACGTTGTCTCAACAGACACTCCAATCGAATGCTGGACATATGTTGTGTTGTCTTACAACAACAACAATCACTTGCACTTATATAACGCCCTTTCCGGGCGCTTCCCTTAGGCACCTTGTCTGAGGTGTCATCCAGTGCTTGGCGCATCCTCCCGATGTGAAATGAGCTATACAAACTGTTGTTGTTGTTGAGGCGTTAAACCGAGGTCCCGTTTGCCTTGTTTGGGTGGATGTTAAAGATCACGTGACAATATTCGAATAGAGAAGGGATTCTCCCGGGATCCTGGCCAACAATCCCCCAAATTAAATTGGTCATTCACTTAATTTTTGCTGTAAATACATTTTTTTAAATGATAATAATATCCTTAAACAGCCAAATATTGGGGCCTCTGGGCTCTCAAACAGCAAGAAAATTTTGGATGATCATAGAACAGTGGAACTGTTTTACAAACATAATTATTTACAACAACAATAACAAAATTACATTTATATAGTGCCTTTCATGTCTAAAAAATGCACATTTTTGTCAGATACCATTCTGTTGTATTTGTGTTATATTTGTGACAGGTGTTCCCTGTCACAAAGGCATGAGTTACTGATGCCTCACCTGACAACCCATCCTGACAACACCACTGTTTCACTGGAATAAACATTTTCAGTTTTAAAAAAAGCCAAGACGGTGGAAAACGTCTAACTTCCTGAACTGTCATTAACTTTCAACTCTGCCTGCCATTTCTCTTTATTGGGGTCATTAGCTATGACACAAGTGGTTGAACTAATAAAGAGGTGTCACTCAGCCACATGCCAACTGTTTTTACAAATGCTAACATTTCACCAGTAATATTTATCTTAATTAAACCTCTAAGGAGTTTAGTGACACATAGCTTCAGCAGTCAAGTGTGCATTGTTTGCAACATATAACCATCTCCAGCTGAGGTTTCTACAACACACGACCAGTAGCTAATTGACCGGTGTGTTTTGCACTTAACCTAACAAGCAGGCGCAACATATTTGTTGCTTTCAAATCTGCAAAGCGCACAGTCATTGTACTTTATGTAAAACTCCCATGAAGTGTTATGAGGTGTCCTTGAATGTGAAAGTCACTATATCAAATTTGATACTAGGTAATAGATAAAACAGAGTAGATAATACATATCTAACTATCTAATATGTACCTCCCTTTCCTCCTTTAAGTCCGGTCTCAAGACCTTCCTCTTTGACCATGCCTTCTGCTCCCCTCCTAACTCTCCCCACTCTCCTACTCCCCTTCCCCCTACCTCAACCACCACCCCACACCCGTTCGGGTCCCAACCTAACTGTTCAGCACCTTAGAATGTCCTCCCGACGTGAAAGGTGCTCTATAAATGTAAATTTGTTGTTGTTGTTGCTGTACCCGTGGCAGCTACTCTTGCAACCAGAGGATCCAATATGGACTATAGATTGCCACACATGCAGACACACAGACAGATATTTCATCTTTATCTATACTCATCTGGGAGGACTATTGTGGGAGCACTCTTTTTGGGAAAACTCAGTGGAAGACTCAGCACTATAAAAAATGTCATTTTTATGTTGTTGCTGCAACTTAGTTTTGTCCTTTTTTTGTTCCTGCCTCTCGGCTATGTGTGCTCTGTGATGTAGGATGTCACAGTGCCACATTGACTCGGTGGCCACTAGATATAATTGGTGAAAAATGCAGAACTGGAAATAACTTATGAATGATAGAAGATACCCCAAAACAAGTATGCCCATGTCACTCCCACTTGCAAGATCTTTCTGATGAGGTGTAAATCATGTCTCAACATCAATCAGGTATTGAGTTCCTACTTGAAGCACAGACAGACATTGTCAGTTTATTCATATAAAATAATAAAAGGAAGAAGATAATAGATTTTAAGTCCTTCTAGAAACATTCAATGTTATGTCTTTACAAAGACAATAATCACTTTCACATGGCTCCAAATACTCAACAGTTCAGACTCCTTCAGTTGGAGGGAGTTGTGGGAAGACCCTTTGAAACTAGAATCAGATTTTCCACTTTAAAATAGTGGAGACACTCTGCTTGCTGTAAATAGCAAGCTGGGCAAGCAATACTAAAGCAATGGCACAGCTGCAGAATGTAACCGTAAAGGGTTCCTATCCTTAGAGTGATATTAGATCTTTCATTTATTTTCTCAAATCTATCCATACAAAACAAATAGGATTTAGTGATCCCTTAGCTGTTGTGTGATTCTCATTGTTCAAAGTTTCCCCTGGCACTAACTCAAATATCGCTGTTAGAGGAGAGGAAAATGTAATTTGAGTTTTCAAAAAATAGTGGCTGACAACTGAAGGGCTATAAACTGGGAACTGGCCATAACAGAGAAAACAGAGACTCGAAACCCAGTTAATAAATCACAACTGATATTAAAGACCAATGTGAGATTTGTCAAACTGAACAGTGTTTTATTTTTCTTTCTGGTTAAAGGAAGCAATCACCAACACAGACATCTTTTGAGCAGATATAATGAGGTTTACTTTGTGATATTCATAATAATTGTTTGCAGTTCATTACATCCCAGCTCAACTATGCCAATGCCCTACTTGTCATCCTTCCCAATTCATGAGTTGCAGATAATCCAGAACTCTGCGGCCCTTGTCCTCTACTGCTTCATACTTTGTGACCCCATCTGTCCCATCCTCACCAGACTCCATTGGCTCCGCATCACCTAGAGGATCCAATTCAAGATCCTGGTCCTCATATTCAAGGTCTCACTCCACCCTAAATCCTAAATCCGTGACCCTAAATCTGAATGTTGACAAGACGGAGGCCATACTCCTTGGCTCTCGTCAACGTCTCCATTCACACGGCTCTCACCTCCTCCACCTTCCCGGCCTGCCCCTAAAACTCACCGAACCTGTGCGCAACCTTGGCATTAGGTTCGACCCCCAACTGTCCGTCCTCCCCCACATCCGGTCCGTCACCAGGACTGCCTTCTACCACCTCCGACGGATTGCCCGTCTCCGGCAATACCTCACATTAAAAGCCGCCGAAACCTTGGTCCATGCCTTTGTCACCTCTCGGCTGGACTATTGCAACACCCTCCTCGCCGGTCTCCCCTCCACCACAATCCACAAAATCCAGTTTATCCAAAACTCTGCCGCCCGCATACTCACCCGCTCTAAGCTTTGCTCCCCCATTACCCCAGTCCTTGCCAGACTTCACTGGCTCCCTATCCCAGAGAGGATCAACTTCAAGATCCTCACCCTTGTTTTCAAATCCCTCCACTCCTCTGCACCCCCCTATCTCTCTGATCTCCTCTCCCCCCAACCCAGCACCCGCTGCCTTCGCTCCTCTGGGTCTGGCCTCCTCCATATCCCCCGAGTCCTCCGCTCCACCCTCGGCGGCCGTGCCTTTAACCACTACTCCCCGAGGCTCTGGAATTCCCTTCCTCACTCGCTTTGCCTCGACCCCTCTCTTCCCAGTTTCAGGTCACAGTTGAAGACCTTTCTCTTCGACCGAGCTTTTGGTTACCTTGCTGCCCCTGCCCCTGGCTCGGTCCCGGGATCCGCTACTGTGAAGCACTCTGAGACTCCGTTTGGCGTGGAGGGTGCTATATAAATCGAAGTTGTTGTTGTTGTTGTGACCTCATAACCCCGTATCAACCTGCCCGCCCCCTCCGCTCAGTAGGCTCCAGCCTGCTCCACGTCCACTGACCCACCCGCCCCACCCGCCCCACCATTGTGGGCCAGGCTTCAGCCACTCTGCCCCCAACCTCTGGAACTCCATTCCGCAGTCCTTCCTCCTCGTCCCCTCCCTGGACTCCTCCCTGCCTCAAGACCCTCCTCTTCGACGGTCCCATCGGTCATGCCAAATTCCCCGCCTTGCCTTTCACCCTCCCTGACCCCAGCTTGGATTTGAAACTATGATTGTCTAGCATTTTGGGATGTCCTCCTGATGTGAAAGGAGCTATATAGGTATAATTTTGTTGTTGTTGTTGATATGGTGCCTTTCACATGAAACTGAATAAGGCCGGACTGAAAGTGAGTAAGACAAGATAATAATCCTTGCATTTGATATAGTGCCTTGAGAGATAGGTAGGTATTAGGGCATGAGGATTTGTAGGTGAGAAAAGCACAATTATTCATCAATGTACAATTATTTGTTGGTCAGGGTGCCAAATTTGTAATGAGCTGGTGAGTGACTGCCACATGGACAGTGATTAAACATCCAATTAAGATAGAATAACCAAATCTCAGCAATTTAACAAAGAACAAATGAGTCTCCTTACCCAAATAAATGTGTCTAACCCCCTATCTGACTAAGTTGGTAAAACTCTCATCTATGAGTTTGAAGTTTGTAGTTGGGACTTTGAACACATGGTCTAGACTCCAGACTGACACTTCACTGAAGTGCTGGTCAGAGGTGAGTTGATCAGTTGAAACATTCTCTTATCTCTGGAATGTCAGTCTGCCTTTGTCGGTGGACATTGGAGGTCTTATAGCACCATTCTAAAGGAAAAGTGCATTCTTCTGATGTTTCGGCCAACAATTCTCCAGATAAAATTGGTCACTAACTTCATGGCTGCTTGTGGGACATCAGACTTCCCAATGACGTGATAGGTTACCACATGGAATGTGAGGATTGTTATTACAAGAACACCAGACAGCGAGTAACCCCGGTGCTCTGATCGGAAAGTAGTAAATGATTGAACAGAAACATAGCAGGGTCCAATATATTGCCCCAGCGCCTTGAAAGGCGCTATACAAATAATAATAATCCTTGCATTCAATATAGCGCTTTTCACATCTTCTAGACGTGTCGAAGCACTTGACAGAATATACTGTAAAGTGAATTGACTGTATTTTTGTGGGAAAAATGCACCAGCCAATCGTGCACAGCAGTGTCCCAAACAGTTATGGATTGCAATGAACATTTTGTTTCGAGGGATTATTATCATGCATGTGAAGTAAGGAAACTTGCCCAAGATTTCGCTCTGCCTGGAATTGAACCCAGGTCTCTCGCTTGCAGGCTGAGTGCTCTAACCGCTGAGGTACAGGGCTCCACATAATGGAACTTTGTTGTTGTTGTTATATTGAGTCAGAAGAAGCCTTCATCATTGAGTAGATATTGGATGATATCTTTGAATGGTAGATGGTGATTCCCAAATTGTCAAAGTTAAGAAAAAGTCCAGTGAGTGAGACAGAAATTAATTTGCCAAATGAGCTGTTGTAGATCTGGGTTGATCCCCTGGCGTGTGGCATCTTTGGCCCCCATCTGACTTCTCATAAGTCAGAAATGAGATCTGGACTTGATGCGAAATTCTGGCAGAGATGCCTGAGACACATTTGATTACATGCAGGATCAGATTTTGCTGAATATTTTTCTGCATCCTCCACAATATTAGAGCCGACTGCAGTAATGAGATGGTAATGTTGTTTCAGAGATCAGGGCAGGATAGTGGTGCCGATTAGCCGGGTGATATAAAGCAGACCTGAGTTCACCAAGTGAAGTGAGTGTTCGCGTCAGTAGGGTTTCAGAAGTAGAGACTGCGGAGGAATACCGCACTCGGATTAAGTCAGTCACTGCTATTAAAGTGAAACAAAAACAGAAGTTGCTGGGAAAACTCAGCAGCATCTATGGAGAAAGGAAAAGTGAGTCAACATTTCGGGCCCACGACCCTTCGTCAGACCCTTCGTTTTCCCAGCAACTTCTGTTTTTGTTTCAGATTTACAGCATCTGCAGTATTTTGCGTTTTTGACTGCTACTAAATTGCTGCTTTACCATAAGCAGTTCTATAACGTGGATTAGGACTTTCAAATACTGTAGTGTTAGCTGCACAACAGCATAAATGTTCATGCAAATTGTACCAGTGCCCAGAGGCAAAAGATGACCCTCCAGTATTTCAGTAAATATATACTCCAGCTATTTGTACAGATCTGCCTCAAACATCACAGCGTCTTAAAAAAATTAACTGCTAAGATGTGAAGCTTAAGACATGCAAGTATGCAGTACCTAAAAAAGTAATTTTTACTACATTTTGAACAAGCATTTGACCAGTATGGAATCTTTCCAGTTCATTTCCTTTGTTTGATGTCTCTACTTTGGATTAAACTCACTCATTCAGTACCTTAGAATGTTTAATGTGGAAAATATAGTACATTTTAGTGGCTAAAATAACACATTTCTGTTATCTATTGAGTGAGTTGATTCATCTCAGTTAACACAGTAATCCATGAGATGTCACAGTAAACAAATGCACTGTTGTTTTGCTTTAATGTTCAACAGAGTTGCCAATTATACACATCTGACAGGAAAAATGTCAAGCTTCCACTAAATTTAGTAAAATTAGAATTGCACTAGTAATAATAATAATCCTTGTGTTTGATTTAATGCCTTTCAACACACTGAGACCCTATTCCATGAAAGGGTGCTATATCAATGTTGGTCCATCAGGAAGCATGTCAGGAAGACATCTCAAAGTATTTCACAAGATTTACTGTAATGTGTAGTAACTATTTTTGAGGCCAATGCGGCAGCCAATTTGCTCAGAGCAATATCTCGCAAACAGTCATGAAGTGAATGATCAGTTTTATCTATGATTTGTGATTCTACAATTCTATGATTGCTGGCCAGGACATTGTGTGAAACTCCTTACTCCTTTTAAGCAGTGTCATGGAATATTTAGCATCCACCTGAACCCGCAGATGGGACCTTGATTTATATAATAAATATAATAATCCTTGCATTTTATATAGTGCTTTTCACATCTTATCGACGTCCCAAAGCGCTTCACAGAATACGCTGTAAGGTGAATTGACTGTATATTTGTGGGTGAATCGTGGCAGCCAATTGCACAGAGCAGTGTCCCACAAACAGTCATGGATTGAAATTACCAATTTTATTATTGTGTTTTTTTTGATGGATTATTATTAGGTGTGTGGAGTAAGGAAACTTGCCCAAGGTTTCGCCCTGACCTGCCTGGATTCGAACACAGGTCTCCCCAGCTTGGTCTCGCCTTGGTCTCACTGCAAGACAAGTGCTCTAACCACTAAGCCACAGGAGCTCCACAAATGCGATTTAGCTCTCATCTGAAAGATGGCATCTCCAACAATGCAGCACACCCCCAGCATTGCAATGGAGTATCAGCCTTGACTCATAGTCTCAAAATTGCATGTGGTCTTATGGACCCTTATTTGGTCCTTAAAACCGCAACCTTCTGAGACAGCGAGAGTGCTACCAACTGCGCCAGACTGACACATTATGAGAAGAATATTATAAAGCATATGAAGAAAGCAGAACATTAGGGTTAGACCAGATGACTTATGTGAAAAATTAACAGCACTGATTTGATGTGGCCAATGGCCAATTTGCATGTGTAACATTTTATGTCTCTATCCATACATGTTTAACATGAACAGCACATTTCTGAGGTTTTTTTTTGCTGGAATTCTTCATCTGACATTCCTAAACATTTTTGGAATGGACTAGCTGCAAATAGAATTGCGCCACGGTTGCACCCCGGTAAATAATAATTCTCACATTGTGTACTGCATTTCTCAGTGATAACCATAGCCGTCTAAAACATATAGAGATAATATTAACCTTTACACCACACAAATTTACATTTACTTACATATATGTTTTCTAGACATAAGAGCTTACACATAAAAGTCTTCTGCTATATTCTACCAAGTTGTCATACATTTGGCACAGAAATATCTGAAGACTTATCAGTAGTTCTCATGCATCCCTTTACTACAATAATATGCTTCCAAACTTAGTAGAAACAGCTGGCATAGCCACTTCATATTTATCAGGTCAGGGGTAGTGGGCAAGGGCGGGTAATCGACTTGAGGTACAGATCAGCCATGATCTCATAAAATGGCAGAACAGACTCAAGAAGCTGAATAGCCTACTCCTGTTTCTGTGTTTGCAATAGTGCAGAATTGCTTGTGTGGGATTGTAAGGTAGGAAATGAATGCTCATACAGCACTTCTACAGAGTGGTGCTGAACTTATTTTGTAACAACATGCTTACTCTAATCACACTTCAAAGAACAAAACACCAAATAAGGTTAGAATGGAAAGATACCAAGGAGCATAGAGATTGTAATATTTTCCCTTTGTAATATTTTGGTTGTGTGACAGTGCAGCTGTAAAGAAAAGTCTCAAAATTATGTTACAATAGAAAAATCAATAAATTTGGAGATTTAGCAGTGTTGTGTATGTGTTTGACATGGTAACTAACACAATGAAAGAGTTATGAAAAGCAAATAATTTATCCCCAAAGTATCCTCATATATTCGTACCTGCTGGGACTTGCACTTCTGTGTATATCACGTATTAACAAACAGTTGAATAGATTGCCAAAACTCACTGTCAAAACTTACACAAGCTGATGGCGTTATGGGTGAGATACTGGCATGAGCCTGAAGGAGAAAGGAAGATATTATATTTCTAGCCAAATTGGCCCTGTATTGAATTAAGCAACAAATTGAGCAAGAACAATAAAATTCTAAAACAGATACATTCACCAGAGAAACACAGCCATTAGTTCTGCCAGCATCACGAATTGAAATGAGTTTAATTAACTTATTTGTTTATATATATATCCCCAGATTTATTTGTCAAAATCTGGTCACTTTAATAAATAATGTCCTCTGTAATAGTAAATACTGTAATGGGTGCAACCTGTAAACTCACTGTCAAAGTTTACATGTTCCTGACAAGATCTCAAAGGATAAAGGAAATAGGTGGTTTCATTAGCAGCAAATGTCCTCTGAAATAATGATTGCAGTAACAGTGTGACTTGCAAATGATTCCTAACATTGATTGAAAAAGGTGCTGTAAGGGCAGCATTCCAAAGACGTATGTATGAGAGGAGAGTCTGGTGTAAATGATGTAATTAGTGAAGTGTAAGAAGCTGATATCTGAAACTGGAGATGATAGGACAAATACAAAAGCCTTTAGAGCCACTGTTTACATTTCTGAACTGCCTTCAAAGGAACATTTCTGATAGACAACTAACTAAGAGATGATTTTGTCAAATTTGGTAAAAAAAACATTGCATTTTTCATTGATTACTAAAGACTGGCTGGATCTGAAGCCTCTTCCCAATTTCCCCCCTTCCCCCGCCTTGACACAAGGATTGGGTCTTAGGTTGGTTCTGATGAGCAGCTGCTATTTATTACTCTTTTTGACACTGGAAACGCTATTTCAGAACACTTTCAGTATCTATACTGTAGGAAATTGGTTAGAGCATTCGGCTCACAAGCGATAGGACTTGGCTTCAATTCCCGGGCAAGACAAAACATTAGCAAGTTTCCTTACTCCACCTGCCTCTATTTACCTAGCAGTAAGTAGGACCCTCATTGTTACACAACTGGCAATAATAATCACTTAAAATAATTGGTCACTCAATCCACGACTGTTTGTGGGACACACATATACAGTCAATTCACTTTACAGTATATTCTATAAAGCTCTTTGAGACATCTCAATTATGTGATAAGGCACTATATGAAATGCAATTATTATTACATACAAAATGCAAACTACTGGAGATGCTGGAAGTCTGCAACAAAGACAGAAATCTTTGGTAACACTCAGCAGGTCAGGCAGCATCTATGGAGAAAGGAAAGTGAGTCAACAATTCGGGTCCATGACCTGTTCTGACGAAGGGTCGGGGACCCAAAACGGTGACTCACTTTTCCTTTCTCCATAGATGCTGCCTGACCCGCTGAGTGTTCCCGGAGATTTCTGTTTTTGTTACTATTATTGTAGTTTAACAGGCCATTGCCATTAACAACAAGGAAGGCGCTGGAAAGTTTTAGATCATGTTCAGCTGCAACCACTGGACCAAAGTCAGGGAAGAGATTTTCACTCTCCCAACCACCACTGCCATTCCAACAGCTTATATTCCCTAATAATAGATGCAAACTCTTGAGGTTTCTTAACAAATTCAACAATACATTCAAATTACTTTTATTGTGTGCGTAACTTCCTCATTATCAGGACTAACCATATTCCGGTTCATATCTATTTTTTCCTGGCTCCTTGGGCTGAATGGCCTGTTTCCGGGCTCTAATTTTCCACAATATGATTCTATGTAATTAATAACTCACAGAGAGGATGGTAGATTCTGTGGCTCAGTCAGACTCAGTTCTGCCAAGAGAAGGGAAATGGGAATCTGGCAAAAATATAACCATTGAAACAAATTATTATCCAGAATTTGGTTTGGCAACCAAACAGAAATGTGAGGTTAATAGATTTGTACATGGATGGGAATAACAAAGTAACGGATTTTAAGTTTCCAATTTTTATTTAAGTTTTAAATTTCCCCCTTTCCCAGTTCCTCTCGTACTATAATGGGAATGAGAGTGTAGGTGGGAACGCTGCTCCAAGTCTCCTCCAATTACTGTTCCTGCACACAGTTACTTTCTCCTCATGGAAGATGGTTGACCTCCTTTTACAAAGGCCTAGCTGAGAACAGGAATATAATGCACAGTCTCATACTATTGATTTTACATTTATTAATTCTGTAATCCTCATTATTGATAGAACCCCTTTCATGTCAAAAGGACGTCTCAAAGCTCTTCACAGGATTTACTCTAAAATGTAGTGACTGTGTATTTTGGGGGTCAGCCAGTTGTCTGACACATGCGGAAACCCATTGCCATGACCATGCTTGATAGTATCCAATCCAAAAAGAGAATTCCATGCTTCCCATATACTGTATATGGAAATTCCAGAGATGAATTGTTGGAATGGAAAGCACACTCTCCCAATTGTGACTGTGATTTGTGGGCAAATGCAGCAGCCAACTTATGCACAGAAATCCTCCGCAAATAATTATGAAACATTTGACCAATTTTATTTGGGGGAATTGTTTGGCCAGGAGACTGGGAGAAACTCCCTTCTCTTTTCATAGTGGCGTGGGATCTTTAACATCCATCTGAACAGGCAGGGAAAAATTAGTCATTTTATTAGGTTTATTATCTCATCTGAAGCACAGCAGCTCCAACAGGCAGTCCCCCCAACCCCCAGCACCGCACTAGAGTGTCAGCCTAGACCTAAGCTCAAACTCCTGACAAAAGGCTTGTACCTACAGCCTGCTGAATAAGAGGCAAAAGTGTTTCCAATGAGCCACACTGACACCATTTTTATTCAGCACACGTAAGTATCATATATAATAGTGCTTGAAAGAGTGGAAACAAGAGGTATTCTCCAGCACTGTAAATATTTTTCTAATAAATACAAAGCATTAAAACAGAGAAGAAAAATAAGCAGTTGAATACGGAAAGAAAAATGACTCATTTTTCCCTGGCACTAACTTGAAACACTTCTACTTCAATAACATGCTGCATCAAAATTACATTGTTAAGTCGACTACCCCCAGGGTAGTCGACTTAACAATGTAATGACTTAACAATGTAATTTAATGAAAACAGAAAAATGAAAGTAAGGTCAACAAGTAATAATCCATTAAAAAGGTTGCTACTCATAGGCACACCTTGCCAATTGTCAAAGCATTATATGCCTTTCATTATCAAATAAACCCCTCAAATGACATCTAATTGTGAAAAAAAAGTACCAATAGATGAAGTACGAGATTTCACAGAAATATTGAAGGAAGTATCTCTATACTAGGTCTACATATGTAATTTTAGTAGAGCCAGTGTCAATCACTAGCATATAGGAAACATTTGCTCAAGGCCGTCCTCTTCGATCGTGCCTTTGGTCACCCTCCATCCCCCTGCCCTCCACCCTCCCCGATCCTGACCCCCAGCTCAGGTCCGAAATATTGATTATCCAGCACTTTGGGAATGTAAATTTGTTGTTGCTGTTGTTAACAAAACACTCACGCACACAAACTCACATGAATTATTACCTAAATTATTCATAGGGAATTGAATTAACATAGCAGAACCATGATAATTTTCATTTGTTTGGAATAACATATTTTTATTGGCTTTGACAGACCACAAAACAGCACATAACCTGAGTACTGTAGATAACTATAATAGGAGCCTCTTATACTAGAAACAATCACAGTCATTCTTCAAGTAATAAGCAGTAATTTGAGTAAATAATTACAACAATTAGTATTTTATGAAACAATTAATTATTAATTCATCCTCCGGCTGTGATTGAAACAGTAATACTGATGGAAGTATTTAAAGGGGCAATGTCAGAAGTTGGCAGAATCTGTTAACATATTGTAGAATTTGTGGTATTCTTTATTTTGCAGTATTCTAGAATTAGATTAATGTGTTTACTGTGCTTCAAGACACCACATCGTATAATAGCTGCAAGTTATTGTAATTGTTAGGAATAGAAAGACTATACTCATAGACCAAGATTTGTAAATGAGCAGGAAAGTGCAAAGTAACTGTTGGTTCACACTTGCATTACTTCTGTTGACAATTATAATAAATGTTTCTTCGATGAAGGGCTGGATATAAATCACTGACTGCACCTTGTCCCTTAGTCACTGCCCTGTCCTTTACTCAAGTGTAACACTTACTAAAATGTTCATGATAACCATCAAATGGAATGCAGATAAATAAACATGCAAAGGATTATTTTGTTGTACACCAATCTTACTTTATCAGATAAGAGTTGACCTAAGAGTACTTTATGTTGTCAATAGTTGCAAAAGAGAGAGAAAAAAATATTTGTTTGACACACTGCAAATATTCACCCTATGACCCAGGAGCAGCATCTGGGATGGAGCATGTGCAGTACTCTGTGTGTGTGTGTGTGTAGCTGTGTGTGTGTGAGCAGCAGTTGAAAATAATCTAGCTGAATCACATTTTCCAAACCTAGCTTAATAATTGTTCAGTTTGCCGCAACTTTACACTCAAACCACATCCTCATCCAAGTTCACGCTAATCTAAAATAAGTAAAGGAGTACATTGGCAAGATGTAACTATGCTTGAGTTATGGATTCCTTCCCCATCTTAACTACTTCTCTACTTCAAAACATTATCGTTTTGCCTGCAAATATACAGTCAATTCGCTTTACACCATATTCTATGAAGCGCTTTGAGATATCGATAAGATGTGAAAAGCGCTATATCAAATGCAAGGATTATTATTATCCTTAAACAAAGTACATCTTGTCTGTGATCCATTTCTGTGTACCGTGCTTTGAACTATGGCAGTGCACTACTGCGTTTGCCTGAAACTAGGACCATCTGCATATTTAGAAAAAGTTGCATGAAAAGGTACGGTCAAGGTTTGATTAAAAAAAAGTCACGGATGTGATTTTACTTTCTTTCTTTGCTTGGTATAATCACATGTGGGTCAATGTTTTAATGGTGGTTTTTGTGAGAAATGGATGGAGGCTGGCCAGGTTGTGAAACTGAGGAAAACCACTCTTGGTCAGAGATCAATTGTGAGGAAGGAGAGGTGAAGGTTCTGTGAATTTGAAAGAGAGGCCAAAAAGACAGGTTGAGAAGGTCAGAGATGGGAGTGAGGAGTCATTGGCAGGTATCGAGGAGGATGACTTCCGTCTTGTCTATGTTGAGTTGCAAGACGTCCAACAGGTAGACAAACAGAATATAACAAATTTCTGCTCTTCTACCCTAATGACATTGTAGAAGTAAATTTGGGTGTCATTTTCAAATATTTACAACAAATGTATAGCACAGAAACAGGCCACTCAATGGTATATGCTCCACATGAATCTCCCTCACACAAAGGTATAATTTCCTCTTGAATCATCTCATCACCACTTCACTAACAAGATGTCTGTGTGCAGAGAAGCCGATAAGCAGCATGTGAATATGCAGTGCTATTCTACACACAGAACTGCTGAAACCCCCTTTACATTCCTTCTGGTGCTGTGACTTGAATTTGGATATGCTTTTGTCTCTCAGCCAAATGATTGTGGTTTTCAGCGCAATATGCTGATAACGTGCATCGACCATTCTGTAACAGACATTATGTTTATTATATAAGGGTCAATACATTCAAAGTTAAAGTAAATGACGCAGCAGATTCTAAACAAAACCGACAATGATGTCACCATGAGAGAGACACACAAGCAGTTTATGAGTTTTATTTGAACCCTATCATGTTGTTAGTGTCTTAACTTTCCTGGCAAATAATTACTGTTGATTATCATGTGTGCAAGATAGTGACTTTCACTTTCAATTGGCTGCTTTATCTTTGAGGTGAAGTCCTTTGGTCTGCTGAATGTGGAGCGTTTCCAATGTTGTTTCAAGGTGAAAGGTGCTGTTTGGCACATAATAAACAATGTAATCTGTTTTGAGTTTCAACATCATTGTCAGAGTTTGCTAGAATATTGCACTTCTTTCCTGCTGCATTATCTGATCCTTTGTGGAGTCTTCACAAGTGAGAGGTGCCAGCTTCAATTCCCAGACAGGTCTCAAACTTAGGCAAGTTTTCTAACAGTGAGTAATAATAAATAATAATAATACCTGCATTTGATATAGTGCTTTTCATGTCTTCTATACCTCTCAAAGTGCTTCACAGAATATACAGTAAAGTGATTTGACTGTATATTTGTGGGCGAAACACGGCAGCCAATTGCGCACAGCAGTGTCCCACAAACAGTCATGTTTGTGAACACTGGTTGATTTTTCCGATCTTTTGTCCATGGTCACTGAGGCCGATTGTACTGTGCCCAATCCACCCCTAGCGTGAGATTTACTAACTCGAAACAGTGTAGAGATCAAATATGAGGACCTTAGTCTATATGACTCATTGCCATAGCACACAAGACAATTATCTATTGAGCTATCAGAGATTGTTTCTCTCACTACTACATTGGTTTTGAAAACTCCCTTTGCTTTCTCTATCTCTCTCCCCTCTTTATCTCATCCACGAACACACATAATTCTCTGAAAATGAAACCTGTTCAAGCTGCAGTGCTTACAGTGCCTCAAGACATGTAACCTTACATGAAACATAAATGCAAGTTGTTGTGGTTAACATTGTTGGCCCAATTGGCCCAATTTTGATCCATTTCACCACCTTTGTTAGCTTTCTGACCCAATGCAGCTGCTTTCAATCTATGATATGTCAGCCCCCAGCATTTTTTTGATCGTCTTGCATCCAACCCCACTGGCTCTGCTCAGACAATTAACTGGAATTGTACTTCAAAAAATAAATTAATAATTTTTTCCGAATCAATGTCAAATTCATCATATTTTGAATTCTGTACAATAATTTGATGCTACATGTTGTGAAAACAGCAGCATATGATATGTTAATAATAACAATAATAACCTTGCATTTGATGTAGCACCTTTTATGGCGGGAGGACATCCCAAAGTGCTTCACAGGATTTGAACATGCAGTGTAAAAATCTGGTATATGTGAGCTGGAGTGTGTGTGTGTGTGTGAGCTGGTATGTGTGAGCTTGTGTGTGTGAGCTGGTATGTGTGAGCTTGTGTGTGTGAGCTGATATGTGTGTGAGCTGGTATGTGTGAGCTTGTGTGTGTGAGCTGATATGTGTGTGAGCTGCAGTATGTGTTAGCTGGAGTGTGTGTGTGTCTGTGTGAGCTGCAGTGTGCATGGGAGTTTACCCACCCCACCTCTCCCTCCCTCTCTCCCCTTACCCTCTTCTCCCCCTTTCTCCCCTGGCCCCCATTTCCACGACTGTTTGTGGGACATTGCTTGCGCAATTTGGCTGCCACGTTTCTCTCACGAATATACAGTCGGCTTTCCTGCTCTCCTTCCCCCTACCCCAACCCACCCTGCTCTTGTCCCTACCTGACTGTACAGCGCCTTGGGACGTCCTCTCGACATGAAAGGCGCTATATAAATGTAAGTTTTGATTGATTGGTTGATTGATTGATTGATTGATTGATTGAAATCGACAATACAGTTAGCCTCACAACCGATAATGATGACGGAATTTAGGGTCACAGTTGACAACTATACATTAAATTGACTGGCAGCATTTTCAAAAATGTGTTGATTAACACCAGTGTCAATCTGCCACAGATTGTGATTTTCACACATAAGTTTGCTAAATCATCCATGAACCGGAGACGCACATTCTCTCGTTTCACTGCTGGCTCAGCAACTGAAGTACAGGGGCCTTGCCAGCCAGCAAAGCTAAGCTACCAGAAATAAAAACAGCTGCTGAGATTCCACAAGCATCTCAGAGCAAATGTGGAATCCTGTAGTTTATTTGTTAGAGCACTCACCTCTCAAGCGAGAGGACTTGGCTTTGATTCCTGGGCAGGGCGAAACATTGGGCAAGTTTCTTTACTCCACATGCCTCTGTTTACCTAGGAGCAGGTAGGAACCTGGTTGTCAGTTAAATGGCAAATCGCTTTTCCAGGGGGAATATTAATCACTTAAAAACAATTTAAAAAAAAAATAATTTGTCACTTGGTTTGGTTATTAATGTGTTCTTTACCCAATCCACAACTGTTTGTCAATACTGCTCTGCGTAATTGGTTGCTGGTTTTCACCAACAAAATATGCTTTGAAACATGTTGAAAATGTGATAAAGGGCTATTTCAAATGCAAGGATAAAATGCACAGAGGGATTAAACATTTTATCAGACATCCACAGAGAACTGCATCATTGTTTGAGGACTAGTTCAGAATAATTATTATAATCTTTGCATTAAATATAGCACTCCATCACGTCAATGAAACATCTCGGCCCGCTTCACGGGATTTACTGCACAGTGACTATGCATTTGTAAGCGAATGTGACAGCTATCTTAATGTACACCAAAATCCCACAAACAGCTGTGAAATTAATGAACAATTTTTATCAAGAGAATTGTTGGCCAGGAATAGAGTTATAAACTTTTCTGAACAGTGCCGTCTTGCGATTCATAATTTGCAAGGCACAAAGTGCCTAATCCTAATCCACTATTCACAAACCGCAGGTCACAATTACGTCTAATTTGGTTTGCAATTAATACATCTTAGACCCCAAAGACTAAGAGAATTATAACAAGTATATTGGTTTTAAGGCGTCGGTTTGAATGTTGCAATGGCACACAGGGCAGACCTGTATGATCATGTTACATATTCATGTAATTTTAATTAGAACATGGTGACCATTTTAGGTTTGATTAAAGCCTTGCCAAGTTCATTGATTCCTACCTGGCCTAAAGCAATACAAATAGTTCTTCTTTCCTGTTTAAAAGCAACTGAAAGGTTGGCTCAATGCTTATGTAAGATTGGCCCTGGTATTTCCACCCCTAGCAATGATTAACATAATACAACAAAAACTTTCTGATATCATCTTATTCACTTGTTCTACCAAACAAATTCCTTCTCCCGCAGAGTTCTGGGAATGGCGGGGGAAAGTTCTTGGTTTGGTATTATATATGCTTTACCCAATAAATATTTTATATTGATAGTCCAATTTACTTGCTCATAGAGAATCGCAAGGTTATTATGGTTAAAGGAAATAAAATAGCTGTGCATGATGCTAATTGAATATGATGGTGCCAGGTCCCAAGTCCAAGGACACAATAACAATTTTGCATTTGATGTAGCGCCTATTACATCAAAAAGGTCCCAAAGACCATCGCAAATAAATTGCTGTAAAGTATAATGACTGTGTATTTATAGACAGACCAGCTCTACCAGTTGCAGCTTCAAATGCAACCAAAAGATCCAATATGGAATGTAGATTAACACACAGACAGACACAGAGACAAACATTCAATTTTTATCTATACTCACCTGGGAGGACTCCTGTGGGAGGACTCCATTTGGGAGGACTCAGTGGGAGGACTGGGTGTTTTAAAAATCGAACATCGTTGTTGTTGCCGTGGCTTAGCTTCATTGTGTTCTTCATTTTTTCCCCTCCCCTTGGCTACGTATATGTTCTGTGACGCAGGAGGACACAGTGTCATGGTCAGCTAGTGGGGCCACCAGGTGTAACTACAGTGTGTGAGTACATATGTATGTATTCTGTGACGCAACTGAGCCACATCGCCACTTTAACTCGGTGCCCATCAGTGAAAATGGTGCATATTAAAAGTTGCATTTGAAGTGCTTTGAGTCTTCTCAAAGAGGTGATAAAGTACTATATTACTATATTTATAGTACTTTAAAACACCCATACTATATCGAGGTTTATATACTATATACTACAGGATGCTTTTTACCGATCTTTTTACCGAGTGTGCTGAAATCTTTATTGGTAAGTAGTCATACAATATTCTGTTACTATTTAGTATATCATTAATATAGTATGTTTTAAAATAAATTAATTTTTTGTGTTGGGTTTTCGGCAACTTGCCGCCTGTTTATCCGGCACAGTCAATTAGTCGACCTCCCCCACCACCCCCCACCCCAGCGTGTCGGATAAACAGGCTTTTACTGTACTAGGCTGTTTTAATTGGTTATCACATTTAGCTACACTTGATTGGAGAAAAAAAACTCTGTGAAATGCTTTTTGATTTTATAAAACACTATATTGAAAGCAAAAATCATTAGAGCCAAATATTTTACAATTCTTTTTTCAGATAAAGAAAGCGTCAGGTTTGATCCCCAGTTTTTCCTTTCTACCCCTCAGCTGTTCCCTGACCAGGACCGTTTGTTTCCAGCTACATCACAACCAAACTCTGCAGCTGAAACCCTCTTCCACACCTTAGACACTTCCTTGGCTGGACTATTCCAATGCTCTCCTCACCAGTCTTCCTTTGTGAAAAGGTTTGCCCTGGCTGGGAATCGAACCCAGGTTCCCTCGCTTATGAAGCAAGTGCTTTCGCCAATATGCTAATATGATACAACACAATACAATATGTGAATCAATACAATATGATTCAAGCAAACAGTATTATTAAACTGAGTGGTAAATCAAGTTTCAAGGCAGCAACTTACCAATGTGTCAAGATGTCCTGATAAACCAAGCGGAAATATTTATGAACTCCTAGTTGAATTATGCAGTTTCCTTGAAACACACCTACACCATAAAGTTTTTTGTAACACTCAGAAGCAGAGTTTGGGGACTAGTTGGGTTTTCATTGGGGTTCTGTTTCTTCTCAGTGTACGCTGGTGGAATCAAGTAGCAATGAAACACTAGCTTCTGCACTTATCAAGAGATTTCAACCAAAGCCAGGTTGTACCATATGATCACTTATGTATTGGGATTTACTGCTCATTAAAGGTATGAACAAATCTTTTGTCTATCATGTTAAAATAGTTACAAAGAATGTACAGCATGGAAACAAGCCACTTGGCCCAACGAGTCTGTGTTGGTGTTTATACTCCAAATGAGTCTCCACCTATTCCTTACTCCCTCCAATACCTTTCTATTCCACTCATGTGAAATTTTAGCTCCTGCTGAACACATCTACATTATCTGATTCACTGCTTCACACAACAAGTTCCACAATCTCACTCACCTCTACCTTGTATGGTATTGAGTGATGTGAATAGGAGAATTCCTTGTGACTTTTGGAATAAATATGTATTTAAATTCTGCAGGAAGGTGAGGGGTGCTATATAAATGTTTTGTTTATTGCCACAAATTTATATGAAATTTGAATCAACCCAACCTAAATGCTGTGTGAACTAAACTTTGTGTTATGCTGGAGAGAAACTCATGATAAGGCCAAGTCTGTGACTGCTGAGATTGTTGTAGAAAATAGTTTATTTCCCACATCAGTGGTGCCCTGCACTTCATAACTGTCAGCCATAGTCTGCACTGTCACATTACTTCTTCTCCATAACTGTATAATAACCATTAAACAATATATAATGTTAAAAGCCTATGAGAACATAGTCAACTGGTAAGTTTTAGGTTGTAAATCTGAATGACTAAGTGCTTGGAAGAAGAATTCACAAGTATTCAGAAATACTTTCTCTATTAATAATAATAATCCTTGCATTCAATATAGAGTTTTTCCCATCTTCTAGACGAAGCACTTGACAGAATATACTGTAAAGTGAATTGACTATATTTGTGGGAAAAACGTTACAGTCAATTACGCACAGCAGTGTCCCATAAACAGACATGGATTGAAGTGACCAATTTATTATTTTTTTGTCGAGGGAATAATCACCAGGTATTTGGAGTAAGGAAACTTGGCCAAGCTTTTACCCTGCTAGGAATCAAACCCACATCTTTCGCTTGTGAGTTGAGTGCTCTGCCCACTGAGCTACAGGACTCCATATTGCTCAATATGGACCATCCACCATGGTCATGTGGATGTTAAAGTGCCTGTGACACTATTCAAAAAGATAAGCAAGTTTCTACTGGTATCCTGGTCAACAATCCCATAGATAAAAGAAAAATTGGTCATTCACTTGCTGACTAGCACATTGTTGTGTACTGATTGGGTGCCACATTCACCCACAATTATACAATCACTACACTTTACAATAAATCTTTTGAAGCACTTTAAGATATTATTTTGAGGTTAACAGCACTAAACAAAATGTAAGTTTTTTAAATGAATACTTAAGTGCTCAAAGACATTACCCCACGCACGTGAAGGGCAGTATATAAATGCAAGTTGTGATGATTAATTGGTTCCAGTATTGGCGACACTACTATTTTCTTCTGCCAACCACATCTGCCATAATTTTGAGGAAGTTGCCGTAAGCTTCCTAGATGCTAATGGACAATTCTAGACATTGAATCATACCACCAAACCACAGTGCTGCACAAGACAAGAGTCAAGCAACAATACTTTAGACCATTATTTTAATATTACCTCTCATCTTTTGGATGTCTTCAGTTCAAATCGGTCACTTCGATCATGCCTTCTGCTGCCCTCTCAGCTCTCTCCCTCCCATCACCCCTACCCTGTCCCTTCCCCTTGCTCTGGTCCTGACCTGACTGTTCAGCACCTTGGGACGTCCTCCTTATGTGAAAGGCGCTCTATAAATGTAATTTTGTTGTTGTTGTTATTGTTGTCATTTCCATGACATGTCACGCAACTTCTTGTGACCTTTCCCACAATCGCTTAGTTAATTTGTACCATTTTTATTCATTTCCCATGTTGTCTACTCAGAATTTCAGTGCTTCCCATAACCTCTAACAGATGGTTTGTATCCCTCCGATTTCAAGTCTCGTAACATGACTTGATATAGTAACAACAAGCTTTCTTTACATAGAATTATATAGAATATACAGCACAGAAACAGGCCATTCGACCCTACTGGTCTATGTCGGCATTTATGCTCCACATGAGCCTTCTCCTGCCTTTCCTCAACTAAGTTTATCAGTATAACCTTCTATTCCTTTCTCCCTTATGTATGTATCTAGCTTCGCCTTAAATCCATCTATGCCATTTACCTCAATTATTCCATGTGGTAGCAAGTTCTGCATTCCCACTGCTCTCTAGGTAAATAAGTTTCTTCTGACTTCCTATTTGATTTATTGATGACTATATAATATTTATGACCTCTGGCTTTTGTCTCCCCCACGTGGGAACATCGCCTTCATCTATCCTACCAAAACCTTTCAGAATTTTAAAGCCCTCTATTAGGTCACCCCTCACCTTTTCTTTTCAAGAGCCCAAGCTTGTTCAGCCTTTCCTGTTCTAGCATCATCCTTATAAATCTCCTTGGCACCTTCTCCAGAGCCTCTAATCTTTTCTGTAACATGGGGACCAGAACTGTACACAGAACACAGATTTCAGTGCCTTGGGACATCCTCCCAATGTGAAAGGTGCTCTATAAATGCAATTTTGTCGTCGTTGTTGTACTCCAAATGTGGTCTGAAACATTCGATATACTGTATGTTTACTTTCTTCAGCATCTTTTCTGAGTACATCTTAACCTAGTGCCTAGTCGATGGGACAATAAGGAAAAGGGCATCTTAAAAAGTAAATCAAATAAAGGAGGATAGAAAACTTATGAATACAAATTGAATAAAACCTTTGTTTGAAGGTCTTGCATGTTTATATGTTTATATATAAATCCATGCGAACCTGGCAAAATGATTTGTAAATTCATTTACAGAATTCTGCTGGTATCTAGATGTGTATCAGACCAGCCCTCTTGAGCTCCACTCATATTCCACTGATATTCTTCCAGGTGCCAGGTAGCAGGAACTCCTTTGTCTACACTCCAGAATCAGAGAAGTCGAAACTGATAGTAATGTTCAGAAGTTTCAGAGGATTCACCATTCGCACACCTTTTTGCAAAAATTGAAAGTTAGAGTCCCCCAATATTCAAAGTTACTTTCCGATCTGTTTTCAAAATTGTTGCATTTCAGACAGTAAACTAATAATAATTATTATAATATAATATTCCTTGCATTTGATATCATATCATACCTTTTGTATTTGATACATCTTTTGCATTCTCGAGTTGCTTCATAGGATTTACTGTACCAAGTAGGCACTATTATTATGTTATTAAAATTTAATTCTACTTAGTGATTTAAACTGTGATAACACAATAAAATAACATAATAATGAATAATAATAAAAATGATCACCCTTACATTTGATATCATACCTTTTGCATGGAGTGTTTCAAGGGATTCACTGTGAAAAGTAGTGATTGTTTACTTGGTAGACAAAACATAAATATGAATTGTATCCTCATTGAAACATCACCTTACCATACCATCCATTCATGTGTACATCCTAGAATTGCAAAGGTTTGCTCTGGGTAGATTATCCTGCACTATTCCTCACCACCCATTCAAACATCTAAAATGTTAACCTGATTCCTATCATGTTTAGTTTAAAGGACAGCACATGAACCTTTTTCATATAGTTTACTGTGAGAGAAGATATAATAATTCTTACATTTGAAATAGCAACATCAAGTTAGAGAGACATCTCAAAGTGCTTCACAGGATCTACTGTAAAGTGGAGTGACTTTTGGGCAAATGTGCTGTGAGGAGAAGAAAGTTCTACTCTTACGAGAAGATTTGAGAATTTTGTTTTCCAGCTCTCTGTGACACAGCTACATTTTTTGTTGCTTTGATAGCAGATAATTGTATGACTTCATCAGATCTTACAAGCTGAGCAAGATGTGGAAAATTTTAATGTTAATTCCTCCTATAGTCTAAGTGAAGATAGATGTGTTATTCACTGTGTTTGCTGTGAGATCACTTTATGCGAATATTCTCACAGAGACAGTATTACACAGCTCCACGAATTAAACAACGGGTACATTATTTAGAGTTGGAAATCATTATGTTTGTTTAATTGAGTTACCTATGAAAGACATGCACATCAATGTTTGACTTTGCCAGGTTCTTTGAGGTCACATGCTAATAGGTAAGTTATACTATGGTCTTCATCTCAAATTGACCCAAATGCTATAGTATAATTGCAATTTTAATGAGCCTAGTTTGAGTAATAAGATGCAGTGTGAGACTATCTGAAGAGATAGCTTCACACCATACCAATGTCTGTGATATAGCTGTATCCCTGTCTTAAGTTAACCAGTTAAGCTTTAAAATCCCCAAGATTGTTTATGTTATGAAACATAGCTAGTAGTCTTGGCAGCTATTTAACATGGAAACACAACCAGCATTTCAGATGCCAGTTAGGCGCTGCTCTGTTAGGTGCTTAAGTTCAAATGTTAGAATCTCCATCTGACCTAAACTTTGCCAAAGATACCACCTTGACAAGGTTCCTACCGTACAGCTGAGCCATAAAACTGGTTAAACCATAATTTCCTATTAATGTGTGCATATATCTGTCAGTACAAGTAGCTGCAAACAATGTATGCACATCTTTGCTGCGTCTCAACCATTCCTCCCCAAGCAGTGATTGGTTAATTAACAGTATGGTTCAGTTGGTAACTAACGTTGAAAACTCTCAGTTGGAAAATTCTTGCCTCTCATCGAGAAATGATGTGTTCAACTCCCATGACTAGTTCAGAGTCTTTGCTGACATTTCATTATAGTGCTTGGGTGAGTGCTGCATTGTTGGAGATGCCATCCTTTAGTTGCAAGATTTAACTGACATCCTGTCTATTTGTTCTTCTGTCGGATGTTGAAGAAAAGATGATACTATTTGAAAGGTTCTTCTGATGTCCTGGCCAGTAAGGTGCAGATAAAGCAATCAGTCATCTCATGACATTTTGTGGGATCTTGCTGTGTTAAAAATAACTGCCGATAATTAAATAACTAAAGATTCTTATAGAATAAGAATCTTTCAAAGAGCTGGTACAGACACGATAGTCCAAATGGCCTTCTTCTGTGCTGTACAATTCTATGATTCTATACAATGTGAATCAGCACTTTTTCAGGTGCTATACCAATTTCATTCATTATTATTACAAGAGTAGTGAGCTGCTGATTGACAAATTAATTCAAAATTTGATTTAGGATGTTTTCACCTTGTTCCTCTTCCCAACCATCCCTGTCCATTAACTGTCTGGCAAGTTTTCTCTCGCCTATCGAGCTAGAGCCATCCTACCCATTAGGATTTGGCTTGCAGGGTTAACAGGAGCTAAGTGGGAAGAATCCATGCCCCAGTGACCAGTTGCCTTTGTAAGTGCTACTGATGATCCAGGGTGGTTACACTGTTATCAGCAGGGCCCTGGAAGACTGCTGATCCAACCAGTTTAAGAACTGGAATACTGAGACCACCACAGAGGATTGACTCAACTCTGACATAATGCAGAGCCCATACCATTAAATGGCAGTGCACCTGCTGAGGAATGTTAGTGCTCCGAATTGCATGCACTGTTATCATTAGGCCATAGACATACACTTCAAATATCCGAGCCATTTAGAGAAGCATTACAATATCATGCTCACTAACTCTGCCTGCTCCTTTTGGAATTTCCTGTTGCTCAACCCTTGCCCTGCCTATCTGTTAGATCTCCTTGTAGTGAGATTAAACATTTTCACAGAACAGACAGCAGCATTAATAAGTGTTCCTGTTCATGGCAGTACTAAAAATATACAAGGCTCCACAGACCGCAGAAACCATTCAGTGCGGACTCAATTTTCATTGTCTTTTGCTTACTTATAATAATAATCCTTCCATTATAATAACTATAAACAATAATAATTTGGTCCTGTATCTATATCATGAGTGTTTATCCTGCTGAGGAGCACATTTAAGCATTCATGTGCTTTTTCCAGTTTTCTGATAGCTGAGACTGTCTGAGCTGCCTCAGTTGACATTATCTACCATGAACTGTACCCCTGTTCGACATGGTGACTTTCCGTACAGAGGAAGATGTTTCCCAATGAGTTTAAATTACTGCTGAGTATGCACCTTTTTATCAACTGCAAAAGGGCAGTTAACTGTAATCGGCCCTTATCTGCACCTTCCTCCAACTCTATAATCCTTCTATCTATCCTGCTATCTAGAAAAATTGTTGCATCTAGTTAAGCTCCAAAAATAGTGATGGTGAGTTCCATATCTATTAAGTTCCACCCTTACTCAGTTGGTAATACTTTTACCTATGAGTCAGAATGCTGTGGGTTGGTTTACAGTCCCATGTTACTACAACAACAAAATTACATTTATAGAGCGCCTTTCACATTGGGAAGATGTCCCAAGGCACTGAACAGTTAGGTCGGGACCTGAGCAGGGGCAGGGAAGGGTCGGGGTAGGTGCAGGGGGAAGCAGAGTAGGAAAGGGGGGAGAGTTAGGAGGGGAGCAGAAGGTACGGTCGAGGAGGAAGGTCTTGAGACCGGCCTTAAAGGAGGAAAGGGAGGAGGCGAGGCGATTGCGGGATGGAGTTCCAGCATGTTGGGGAAAAGAGGCTGAAAGCCCAGCCACCGATGGGAGGGCAGTTCGGGAGGGGGACATGGAGTAGGCCAGGGCCCACTGAACGGAGGGGACAGGCAGGCTGATAGGGAGACAGCTGGTCGGAGAGATAGGCAGCGGTAGGGCCGTGAATGGCCTTGAAAGTGAGGACGAGGATCTTAAATTCGATCCTCTGGGGGATGGGGAGCCAGTGGAGACAGGCGAGGGTGGGAGTGATGTGGTGATGGAGCCTAGTACGGGAGAATACACGAGCTGTAGAGTTCTGAATAATCTGCAGTTTGTGAAAGAAGGAGCTGGGAAGGCTGACAAGAAGAGAGTTCCCGTAGTCAGGCCTTGATGTGATGAATGCATGGACAAGTGTTTCAGCAGCATGGGGTTGAAGCAGTGGCGGAGTCTGGCAATGTTGCAGAGGTGGTGGAAGGCGTACTGCCTTGGTCATGGCGTGGATTTGCGGGAGGAAAGACAGTTCAGGATTGAACAAGACACCCAGATTCCTAACTGGCTTTGAGAGATGGAGAGTACAGTCTTGGACAAGTTAGGCCTTAGAGCTCACTCCAGTGCAGGACAATTACTGCATTGTTGGAGGTGCCATCATTCGGATGAGACGTTAAACCGACATCACATCTGCCTGTCTAGTTAATCATTAAAGTTTCTGTGACACTACTTGAAACTGGAGACAAACCCAGTGATAAAATTAGTGATTCACTCCATGGCTGTGTGTATACAGTTTACCAGGAAATCCTACAAATGATCTTTTGATTTAATCCTGTCCATAGTGATAACCTATGGACAGGTTATCCCTTGACAGTGATTGAAAATCATAAAAGAGTACGATGGAATTTTGGTTTTGAGTAAAGAGCTTTATTAATTTCAGTCGAATGCTTTGAATCCTGACCTACAGAACTGGAGCATATGAATATCAGATACAGACATACAAAGCCAATATTTGGAGTTTAATAAACCTATTTCTCCCACCCCTCCCCCTTCCCTACCCCTAGGAAATCAGTGAAAGGCACTGTCCCACATGTAAAAAATATTATTATTGGCATGTATGGAAAAGTCCTCAAAAATGGAATGAGCCAGAAAGTTCTGGGTTAAATATTATGTGTTGAATCATCATTACCCTGTGGAATTCCATCCCCCAATCCCTCCGCCTTGTTTCTTCCCTTTCCTCTTTCAAGGCTGGTTTGAAGACTTTCCTCTTCGATCGTGCCTTTTGTTCCCCCCCGAATTTTTCGACCTCCCCTACATGTTTCACCCCTTCCCGAACACTCCCCTCCCAGCTCGGGTCACACGCCTCCTGTGCAGCGCCTTGGGACGTCCTTCCGACGTGAAAGGCGCTTTATAAGTTTAAGTTGTTGTTGTTATTACGTACACATTATGTCAGCCTGGCTCGGTTGGCAGTCCTGTCAACTCTGAGTCAGAAGATTGTTGGTTGAAGCCAAATGTAAAGACTTGGAACTCATATAGTCTTAGATGACACTCCAATGCAGTGCTGGAAATTTGTTGCATTGTTGGAGGTGCTGTCCTTCAGAGGAAATGATAAACTGAGGCCCCGTTTATGGGTTTCAGGTGGACATTAAAGATCCAATTCAAAAAGATATGGGAGTTTTCCCTATGCCCCGGACCTGAAATCCCTAAAACAAAAAATTGGCTAAATCTTTTATGGCTATTTGTGGGACATTGTAGAGCATAAATTAGCTATTGTATTCATTCATAATATTTGATCACTACATTTTACAGTATAGCCTGATAAGCCCTCCACAACCTTGCCCCACCCTACATCCGTGAGCTCCAATCCCCTTACCAAAATGCCCGCCCCCTCCACTCAGCAGGCTCTGGCCTGCCCTACGTACCGCGAGCCATCCGCCCAACCATTGGCGGGCGATCCTTCAGCCACTCTGCCCCCAACCTCTGGAACTCCACCCTGAAGTTGCTCCGCCTCGCCCCCTCCCTCGCCTCCTCCAAGACTCACCTCAAGACTCACCCATCGGCAACTCCTTAACCTCCCTTCCACCCACCCGCCCCGCCCGCCCGCCCCCCCTCCGAACTCCGTCCTCAGCTCCGGTCTGAAGCAGTAACTGTCCAGCGCTTTGGGATGTCCTCCTGATGTGAAAGGCATTATACACATGTAATTTTGTTGTTGTTGTTTGAGGGGCACTTCATCAAATATAAGGAATATTATTATTTATTATTATACTTATGTGCCAACACTTCAATCTGAAATGCGAACTCTGCAGAATATTGATGTATTTCTCGAGGTTAAGATCAAGATGCTGAAATATATTTGCACAGGCTCCTCTTTGTATCTTGGCAAGAACTAATAGTACAGAATGGAGAATTGTGGTATTTGTAAACGAAACACACAGTTCAGCTTCTTGACCTCTGCAACAGAAAAGTACAAATCATTTCAACTGATCACCTTTGCGCTCATTCAGACTGTACACAGAGGAACATCCAACAGTGATATACAAGAGAGCAAAATCCCTCACACATTACTGCTTTTAAGATATCTCTCCTTGCTAATCAGGAAAAGGTAGTGGCATAATCAGGATTTTGAGGGAATCCTGCAAAAGTTTTGAGACAACATTGGGGAGAAGTTTGGTTTGAAGAGGACAAAGTTCATGGAAGTTCAGTTCCGGTCAAATAGATTTTTTTACTGCGCTGCACATGTCTCGGTTGATGGGCAGTGTGCGATGTGATTTCCCCTGAGGTTTCACTCACTGGTCTCCATGAGGTTAACATGAAGCTCATGTTATTGGCAGACGGCCTTTATGGACAGAGCAGGAGTTCTGTGACTGGAAAGGAATGGTTTTCCATTCTCCCATATGTGTGGGTTATAGAGGATGGACACAATATGTTAGTATATAATATATAATAATTCTTATAATAATATTTGATATTGCGCTTTTTATGTTTTCTAGGCATCTCAATGCGCTTCACAGAATATACTGGAAAGTGAGTTGACTATATTTGTGGCAAAATGTGGCAGCCAATTGCGCACAGCAATGTACCACAATTGTCCCACAGTGTCTGAATTGAGTGATCAAATTCTTATTGTTTTTTTTCTTGAGGGATTATTATAAGGTGTGTGGAGTAAGGAAACTTACCCAAGGTTTTGCCCTGCCAGGAATCGAACCCAGGTCTTTCTCTTGCGAGGTGAGTGCTCTAACCACTGAGCTACATGAATATCAACACAAAGTGAATTTGCACATAACTATTACTTTCCTTCAAAGTTTAGAAATGCTGTAGCTTTTTTCCTTATCTACGTTGTTTTGGTATGTCTGTGCATCAAGTTCTTTGTCAGGAATACTGGAGGAGAAATAACAGTAAAGGGTACAAGGAACGAGAGCAGAATGGGATTAGAGTGGATAGTTCCAGGCTACTACTTGTGCAGACAGGGTGCGGAACAGGCAATGGAATAGAATCAGAGTAATTATCTGAAGGGGGTGGTTGTGGGGTGGGTGGGAGTTGCAGCACCAACACAGACATTGTGGCTGAAAGCTCCACTTGTGCTGTAAACTTTCCTCAATATTTTGATTCTATGTGGTTTCAAAACCCATTACTCTTGAAGTATCTGTATAAATTGAAAGAAACATATTTTTCTACTTTCAGACGTTTCAACTGTTGCCAGAATAGTTTCCGTATGCTACATCTCGAAAAAAAAATATGTGAATAAACATGTTATGTACCTAATAAGAAGGGAATTTGATATTTTTGCTTATTTATGCAAACATTATTCTTTTTATGTCTATTTATTTAGTATTCTATTTTTAACCATTAGAATAAAATAAATATTTCCATTTCATAGAGTACCTTATCATGTTATAGAAGTGCTTCACAAGATTTTACTGTAAAGTGTAGTGACTAAGTACTTGTTGGCAAATACGGCAGTTAATGCGGTACATCAATGGCCAAAACAGTTGTGTAATGATTGAGCAATGTTATCTGGAGTATTGGTGCCCAGAACACCGGGAGAAACTCCCTTGTCTGGGAGGATCTACAAAACAGGAAATGACTATGAAAACTCACTCCTTGTCGGCCTTCCTGGTTCTTCCCTTCACAAGCTGCAGATCATCAAAACTCTACAGCTAGTAGTGTCCTCTCCCGCACCAAGCTCTGTGACTACAACACTCCCACCCTTGCCCGGCTCCACTGGCTCCCCATCCCCCAGAGGATCGAATTCAAGATTCTCGTCTTCACTTTCAAGGCCATTCACAGCCTTGCCCTCTCCTATCTCTCCAACTGCTGTCCCCCTATCAACCTGCCCGCCGTCTCTGTTCAGCAGGCTCTGGTCTGCTCCATGATCCCCGCCAGACCAGCCCTTCCATCTACCATAGGGAGCTGATGTGAAGACATCTCTCCTATGGTATGATTAAAGGCATTCAGGACCTCTATAGTTATTTATAAAGATACCTGATTCTTTCACAACTCAAAAGCCTCAAGGGGAAAAGATGGAGGGGGAGAATGAGGAGTGAAGTCAAACCCAAGCATGTCTCAAAAAATTGGTTTTAAATTGGTTTCATCAACCTTGCATTTGATATACCTGTAGTGCTTTTCACATCTGATTGATGTCGCAAAGTTTCTCACAGAATTTGTACTGTAAAGTGAATTGACTGCATATTTGTGGGCAAAACGTGGCAGCCAATTGCGCACAGCAGTGTCCCGCAAACAGTTGGGGATTGAAATGACCAATTTTTATTATTGTGGGGGGTTCTTTGGATGGATTATTATTGAGGATAAACTTTATTTGCTATTTCTGGCCAGTCAGTAAAGGTTCCTTTATTTTTTACAACAACAAAATTACATTTGTATAGTGCCTTACACGTCTGAAGGACGTCCCTAGGTGCTGAATAACCAGTATTTTGGATCAGAGCAGAAGTAGGGTGGAGTGAGGCCATAGAGGGCTTTGAAGGTGACGACAAGGATCTTGAACTGTATCGATGGTACAGCCGGTGGAGTTGGGCAAGGATTGGGGTGATATGGTCACAGAGACTAGTGCAGGAGAGGACATGAGCTGCAGAGTTCTGGATGATTTGCAACCTGTGGAGGGAGGATTTGGGGAGGCCAACAAATAAGGAATTTGCATCAGATTTTTGAATCTGTGATTTTAAGTAAGGAACAAATTGTGGTTATAAATGCAGCAATTTTTCTCTCCTTACATATCCCTTCAACAATTGCAACAAAATTACATTTATGGAGTGCCTTTCACATCGTGAGATCATCCCAAGGCGCTTCAACTCGTGCTCTCATATGGATTGTGAGATGCAGACTTGCTTAGTGCTGGAGACCTGTAGTTCAGTGGTTAGAGAACTCACTTTACAAGCGAAAGATCTGGGTTCAATTCCAGGCAGGGCAAAACCTTGGGCAAGTTTCCTTACTATTAATCCAATATTATTAGTATTTACATGTCACATAGCATCCTTCAGATAAAGAGGAATTGTTAAAGTGTTTTGCAGGAGTTACTGTAAAATACAGTCACTGCAATCTACAGTATATTCTGTGAAGCTCTTTCAAATACCTCAAAGACATGATAAGGATCTATATCAGATGTAAGGATTATTATTATTATTTGTGGGCAAACGTCGCACCCAATTTACACCCAGAAAACGTAATGGATGCATCGAATGCATTGTGAAACATGGTTTATTTCAGCTGATAACATTAAAGAAGCATTGGAAATAGTTATTTGCTAATATATATACTGTATATACAAAGAACTATTTTCCATGCTTCTATATATATATATACTAACTAAACGTATGGTAATGCTACTGTTTGATCTCAGGGGTTACTTTCAGGAACTCCAAGATACACAACTAGATAGCATCAGATACTTTGTTTGGATTGGAAATGAACAGAGGTCACTATTCAAGACGAGAAACCGTCTGTTGCTTTCAGTGACCCCAAGAGGTTAATGTTTTGGAATTTCCTGAGGAGATCCTGGTTGAAGTACCATTTTTCAACAAAAATATCAGCGCTTCTTGAAAGCAATGGTGCGGATTATTTCCAGCAAAGTTGAAATGCTACAATACCTGACTCAAAAGAACTCTTGGGAGTCTGGGGCTGGTTTGGATTAATTTACCTCAGTTCCTAATTGAAACAACACGTGGAGGGCGCCGAGTGTGTAGCAGCAGGGGAGTGCTGTACATGTAAAGCAATATCTACAACTCCATAAAACTGACTGCAACACTGGGAGGAATTAAGAATTCAGTCTACATCCTTTATACCTCAACATTGATTTCCTTATTCAGTTGCAATTCTGAGATATAACGTTACAACCACCTACTATTTTACGTAAACTTATTTCGCCAACAAGTGTTGTGCGTGCAATTTCCTACACACCATATTGCTAAACTAAAACTATGTGATTGTTGGGGAAGGCTATTGGAGGCCGGGCACTGGGGTAACCTGAGGTGTATCACATTTTTCTGTGGGAGCAATGCAGATGGTGTCAGAACGGAGTATTGTTTTTTCATGAAAGTTAAAAGGTGATGTAAAAAAATGCTTTCTGTGATGTATATATATATATCTAACAATAATCCATATATTATATATAATACATAATAATCCATTGATATAGCGCTTTTCACGTCTTCTAGATGTCTCAAAGCGCTTCACAAAATATACTGCAATTGACTGTATATTTGTGGGTGAAACACGGCAGCCAATTGCACACAGTAGTATCCCACAAACAATCGTGGATTGAAATTACCAATTTATTATAGTTTTTGTGAGGGATTATTATTAGGTGTGAAGTAAGGAAACTTGCCCAAGGTTTCGCCCTGAACTGCCTGGATTCGAAACACAGGTCTCACTCTTGTAAGGTGAGTTAACTACTGAGCTACAGGACTCCTTGTATAACAATATACAAGGATACTAATCCTTGGATTTGATGCAGTGCCTTATAAACAACAACAAAATTACATTTATAGAGTGCCTTTCAGGTAGGGAGGATGTCCCACGGCGCCAATCAAGTCATTGAGATGCTTCAAAGCACAGAATATATCGTAGAGTGGATTGAATGTGTATTTGCGAGTGAAACACAGCAACCAATTGCACAAAGAGTCGTGGATTGAATGTTAACTTTTTAAAAAATATATCATGGTCACACATGAGATATTCTATTCCAGGACACACTCCAATCAATAATTCCCCGTCTTCCAAATTTATTCAAATGATTTTGCCCAAAGCCACTATAGCCAATTGAGCTAATCGACAGTGCTTTATTGTTGTGCTTTGGAATCTAATACCACTCATAACCCACAAATTCAGGGACCAACATCTCAAATCAGCCTTAAAATACAATTAGGGTTACAGCTCAGCCTCATGCAATCATTCAGTCAATATTTTATTAAAGTTATTATAGAAAAGTAAGATTGCATCAAACATTGTGCTTTAACTGTCACATTTCTGGGGAACAAAGAATTTCAAATTGGCCGGAAGGTATTTGAAACATGTTCTTCAGAGCTGGGTGTCCATTACCTCTGTTAACCTCTGAAACTATGCACTCATTAACCTGGTCACCTATGTAAGCAGAATGCCTACAAACAAAGTGTTGATGGGCTCGTTACACAGTTAAAAGCTCAGATTTGACACAATGGAACAACTACAGACAGTTTATTATGGCTCCAACAATCTATACTCTGAATCTCAGGAGAGAGAGGAGGGTAGGGGGGGTGTTAATACTTTGAATTAAACTGCTAATTCACACAGAGCAATATCCCACAAACGGTGATGAAGTGAATTTTCAATTTAATCTGAGGTATTGTTGGCCAGGACACTGGGAAAAAACTCCCTTCTCTTTTTGAACAGTGCCACTGGATCTTTAATATCCATCTGAATACACAGTGAATATTTTAATTTAACATTTCATCCAAAGGATGACACCTCAAACAGTGCAAAGCTCCCCCAGCACAGCACTATGTGTATCAACATTGAGTGTGAGTTTAAAGTCCAAAAGTGGACCTTGAATCCTAAGCCTTCTGACTCATAGGCAAGAGTTATACCAATGAAGCTGGCTGAAAACTAGTATTGTACAAATACAACTGACAACCCATCATCATCTCTCTTTCTATTTGTCTTTCTCAGAATCACTGAATCTTATACTCTGCATAGTATAAGAGATAGGTTACTGTACCATTTCTCTTATCTGCATAAGCGTATTGTTGGCAGGGTTAATGAAGAATCTAAAATGCTACAATCTGCAGTAACTGTAATGTTGTAGGCATGAACATTAAAAGATAAACCATTTAATGAAGAAAATGTTTTAATAGATCAGAAAAAAAATTCTATAAAAATATAAAACCAAAAAATCCTGTGGAAGAAGAAACGTGAAAAAAAAAGTGATGAGTGAATCTTTTACATATAAATGACTGGTTTGATTTTAGGTGGTGTTTCTTTCAATAATAACATTATTCCCATTGTTCAAGTAAATAGCTTTAATATAATATTTGTAATATTGGTGTTTGTTTTCTGTGAAAACATGGCAAAAAGGTTAACACTCAAAAGACAAGAATTCCTACAAAACTGCCATCATCCAAAGGGTTGATATGCTGTGTTTTTTTTGGATTACTCAACTGATTCCAGCAGTCACCTGAAATAAATAATTTTTAAAAAGGGTCAACAACAACAACATAACATTTTTAGAGTGCCCATCAACAACAACGACAACAACTTTGATTTATATAGCGCACTCCACGCCGGACGGCGTCTCAGAACGCTTAACAATAATAATAATAAGTTTCTTGTCAGGAGGATGTCTTCTTGTCAGGAGGATGTCTCCTAAAGGAGACACGCAGTGAGTCAATGAACTTGTGTTCAATTAGATCAAAATAATGTCGAAAAAATGTTCAGTAATAACAATCAGTTGAATCTTTTGGGGGAATATCCAAAGTGCCAATAATAATAAATTCATAGCATGCCCAACAATCATTTGATGTGGCTGATCCCTCGGATTGGTGTCAGGCAGTCAAGCAGATGGCCCAAATACTTTGCGGTCCTATTGTACGATAGAAATGTCAATGTTTCAAGACAAAGGTTCTTGATTTCCTGTTTGGTGTGTGTGTGCCATAAACAGTGTGCCTCATCAGTCACTTACAAATATAAGCTAATGTGAAGTTAGAATTTGTGATCAAGTTGCCAAGGGACACTGTTGGACAGCTAAATGTTTGTGGTCTTTTGTTATTTATATAAAATAGTTGGTTCCCAGCCATAAATATGACTATGCATTAAATAAGCACACAAATCAATATTCTACACAAAGTAGATTTTTTAACATGGGAGACAAGTAATGGATTGGTTTGCCGAAACCTCAACATTATTTTTTAAAAAACAACTGGAAAAAATGAGCTCTCATGAATGAATCATGTAGACCGAGCAATAGATCCTCCACCTCTTAGACCTAGGGAACATGGGAGAACAAATGTAAAAGAAACATTGTGATCCTGCCTTAGATGTAGGAATCGTGAAGCAGACATTGAACTGGGCCAGAAAACCTAAATGTCATAATTTGCATATTTTAGAGATTTAGTATGTGGATAAATCAACAAGAATGCTAATTCCAATTCTTTAATTGTAAATGCAATTAATCACCACTTTTCAGCCACAAAGTACACAGATGATCCACTTTACAAAATATTTTGTGAAGCACTTTGAGTTGTCTCAATTACATTAAAGGCATCACAGAATGTTAAACGCAAGGATTATTACCACTACTGTATTACATAGGTTTGTGCAAGTTGTTTAAATTCCCATGATTTGGAGGGAAATTGTATGTTACACCATTTTGAAACCTATCAAAGCACAATTCAAATTGGGGTCACTATTCGCTCCAGCAAGCCCCACAGACAGAACACAATATGAATGACAAATGAATGTCGAGGTTTGTTAGCCAGGACACTAAGAAACTCTCCTCTCTTTTTTAATGGCATCGTTATTAACATCTACCTGAAGAGATAGATGGGGCCTTGGTCCAACATCACTTAGAAAAATAATCCAAAATGTGGGACTTGTACCTTAGGTGTCTTGATTGATAAATGAGAATGTTACCAAATGAGCCAAAGAAAGGTTGAGCTACTGGAAATCCGCTGAAGGGAGAGAGCTAGAAACATATTGAAAGCAGTAAGTCGTTTAGTTGATTGAAAATTCAGTTCAATTAATTCATCTTAGTTGGTTGGTTGAGGACCAAACTGGAATAGGAATCGGAGGATTTGTGTTTAGGGTTCAAAACTTGGTTCGTCCACTTAATCCTTCATGGTACTTTAAATGTGTATCATGTCTAAAAATAATTCCTTTGAAGAGGGAATTGTGGAGTCTCCTTGGGTTAGAACTAGCTGTAAGGATTGGTAGCATGCAAGCCCTGGATCAGATGGTTCAACTGTGGCGTGGGTTCAAGCCTCACATCAGTCCTATGAGTTCACAGTATACACTGACACTCCAGGGCAATGGTATGAGAGGGATGCATTGTTAGAAGTGCCAACCTGCAGATGAGATACTAAACCGTGGGCTTGGATACCTGCTCAGACATTCATAAAGATCCATGCTATTTTGTGAGAAGGGAAGAGAGTTTCTCCAGGCCAGCAATGCTTCACTTTCGATGAATTAGTCATTGATTCAATGTTTGTGGGGTCTCGCTCTGTGCAAATCGACTATTCCCTATTTCATACAAATACATATTTGCAATTACTTCACAGCGATTAATAACAGCATATAATGATCCTTGCATTTGAAATAGTGCCATATCACATCACTTCTCAAAGAACTTCACAGAATATGCTCTAATGCAATATTTTGTGGGTGAACCATGGCGGCCAATAAACAGTCAAGGATTCAGTGACCAAGTCATTTTTTTAATATAAACCCCAGGTTTTAATTACAATCTTTGCCTTCAAAAAGGTCTTCACAGAATTGTCTATTGCATGTTTTATTGAAGGCCAAGATTGTTATGAAAACTCTACAAACCAGAATCCTACTGTATAGGGTGAATATAATTGTACAGGCACAGTGCTACACAGCAGGCAATTCAATAAATTGTATGGCTCACCCAGTTTGAAACTTGGGATGTGTCTTAACTGATGTGTCTTAATATATTTTTCCTCCTCCTCGCTTGTACCCCAGGCATACACTATCAGGGGTCTCGCACTTTTTCTTTTTCACACACTTGTATTAGATGTTCTGTAAATCAGACTCCTGAGTACACACAGTAGGGGAAAGCATAATCTAGGAAGTAAAATCAGCACATTGAGCACTGATTACAGGCACATTGCATAGGGATATAAATATTGTATGATACAAAGTTTTGTTGACAGACACCTAACAGCTGTCCCTAAATCATTTGTTTGTTCCATATTTTCTTATTTCCTGTACATACATATTTCTGTGAAGTCTTTTTGAGTTTGCCAGCAACAAAACATGTTGTTTACTGGGTTCCATAGAGCCAAATGTATAGACATTTCTGTTTGAGGGGAAAATTAGGCCGTTTCAGAGATAGAGACAACATGCCCTTAAACTCATTAAATACTTTTTTTTAGTGCTTTTTGTTAGTTGTTTGGCAGATTGCCTTTCCGGGGTAATAATTCCTTCACAATAAATAAATAAATTGGTCACTCAATCAATTTCTGTTTGTGGGACACTGCTGGGTGCAATTGGCTATGACATTTCACCCACAGAAATTACAATCAATTTGCAGTATATTCTGTGAAGCTCTTTGAGACATCTTGAAGATGTGCTGTATCAAATGCAAGGATTATTATTATTATTTTTATTATTATCTTATTAAACAAAAGCGAAACTCTTCCTGTAGTACAGGGCAAACATTAACTCCTCAAATCTGTCAGCTATGCTCATTTTCAAAAGTAATAATAATGTTTACATTTGATGCAGAACATTTCAAGGTAGACATCTCAGTCCTCCATTGGATGTACTGTAAAGTAGTGTAAAGTGTAGTGACTATTTATAGAATAGATTAAAACATCACAGGAATTAAGTGCATGAAATTTGCATTGGTTTTCCCAATGACTCCTGCAAATCACCTCAGGCATCTCAAAGACATGATAAGGCGCTATATCAAATGCAAGAATTATTATTATTAGATTTTATAATCTGTGTGAAAATGCTTTCTTTACCTTCAATGTTCACATGGGCATTGCTCAGTAAATCCAGACTGGTATTTATTTATTTAAAACGCCTTCGCACCATTAATTGCGACATTTTTGCTTGTGACATTGCATATCTAACACTTTCAGGTGAAATACCAGGAAGTGTTCTTTACACAGAGGATAATTATTTACTAGAACAGATTGTCAGCAAAAGTAGTGGCATCCAAGACACTGGACTAATTCCAACAGCAGCTAAATGCAGTGATTGGGGGGACCACCACAGAGTGATACATGTTCTGCAGGGACCAGATCTGATGGGGCCAAAAAGACTCTGTTCATGCAGATTAATCTTGTGATCTTGTGTTGTGTTTCTTTTGTTGGGGGCTTTCATTTCCAAGACCATTTTTCTCAACAGCAAACTTTCAACCAGAGGGCTTTGTGTCATGTGACACCAAATGCTATCAAACTCGACAGTACACCCGAAATCCATGATCCTCTATAACAGTAGCAGCCAGGAGGCACAAGCCTCATCACCTTTCATTTAGAGGTCATATGGTGTGGAGCAGGAAGTGTATATCAACATCCTGCCTTCATATCACTCTTCTCCTGGACGTGAAGCCGCTTTGCCGCCAGCAATACAAAGACGGCATCAGTCCAGTGGTATACACTGTTGACTTTATTGGAATTCCACAGTCTGCGACTAGAACATGGTGTATGAATAACACAGCTATTGCAACTTACTTCATGCTCGGTTTGTTTTAAGAAAGTGTGACCTTGGGGCGGTTCCGCCTCATTAAAAGCCAGTTATTGCAATAATACTGTTGCTATGCACACTGTCTCTTTTTCAGCCCTGAAGTTAGCTGTGTTATATTTCAATCTCCAAATCAAAATAAAAGCAAATATTACCACTACATTATCTCCCAGTGCTTGCAAGTCTGCCGCCAGTTTGTACCAGGAACCCATGATACAATTTCGCCTCATTGTTTATTCAACAGACACCTTTGTACATGTTTGGGCTGTACGAAAGAATATTAAAAAGATGGAAGCCTTGTTTTTGTGTACCAGAAAGGAAGGAACTGTTCAGATTTCCATCCAAGTCACATCTGCTAAATGCACCTGTTCCTATGTTAAACATATGTTATACAACAAATGTCACTCAGCACCCTACGCTCCACAGTTATCTGATAATGTGGGGCGAAGTGCGGGCCCAGTGACATATTGTTTCAGATGTGGCACTAATAAGTGAATTGTCAGGATGTAGATATCGTTATATTTCAATACTTCAACTACAAATTACCTACAAATGCACAGACACTGCACTTTACAGTGGATCCTGTAAAATGCTGTGAGACATACTCACAACATGAAGGGAGCTCTATATCAAGTGCTATGATTACTGTCACTATAACTAGGAATAAATGAAAACTCAAATGAGCAAATGCTTCATGGGTCAAAATTAATTTCTGTGCTATCGGGACCATCAGGGTGGAGGTACTTATCACGTCGCTGTCCGGTGTGGAGGCCATCCGGCATGGAGGGTGCTATATAAATCGAGATTGTTGTTGTTGTATGTTGTCTTTGGAGGGAAGAAGGCCAGGGCTATGTGGAGGTGGATAAACACTGGATTTGTCTTTGATTACTTTTGGGCACGGTGGAGTATCTGTGTATTGAGCTTGATGTCCACAATCGGGTTGTTGTTGTTATCCTTGATCAGAGAAGGTTTTCTCATTCCATGTTCTACATTCTTGACACCCAGCATCTGAAGTTGAATACACAGTCATTGCACTTTGCAGTAAAATCCTGTGAAGCGGTTGAGATATTTTGATGACATGATAAGTAGTTATGTCAAATGTTTTCTTATATAGTAAACACACAACTACAGACCAAAACCATATGAATGAGAGTGCATGGCTTCAATTTATTAGTGTGAACGTTTACCTATTTTTCCATTTGATACTTGCTCCTTTATTATTTAACTGCACATTGATTTGCTTCACAGATAAATATTTATCTGAAATGGCCATGAGTATTTTAATAGCTTATATTTCCCTGTACTTTGGCTCACAAAATTAATTGAATATGTTGAATTAAATGTAAAGAAAGACAAAATACAGACAGAAGATATTGTTATATCAACTGGATTTTGATTTAAATTGAATATTTACTTTATAAATTGACATATTTGATAATACCTGTGAAAAATGTAAATAGAAAATTGATTCAACAGTTTAAATTGATCCGTCCCAGTAAGGCTATTTAGTTCATCTGGAGTAATTAGTTTCAAAGCTGTGAAAGCCCTTGAGTGTTTTCTGTGAATTTCAGGAAATGGTTTGTGGCTACAGCTGATTTAGATCTACCAAAATATTGCGTATGATTTTCCCATAAGATTTTACAAATTATATTGCAAAAGGGAAAAGCAGGCAATACAAATGAACCACAGTGTAACTCAACAATAGTGAATGAATGCTGTGTAACAGCATGTTGGACAATGTCTCCCCCAAAAGACCTGGATTAATATCTGGTATGGAATGGAAAGCTTGAGGTATAAATATATACAGTAAAAGCTCATTTATCCAGCACCCTCGGGACCTGACCGGTGCCGGTTAATTAAATATGCTGGATATTCGAGCGGTAAGTTGCCGAAAATCCTGCACAAAAAAATTAACATTTTAAAACATACCATATTAATAATAGACTAAATAATAACAGAATATTGTATGGATACTTACCAATAAAGCATTCCAGCACACTCGGTAAAATGATCAGTAAAATAAAAATTCCAACGTTCGTTAAGCATTGCTCGCGTGCGCAAAACGAGCATACTCGTGAGTGTCCTGGATGGCCCTAGTATGAGATCCGTTTGCTGGAATGGTGAATGGTGTATTGGGAGATACCGGTTGGGGTTGAGCATTCCAGTTGGTTGGTTGCTGGATAAACAAGCTTTTTACTGTGCACAGTATTAATGAGTTTTGTTCCATGATGTGGTCAATAATCACCCAAATAAAATTGATCATTCACGTCATGTTTGCCCACAAAGAAATAATCACTCCACTTTATAGTATACCTCATGAAGTAAATTTGAGACATCCTCCAGACATGAAAGGTGCTATAACAAAAGTAAGGATTACTATTATTGAATATAGACAACAGCAATGAAATAAACTTAGAATACATTGACTCTTGTTTGGGAAAAAACAGAAATTACATGTTTCCTCTGTAGGAGCCTTTGAAAATTGATGTAGGTTGAAATTAAATTTTGGATTAGATCCAAATGAAGAGGATTGTATTGCATTTTGGAGAGCTCAGAGGCACCATTTGCATGTTGCTTAACATGATACTGCCCAAGTTAAACTGATATCTGTTTTTATTATGTTCAAGCTTGCCACAATTGGGAGCATGGAGATCTTTGGGCCCAACCATTTTGCTGAAGCCAATGGGGAGTTTGAACATCCCTCTGACTTTGGGACAATGGTTGTGCATGAAGATCCTACCATTTTAATAGATATTTCAATGTGGTGTTATGAAATGTCGCAGAATTCTTTGGTCCTTCAGCACTTCAGTACATTTATCCGCAGAACACGCACAATCTATATGTTATTGTTTGGAAACATGGTTTGAGGACCAGTTGGTGGGGGTAGATGATTGAGTTAAGATAAGAGTTAAATTAGTGTTCTGCAGAAATGTTCTGTGTAAAATCAGAATTGCAGATTAAAAATTAAACATCACTTTTTTTCTCATTTTCTTATTGCAGCGAGACTCTATCCCACATGAAGGGTGCTATATAAACACATGTTATTGTTGTTGTTCTTAATGTAATGGTTCTGAGGGAAGGGAATGCTGCTGCTGAAAACCAAAATAATTTAATACAAAATCTGTTTGCTTTTATTGCTTAATTCAGAACCATTAAATTCATTATTTTACTAGCATTCTTGGCCTTACTATCACACTGAGCTAAATAATGAATCGAGCACTATCTGGGGTCCCCAAGCCTTGGCTCTTGCTTTTGCCAACCTGGCCTAGTACTTTCTGGAATTAGGTAAGCAGGATGTGTCCTCCCAGGGAGAGTGCGCATTCCATTCTAATAATCTATCTCTGGGATTTTCATGTGTAGGTGGGATATATGGAATTGTCAGTTTGGCTTGGATACTCTTAAGACTGGTGATGGGTTGAGCTGGGTGAGGAGAGTCCTTGCCTCTAGTGACTAGTCTGGCCTTCTGCCAATCAGCCACTTTAGCTGTGCTGTCATCAGCAGTGCTCTGGAGGACGGCAGAACCGTCTGGCTCAGGAACCGGATTACCCCCACAGACGGCTGGCTCAATTCCCACACTCCGTTTTCAAACATGTCACTTTGAAACCAATTGAGCTCCAAAAAGACTTCACTTACCTCCCATCCCTTACATTAATAATAGGATTCTTATTACTGTACTATTTATTATCATTGGATTGTCAGACTGGATTATGAACGGAATGGCCTGACGTAGAGCTTGAACCCACAGCCTTCTGACAGAGGCAAGATTACTACAGACATTACAGGTTGACATTAAATCACGAGCTGTGGGCTTTAAGATTGTGAATATGTAAGTTTGCCCATGCAGAGTGGATTTTCTCTTACGCTGGCTTCCATGGAATCCATCTTGCAATATAGATGGGACAGAAGCTCCAGAGTGAATTCTTCACAATAATCAAATAAGAGGAATTATTCCCACCATGTTCGTCAGTCTGGAATTGCTTCAATTTCAAATTTGAGAAATGTACCATGGTTCGAATAAAATTATTCTCCTTACACTGCTGGGAAACTTACCAGAAGTCTTAACCTGATGCCTGCCTATGGAATAGCCTTTTGTTTGATTACAGATATTATATGAGCAAGTCAATAGCCAGGTATTTACAATACAAATTTACAATACAAAATTACATTCACTCGTGTGTTTGGAAACTTAGCAGGATCTTGTGAAATGAGCCCGGAGTTTAAGATACTCAAGGAAGCTGATAAATAAGTAGGAAGAATAAAAAAATTGTGAGTGCTCACACCAACACTGAGCGAAAGTATTTAGGGAAAAGGAGCCTGGAATCAACTGGTCTTAATGCGACACTCATGACAAGACTGCACATTACTTATTGTAATTATTTCTTATCTTTCCTTATTCATAAAGATCAGACGCCTTGAGAATGCTATGAGCACATGTGCTTCATGTATTTGTCACTGATCTTCATAACCAATGAACAGCATTGAATAGATTGCTTTGTCCTTTCCTATTCGTAAAGCTGTTTTGAAAAGAAAAAAGTGAAACACCTGCGATCAGAAGGGAGCCTTTTATTTATTAGCTTCAAGTAAGTGCAAGATTTATAGTTTCGCTGAGCAGTCAACAGGAAGCAAGCCAGATTCCAACACCAGGTGCTCAACACAACTGGGTTGTAAGAGGGCAGCTCTAAATGACAAAGGCAAAGAATAACTGAGGTCAGGTTGGCGGAACCTGATCCTGACTTGGCAGGAGGTTCAAGATATATTAGAAGAAAGATACAGGATAAACAGTTTGTGTATCAAGGCCATCAAGGTGCAAAAAAGCATGTCTGATTGACAGATTTATCAACCATGAAAATCCGCAATATTTGCACCAATTTTTTTGAGTGTTGAATTGCTTCTGGTTTGATCCCAGACAAGCACAATAAATCCACAGAACAAATCCCGAGATCTTATTGTATGTAATTAGTTTTAGGCATTTGCAGAACTATAAAGCCAAGACTCCATCCAGTAAATCAGTTTACGAAGAAGGGAAGCGGAGTCAATTCGGCACTAAATTTTTAACGGAGGCAAGTTTTAATTTGCAAAGTATTTTACAACTGCCTGTAAAGCGACTGTAAAGGCTGCTGCACTTTGTCAGAGCATTCAGCAGCGGATTAATTAAAAGAGTACAATGGTGAGTAACCTTTAGGACATTTGTACTGCGAGTGCCTTCTTCTTAATTTCCATGGGACATTATAAATGCAATTTACATTTAACAAGTCGTTGCTATTTGGCTGCGAGATCTGCCACGATTTCAAAGGGCAGATGTCGGCATGTGACTGGAGGAGGACATAAAAGATGAAAATTACAGGTCAGCTTGTATAATTAAGTTTAGCTGCATAATGTGAAGAAACAGTGCCAGTTTGTAAAGAAAGCGTCCTTTTTTCTGCTTGGGCGAACTGCCCCATGATCTTTGCTGATCAATAACAGATTAAGGAGATTAAGAAGGAAAGCAAAAACAACATTCCATTCAAGCCATTCCCCATCAGATTTTCATCTTAACTGGCACTCTGTTCCATGAATGTGAAAGCATACATTATTGCCCTTTAGGATGATCAGAGACAGCTTATTAGCTTGAAGCTGCCTTTGGGAAGCCCCACATCCAGCGTCTTGATCATCCAATTAAGTGAAACATGTCCTAAGAGCAGTATACCACTTTATCTATAATACCACTTTATCCCCCCGATGGTATTCTTTTCCATCTGATTCAGTGTGCAAACCGATTTGGCCAAATGTTTGACTTTTTTCTCTCCCTAACCACAAAAATATCTGTGTTGATGGTCACTGTTTATTTTGGCTTTGCCAGTCGAGGTTGCCAAACACATTGCAGCGGCTTTCTCCTCTGATACGTTGCCTCCCACGCATTGCCTATTGCTATGGGTTCTTTCATGTTCTTATGTATTTGTATTTTCCTTATCTCTTCATCATAGTCTTCATCAAAAATCAGATAAATCGTGAGATTGCAAGTATTTGTGTTGCAGTGTGGTGTGCTTGTTGCTATTCCTTGATAATCAGCCCACCACACCAGGATTGGGAACTACAGGAGCTAGGACCTCTCGCGTATGGTGATGCTCAAAGATGCCCAGAATAATAATAACAATAACAAAGTACATTTGTATAGCACCTGAGCTGAGGTTGGGATCAGGAGTAGTGGATTGCAGGGCTAGGAGGGTGGCCAAAGAAGAGGTCTTAAGACGGGTCTTCAAGGAGGCAAGGGAGGAATAACATGGGTCTATATGCCTATATCTAGCATCTAGAGGGGCACCATGATCCGTTCAAACAACATTTGTTGATAAAATAAAACATTTGCACCATTCCAATCTTGCTCCTTAGCATCATCATACTCCGTTTAAAAAGAACTTCTTACTGACAAGTTATATAGTAAATCTCAGCTGCCACACCAGTAGTTATAAAGGCAGAAAAACACAACGGGGCACAGCACGTAAACTCTATTAGTAACCCTCAAACTCAGTCCACGCTTTTTCCTACCTAATAATCAAAAGGATTTTAAAATCACTGATTCTTGACTTGATCTCATTGCCAGTCTCTCTCTTTGTCCTTTAAAAACAATAATTCTTACATTTGATATCATGCCTTTCACTCGGTGGACCTTTACAGGATTTACTGTGAAATGTAGTGTCTACATATTTTTTTGTAGGTGAACCATTACTTTTCAGTCATTTTTGTTTCTGAACTGTGTGCCTTGATCTTTCACCCAGGTTTCTCAATTTAAAATAAAAATTGTGTGTTTACACATTCCTCAATTTGTTTAAGGAGTGTCACATACCTCTGGATTTGTTAGTAAGCTCCTCATATTTCACTCTTATGGTTTCGACTGCTTTGTATTATACTCCAGATTACACTATATCTTGTTTATAACTCTCTTCCATTTATTTGTTGGTTTATTCTGGAGCCCTGTAGTGTATTGGTTGGAGCACTACAAGCGAGAGGACCTGGGCTTGAATCCTGAACAGGCCGAAACATTCAGCACATTTCCTTACTCCACACGCTTCTGTTTATCTAGCAGTCAATAGGAATTTGGTTGTTAGTTAATTGGCAAATCACTGTCCAGGAGGTAATAACACCACCATTTAAAAAAATAACAATAATTTGGTCACTCAATCCACGACTGTTTGTGGGACACTGCCTTGTGCAATTGGCTGCCCTATTTCACCCCAAAATTATACAGTCAATTCACTGGGAATTGCTTTGAGACATCTTGAAGATGTGATAAGGCACTACTTCAAATAGAAGCATACTATTCCTCTTATTATTGGTATTATTATTATTCAAACTGACATTGTTACAGGCCTGCAAGTAAATATAATCAAACAAATGTTGACTGTTGGTGAAACCAATATCTTTTTATGTTACAGATTAAATTATTCTTTGTTCAATAAGTAAACATGGTGATGAATTTGTGCATGTGTCAGACACCAAATTCACCAAAATAAATCAATTTGAATTGTCCTCTTTCATTGGATGAAAAGTAAAAATCATGATTTTGAATAAACAAGTAATTGGAGGCTGATTCGATAACAACTTTTAAAAGGGAATTTGATCTTTATTTAGGGAGAACAGGTCTATTAGGCTATGGGGAGCGGGCAGGGCAGTGGGATTGAATAGCTCTTTTCAAAGAGCCAGCACAGACTAGATGGGCCGAATGGCCTCCTTTTGTGCCGTAAAATTCTATGAATCTATGGTATAAAATTGGGTATTTTGTGGACAAACTCAGAAACTGATTTCCACACAGCAATATCCCACAAACAGCCATGAAGCAAAACATTAATTTTATTTAGGGGAATTGTTGGCCAGAACACCGAGAGAAACTTTGTTCTGTTGAATGCAATTTGGGGGCACAGCTGTCATTGATTGACTGATGTAGAGAATTATGAAATTATGATAATATTTACATATTCATCAGTGGAAAAGAGCTTTAATTACTCCCAGGAGCTTTTTTTTAAATATACCAGTAAAGAACAGGTGTTCTTAATACAGAACAAGGCAAATCTCTGTGTCTTACAACTATTGATACTGGACAGCTACTTGCATTGAAATCCAGCCAGAACTGTGATATCACTATTAACTGGAAACATTATCTGTCCCGTTAGGATAGAAGAGTCTCAATTCTAATCAAAGGGGATCCAGGCATTCAATTAATAAGTTAGGAAAAGTCCAGCACATTCAGATTTAGACTTTACATCAAATTATTTGATTTCACATCAGGTATGCACACATCAATGCGAAAAAGTGGTCAAGTAGCATGTTTATGAGAATAATAGCATAAAGCTCTAAACCTTGCTAAATCTGTGTCGCTTTAAGCCACATTATGAAATTAGCTGGCACCAGTTCACTGCAAGCTCAGGCCATTTCAAATTCTTCGTGAGGTTAAATTATTCCACAAGGATAGAGCTAAAAATTAAATTCTTGCCTTAACCTGGTGATGGGATCATAGGATGCATTTTGCAGTTCTCAAAACTTTCTTTCAGTAACAAGGTAGTAGTTTATTAGATGAGCTCCATTCAAATGAAAAGTTAATGTTTTGCAAGTGTTTCAGGCTTTCAATTGTAAAGTCAAAGCAGATTTTTTTTCAATTGCAAAGTTAAAATGAAGTTTTACAATCTTTACAAAGCTCTTGTTTGTTAGGCATTCTTACACAAAATAGTTCAGAAATTTCCCCTGGAAATGAATTTCCGTGCAAATTAAATAAAACAAGAAATATATATTGTATGGGTTCCTGATAGGATGTTTAAATGCAGTACAATCCAGTGTAAGTAATGTGCAGGGACAGGATTTCAATAGTAAAGGGGTCAGAGGCTGCTGTGCCCTCTGACCTGTACTTTGCTTTTTATATCTATTTGGGGGTAGCTGCATGATTTTGCTGCACCACAGAGTTACTTCTTGAAAATGATTCATGGAATTGTTACACTTTATCAGGCTCCATTTTTTCTTCAATCTTCAGTTTTAACAGCAAGGTACCTAACTGAAGCAAATGTGTCAAAGGCAACAAGCTTACAACTTGCACAAGTTAACATTTTATCCCCTTTTCCATTGACATTATAGATCATAGACATATATGCTCCGGCAGCATGTATATAATATTCTGATCATAACAGTACCTGTGTGTCTATTTAAATGTTCTGTTTTATTGATATGTCTAGAAACAACAAATGTTGTAAACTTCAAAGTCAGAGCTGAGCAGCACAGTATACCTTTACTGTTGCTGAAATACTGCAGTATTACTGTATCTTGTTTGCTATCTAAAAGGATTAAGAATGAGAACGCACATTATAATATATCAGTGAAAAAATAATTGTTACTGTTGTAATTCTGTCTCTATGTTATTGCTGTTCAATTCTGACCTCAAAAATATTTTTTTTGATGAAGAAACTGGCTAAAATGTTATACGTTAATATAATTGTTAATTGTTATAGGATTAATATCTAAATGGAACAAAGGTGATGGGCAAGATTTAATAACTATTCCACAGCACCACAACAAAGCTGTTATTTCATTTTCAACTTTCCTTTGGGGCAGTGATAACAAGCTACTGCCATCAGTTTACCTATATATTTGCTATCTCTTGATCCATTAGAGCAGATTAATGATGGAATCAAGTATTGGTTCTGCCCATGGTGCAATTTAAGAGGAAACTCATTTGGTACATTGTATGTAGACACATTTTCTCAATCCCTCCACCTTGCTTCTTGTCCACCTTCAGAGCACATCAGAAGACATTCCTCTTTGACCATGCTTACAGTCACCTCGCCTCTCTTCCTGGCTTGTTATCAAGCTCCACCACAGGTACATGCCCCAAGATGCTACCCCAGTGAATGGTGCGATATATATATTAATTCCCTTCCTCTGTCCTGTAAAGTCATTTGGAGCTTGGAGCTCTGTCCACTGAGGACCTCTTCTGCACTGTTAATTTCTACCATTTTGTGAGAATTGCCAGCTTGTTTTTGTAAAAGAACAATTAAAGTAAACAGGCTTGTCTAAATTCAATCATATGCATTTTTTTATTTTTTTTGTTAAAAATGTAATTACAAAATTGGTAGAGTCAATGAGGCACTCTCATGTCAGCAACATTAATCCCAGTAGAAAGGAGTTTTTTTTAAAAAAAGTGGATACTTATTGCAACCAAATAAAAAACATACATATAGAGTGTTGTAGATAATGGCAAACCAAACATTCAAGTGTGAATGTTTCTCAGTAATTGTTTGTGTTGCTACATTGTTGGTTAGGTTTTTCTTATATGCGTAAATGGCTCCATTTACTTTTCAGGTTAACCTTTGCACACATCTTTGGAACCTGTAGCAGGTATTTAGTGAACACCTCATAAATGTAAAACCAGTTTCCTGCAATTTTTTTGCATCTTATTTTTGTGTGGCATCATCAGGAGTTGCGCACGCTAAGTCCTAGATAACCTCGCTGTGTTGAGACTTCAAATTAGTCTTTTCCACAATCCGTTTTCAACAATCACCAACGAAAATCAGTAAAAGAAAAATGTGAGCTGCTGTCTTATTTACAATAAAAGAACATTTATAGACCTGAAGCAAAGAATAAAATAATACTTCTTTGGGCCAGACCTGATTAAGCCTTTAGACATTTGTTTACGGTAATTGATAAATGATGCTGAATAAATAATGCATAGTGTAACATTTGCCAAGATCAGAATGGAAGCAAAAATCTATTGCTTCAGTGCACATTACATACATGGACTACAAAGTTCATTCAGCGCTTTAAACAAATTCTATTTCTGTTCTTCAAATTCCTCCACTGTTAAATGCTCCGAGTTACCAGCCTGCAGGTCACTATTATAAATACAGATTGCTCTTATTTTATATTGAGCAAAATAAGGTATCATCTTAACCAGCTCATCATACCCTTTGCTTTTGGGTCTGATGACATTCGGTGTAATATCCACTTTGAGATTTTGAGACTCAAAGGCTCGAATGACATTCAATGCAATAGCTGAATAAGCACTGACGTATCCTTGAGATTAAAACAGGAAGTCTCATCTGTCAAAAACAGAAGACGCTGGGAACACTCAGCAGGTCAGGCAGCATCTATGGAGAAAGGAAAAGTGAGTCAACGTTTATGGTCCACGAAGGGTAATGGACCCGAAACACTGACTCACTTTTCCTTTCTCCATAGATGCTGCCTGACCTGCTCATAGGAAGTGTTCCCCAGCGACTTCTGCTTTTGTTTCAGATTTCCAGCATCTGCAGTATTTTGCGGTTTTATTAGTCCCTTCTATGCGTTGAGGTGGACGGGATCTTGTGACAATATTTCTTCTGACAGATAGAATGGTCCTAGCTGGAAAAACAACAGGAAACATGCCAGGCTGTGCTCTCAAAGACAAGCTACAGTGAACTCCTGATGATAAAACACTGTCTTACATCATCATGTGACTTGTATCATCATACTATCAATATCCCAGCTGTTTCCCATGCAAAATGTGAAACATCCTATACAGTAAACTGCTGACATATCATCAGTCCAAAGGAAAATAACTTACTTTATTTCACCACTCACTTATAACATATAAAGTCACATTCCCTTCATCCCAGCAAGTAAACTATTGGATCTGTCATCGGAACTTCCTGCACTGCTCAGTGAGTTGCGCCATGTGTAAGGGCCACTTAGTGAGCTCTCATGATAATGGCTAGCGTGGGGAAAAGTTTGCCCTCGCCCGCAGCCAGCTATGTGGAAGCTGGTCTGGCTGTTGCCTGATTGTTAAAAAAGTTTGAATGATTCTGGTGAGCAAAATGAACAACAAAGTATTGAAAGACACATAGCCTGCACAAAACTTATACTGGACTTAAATGAGTTTGAGCAAATAAACCGTACAGTTTAGGGGCTGGGGCTGCTCTCTTACACTTATAGCTCGGTCTGGCGGGTGCAGAAAGTGTTGGGTGTAACTCCTTCTGGCCAGATTGCCTTCTGGTTCCACTCATGTTTATTTGGTCACCCGGGTTACAGAGTCACTGAGTTCTTTTCCCTTGCAGTGGCAATATAACAGGAGTTTATCGAATGTGGTTTTAGCTGTTTGAACTTCAGCAGTACATCTACACGCACTCTGGAGTCCACTAGACTTGGTTCCTGGCAATCTGGGCCCAGGACTCTCTGAGACTAGGTTAACAATATGTGTTCCTCCGGGAGGAGAGTATCCATTCCAGATACAGAGGAATTTCCATGTGTCGGTGGCATATATACAGTGTGGAACATCCTGCCTGGTTTAGATAGGATATTCTTAACTAAAGTCATGGGTTTTTGCAGTTAACCTAAAAAATTCTGACACGTTAACTGAGGCAACGTTAAAATCCATGTTTACTTTTCAGCCAATGACATTGATTAGATTCTTAAACCAACTCCAGGTCTGGTTTCAGGAGTGGAAATAAACAGCAAATCGATACCCCTGAAAGCAAGAGTTGTTCTACACCAAAAGTGAATGTTACATCAATGTAATGTGAGAAGTGCAGTGCAAATGGCCACTGGTTTCCTCGCAACATATACTTTACTGAGGCCTGCGTATGGCCTTCTCAAGCAAAAATAGAAGGGAATTAAAAGCCTAGCACATAATAAGATTAGGAGATGTATTTAAACCTGCGTAAAATCAGTTTAGATAAGAGTAAATGCCTATTAAGACTATCCATGTAACAAAATAAACATTTCTAAATTAGCACCACTAGTATTGACAGGATAAGATAAAACACGAGTTAAGTTAAGACTCAGTAATTTGAGAGGGTTTAAAGGGGGGTGGATTGACATAGACCAGTTTAGATAATTCAGACTTGTGCCTGTTCCTGGCTAGTCATAAAGTGGCTTCAACCACATGATGAGGGAATCTGCAGCTCACGCATAGTCCTGCTCTGGCAAGACAACATAGCAGGCAATTGATGCAGAGGAAACCGAGATTGTGAAATACGTATACACATTTTCAGAATTATAGCAGCAACATTTTCAAAATTAAGGCTGAATGAAAGAGATTGCTAAATTCTGAATGCTAAAATGCTACATAAACAACTGTATTGGTTCCTTTTTCCATTACACATATTGGAGTCAAAATGATAGGAATACTAAACATATCCCATTTTTAAATTAAGGGCAGAAGGATTTAGGACTACCACAATACTAACACAACTATTTTCAACATTTTTTGGTAGTTGAACAAAATAATCCAATCTCAAATATAGCTGTTCATATGCGTTGAATCTATGATTTTTTTTTGTGATATTGTTTGCTGCAGTGAATGTTTAACCACTGACATAGATATTATGCAATACACTTAGATGGAGTGTTGTACCCAAAATTTTAACCCATCATTCTCCTTCAGGTTCCAATAGACCTGATGTGGATTTCTACTATTTTCCTGATTTCACTTCAGATCTCGAGCATTTGGTCAGCTTGGCTCAGATGTTAGCATCCTTGCCACCCAGTTGAAGGTTGTGGATTCACGTCTCAAAATTGGGATAGAAACTCACTACAATACTGTATAGTATTAGAGAATGCAGCATTGCTGGGGTTCTGTTCTTTGGATAATACATAATTCTCTCACAAAATACACAGTCACTCTGATATTCAGTACATACTGAAGCACCTTGAAATGTCTTGAAGAAGTGAAAGGCACTGTATCAAATGCAAGGATTATTATTATATTACATTAATCTAACCTTATCAAAGCATCGTCCACCTGTACATTAGGAATATATCAAAGATATTATGAAAATTATTCAAAAAAAGAATAGAATTTCTCTTTGTGTTGTGGCCAGCAATCCTTATTCGTCTCAAAATCATTTAACAACAACAAAATTACATGTGTGTAGTGCCTTTCACGTTGGGAGGATGTCCTAAAGCAATGGGCAGATAGTATTTCAGACAAAGTATTTGGACAAATTTAACATTTCTGTACAAAAAGCAGCTGATGCACTTGTCTAAAAAATTGCATTTGACTCTAATAATAATAATCCTTGTGTTTGATATAGTGCTTTTCACGTCATCTAGACGTCTATAATTTTATAGACATTTTAACATAGTAATGCGCTATAGAAAAGCAGGTTATTTGTTTCAGCTGCAGTGACAAAGGATTGGAAGAGCAGTGTTTCTTTAATAAGTACTTTTGTAAGTTCGCTCCACACAGACCAAGACAATATTCAACACAGTGAGGTTAAAACTTGAAACCCGTTCTCACTTTAATCCAATGTTATTTTACCACAATGACATTCTTGTATGCGTCCTGCAAGCAGCCTTTACCAAAGTGTCTCGCAAAAGAATCTAGTTATTGAAGCATAATTAATTGGATATGAAACAGCTGAAAAGGAAATGGAGCGAACTTTACCCCATGGTAGTAGCTATTTTAATAGAGTGAGGTATGTATCATGCTAATTAATTTATTTGTGATAGCAGCCAGCCAGACACTTTAGGAAGTCAACCCCAACACTAATGAGGAATTATGTTTACCAGCAGAGAACAAATTCTGAAAGCTTTCCTCCCCCATGATCTTAATGAAGAGACATGCCTTGTTTGCAGTGTAGTTTAAATTGAACATAGCTGTCACAATCTACCACACATTGTGCTGAATTCACCGTTTCCTGTTCAGCCACTTATGGAAAAAATACTGTTTTGTCAAGCAGTGTAATTTATATCCAGATTTTACTGAAGGGAGCATGCAGTAAGTTGCTAAATGTTTTGCATTACATAGTCCCATTTTATATTCTAATTGAAAGCAACATTGAGGGTTGGAAATCATACCTGATGAAAGCAGCTACCTTACTGGCACTGACCCCTGGAAAAGACATAATAATAATAATCCTTGCATTTGATATAGTGCTTTTCACGTCTTATCGACATCTCAAAGTGCTTCACAGAATATACTGTAAAGCGAATTTACTATATTTTGTGGGCGAAATGCAGCAGCCAATTGCACACAGCAGTGTCTCACAAACAGTTGTGGATTGAAATGACCAATTTTATTTTTATGGACTTCTGGCAATGTAAGATTTTTTTTGCGGGGAATGCTAAATGCAGTATTAGAAAATGTTGCATTTGCAGGAGTTCTGTCCTTTGGATAATACATACTTTATTCACAAAATACACAGTCACTCCATTCACCGTATATCCTGTGAAAGATTTCAAGACATCTTGACTAAGTGAAAGGCACGATACCAAATGCAAGGAAATATTGTTTTTATTATATTACATTAATTTAGCCTCATCAAAGCCTCATCCATATGCTCTTCAGGAGTACATCAAAGAATGTCTAAAAATTATTAAACCAAAATGGAATTTCTCCCTGTTTTGCAGCAATCCTCATTCACCTCAAAATCATTTAACCTTGTTGTGCACAAAAAAGCTGCTGCATTTGTCTACAAAACTGCATTTAACTATAATTTCTGTGCAGCTGTTTGGAACATTTGTAAATTGCAATGCGCTACAGAAATGCAAGTTGTTTCTTTCAGCTGCAGGGGTACAGTATTGGAAGAGCAGTGTTTCTTTAATAAGTAGTTTTCTAAATTCACTCCATATAGACCAAGACAATATTCAACCCAGTTCCAATGCCTCAGTGCTAGTGGTTACATAAACCATACCGGCTCACAAGACCTCAGCTTGATCCCATGATCACCTCAGAGTTGGTGTATCATGTGTGACATAATAATAATAATAATCCTTGCATTAAATGCAGTGCCTTATCAAGCCTTCAAGATGCCTCAGAGCGCGTCAGAGAAAATACTGAAAAGTGGATTGACTATATTTTGTGGGTGAAACTTGGCAGCTAATTATGCACATCAGTGTCCCATAAACAGTCACGGATTGAGTAGCCAAATTTTTTAAAGGAATGATTATGCCCACAAAGCGAAATGTCAATCGATTAACAACTGAGTTTCTACTTACTGCTAGATAAGCAAAGGTGCATGAAGTAAGGAAACATGCCTAAGATTTGGTCTTCTAGGGAATTGAACCCAGGTCATCTCACTAGTGAGGCGAATGCTTTAACCAGTACCCTATAGGACTCCACAAGAACGCTGTATTAATCGAAATATCAAATCGAGGTACCAGGGCGTCACCAAGTCGCCGGGTACACCAGCTGAGGAGCTGGTGGGTTTTCGGGCCTGTCTCCACACTGGGCCCTGTTTCCTGCCGTTTTGAAGATCGTCTGGGCGGGCGGCGGGAGAATGAACGGTTGCTGGACTATGTTAGTTGTTGATTGTTATTGTTTTTATTGTTAATATTGTTGATTTTGTTGTTTATTGTTGTTGTTTGATTCCCCACCCCCATTGCCCCAGGGGCTCCCCGCACCCTCTTTTTCTTCCCTCACTCCCTTCCCCACTTTCTCTTCCCTCTTTTCCCCTTCTTTCCCTCTTCCCTCTTGTCCCCCTTTCTCCTTGATTTTGCCCCGCACCCACCTTTCCCTCCCTATCTCCTTTGACCCCCCTTTCTTCCCCCTCTTCCTTTCTGACCTTGCTCTACACCACCTTTCCCTCCCTCTCCCTCCCTCTCCCCCCTTAACCTCTTTTCCCCCTTTCTCCCCAGGCCCCATTTCTGCGACTGGTTGTGGGACACTGCTGTGCGCAATTTGGCTGTCGTGTTTTGCCCGCAAGTATGCAGTCGGCTTTCCTGCTCTCCTTCTCCCTGCCCCTCCCCCTCCCCCTGACATTTTTCCTCCCTACCCATTTCCCTTAATCCCACTTCCATGACTGTTTGTGGGACACTGCTGTGCGCAATTTAGCTGCCGCGTTTCACCCACAAATATACAGTCAATTTTCCTACTCTTCTTTGTCCTGCCCTGACCCCTCCCCCACTGCTCTTGTCCCTAACTAACTGTACAACGTCTTGGGATGTCCTCTCGATGTGAAAGGCGCTATATGAATGTAAGTTTTGATTGATTGATTGATTGATTGAAATCTCAGTGTGAACATGTAAATCTGTTGCGGTCTTTTAAATGTGAATGTTGGGATTCAAAAAATGTTGGGAATGCCCACAGTGTCCAACAGAGAAATACAAGTTAACATTTTGGGCATTACCCTTTATAGTTTTAAATGGATATTTTTGGTCAGCCGTGTGTCTGATGCACCCAGTAACCCAGGGCTCTGCTCCGGACTATTCAATCCAGACTGAGAGTTGCACACATAATGGAAATCTCCCTTTGTCTGGAACAGAATGAACACTCTCTCTCAAAACTGACGCACAAAACCTAATCCTACAGTGTGTTAGGTGCAAGAACTAAGGATAATACTTTTGTTGTAGTGTTATTGTGCAAATATTCAGACATTGCAGAGGCATGAAATTCCATGTCGGATTAGCCTGTAAAACCATTTTATCTTAAATTTCAAGATTGCACAGAATTGTGCAATTTTTTTTAATTTGATCTTAATTTGGAAGACACTTTGTGCAGTTTTTAAAAAGAATGGACTTTGAAAAATATAGATTACATTTAACCACTTTTCCTAATCCTGCAGAATTTAAAATCAATATAGTTTTATGAACTGTGACTAGTTACATTTTGAGGTCTCGGCAGCATGCTACTGTTTATAAGCAAACATTCTTTACTTGCCAGACAGAAATTGCTGTTGTCATCCTTTTAAAAACTAAAATCACCGTGCCTGTTCTACTCCAATTTATGAACACACTGAAATTGATGTCTTCACTATGCCGACTGCTTCTAATTAATTATATTAAAGCTAATTCCTACTGATTTCTGATTCTCAAGAAATCAAAGCACATTTGAACAAATTTTAAATCCTTCATTCATTTGGAAGATTAATCTGATGTCACTGGCCCGCTTTGCATTTAATAATTGGATCTTTGAACTCTGACTGGCAATTATAAAAATGTAACCATTGGTTTTGCTTTTGAAGTGCAGTGAATTTTGATGGATCCCTTTGCATCCCTGAGAATTTGTGGTAAATGGAAGACAGCAGTTTTAATATGGAAGACAAACTGTAATGACAGTCTTTCCCCTAAACTATAGGACCAAATCCTATCATGAGGGGCTTGAAACTACAAACCTTCTGATATGGTAGTTAAAGTGCTATCAACTTTAAGGTTCCATACATTCCTGCCATTAATACCTCCACTTTGTTCAAACGAATTCACTCGCAAAGCTCCAACATAGCTTTTAACAAGATCTTAATAAATTTTAATAAAGTTTCCAAAGCTGTTGTTCCAAATCTTTTAAGAAGTGCTTGCAGGTGAAGGTATGCTGTAAACAATCTTTCTCCTGCTAACGACACTCCAATGATCGCCAAAATCACTTGTGTGGTCTAAATGATGATACAGTAAACCTGATTTGTAGAATTAATTGCAGCTTCAGAATATTTGATTGCAAGTCCTGACACAGGGCTTGAAGTGATAATTTTCTTACTCCAAGGTAATAGGCCTACCAACTAAGTCAAGCTGATACAACAACAACAAAATTACATTGATAGAGTGCCTTTCACGTTGGGAGGATGTCCCAAGGTGATATGCTGATGGATTCCTAGGCAGGTGAGTGGCACTGAAAGATTAGCTGCTCTGTCAGGTTTTTGGTCAGCTGAGTTTCTGATACCAGCGGAAACACATCACCAGGTTTAAGGGTATCCAAACCAAGCTGAGATTTCCATGAATCCCACCTACAACAACAACAACAAAATTACATAAGTATAGCGCCTTTCACGTCAGGCACACATCCCAAGGCACTGGGGTCACCTACACATGGAAATCCCAGAGATAGATTGTTGGAACGGAATGCACATTCTCTCCCATCTCCTGCTTACCTAATTCCAGAAAGTATTAGACATAGAAATAGCAAGAGCCAAGGCTTAGGGATCTTAGGATATCTTGGGGGTATTCCTGAAGTCTAACCAGCTGAAACTGATTAGTTTGGCATTGATATTGTTGTCTGACAAACATTCCTGCTGCTTATCTAGCTAGGACCACCCTTTCCATTAGGGCTTTGACCGGAGGGTTAACAGGAATTGAGTGGGATGATTCCCTGCTCCCAGCTACTGGTCTGCCCTTCAAGATCCTGCCAATGAGCCAGGCAGGTTGTGCTATCATCAGCAGTGCCTTGGAATACTATAGACCTGCCTTGCTCAGGAACTGGTCTACTGGGCTGACTGGATGCTGACATTCCATTGCCAGGCATGCCACCTTAGGGCCAATTCAGCTCCAAGAAGACTTCTGCTCTATCAGGTAATGGACAGAATTTTGTTCATGGAGGGTAGAGCTTTGGATATGGTTTTGGAGAGCGACTGCAGTGTAGTTAAATTATTAGCTACCGCACCTCCTGAAGATACTCAGACCTTTTCAGAGTGTGGCCTGAGAATGCAAACTGCAGTATGTTTAACATTGGCTGACCAACCAGACATTCCTTGCCACAGCTGGTGTTTTCCTTGACACTTCAGATAAGGCCCCCAAGGAGAAGTGACTTTTTATGCCACTGTATTTCACTTAAAACTGGAAACACAATGAATTGAGGCACTGTACAGCTGTTCACATCATTGACTCAATTCTGTTTGCAAGTCAAGCTAAGCATCTTGGAAGAGACATCATCCAAATGACAATATCCCTTAAAACTTTGTTAAATTGTGTGTAGAAAATCTTACAGAGAAATCCTAACTAATCTTTTAATTCCCTTGCAATAGCGAGCAACATCATAAAAGCACAGCCTTTGTCTTTAATGCTCTTTGCTTCATGCCTGAAGTTTTAATATGGCTGCGCTGTGTTTATTGTTCAAGTTTGAACAGTGACATGTTAAAAGGAAGCACGAATAAAGGAGTCACAAAGATAAGCTGGATCTTTACAAGAACCTGCTTTGTGAAATGAACTGTACGCCTCATCAAATAGAATATTTCAAACATCACCTATTGTTGCAGAGGCTTACAAGGATCATTTAACAGTTTATTTGTGTGCTTCGGCTCATTTAATCTGCAAGTACCCGGGACTCTAAGTGGAAAATGCTAAATAATGGGGGATTAAAAATAAAGTGGCAGCACGGATGCATAACTAATCAACTGCACTCTAAAAGTGCTCGTATGGAATGTCCTCATTTGTAAACGTGTAGAGAAGAAATCTCACACCAGCCCATATAATTCTCTTCAATAGCACATATTCATTGACATTCCTTTTGCCTGGCATTACATCTTCTCAAAAGAGCAAGCAGATGTAAGCTAAGAGTTATATTAAATCACACAGGATCGATTGTGATTATGAATAGAAATCTGAGTCGCTTGTAAAGCTGGCCTCCAACTTGATTGTAGGGTGGGTGTTCTGGAAGGATTGATGAGCTGAAGGGCTTTTTTTTATCCAGACCAATCTTCCAAATCGTACCTTTCGACCCCATTATCTGAAACTCTAACCCAGAATCAGACTAACTCGCTCCTTCCCTCATTTCGTTCAAGGTTCTCCCCAAGATTTTCTTCTTTGACCATGCTTTCAGTCACTTTCCCCTCCACTCCCATGCCAGCTCGGGTGCCAAGCAGTTTTGCTGAGCACTTTATATAAAGGTACATTTGAATGGTGTTTATGAAATAACTTGTTACCTTACATCCATTGTTGAACCATTGTCAAACTTTGCAAACCTTATGATGGTCAAAACAGGTCTTTCCTAAACTTGATGAGATCAGCTTTGGGTCAGAAAGGCGTCAGCTTGGCTCATGAGGCAGCATTCGACTTGCCTTCAAGTCAGGAGATTCTGGGTCAAAGCTTCACAATAGAACCTGAGTTAAGATGTCACAGTGAAACTAACCTGAGGGTACGCTGCATTGTCAGAGGGTCTGTCCTTCTTGTGAGACATATCAATTCAACAATCTATCTCTGGGATTTCCATGTGTAGGTGGGATGTATGGAATTCTTGGTTTGGATATTCTTAAACATGGTGATGGGTTTCCACATATGTCAGACACCCGGCAGACCCCACTGAAAATTCTGAGACAAACAATTATGGTCCTGTCTATTTTTATAGGTGAATGTTGAAGATACTATTTGAAGAGAGAATGGAGCGGGTACCAGTTACTGTTTCTCCCGGTAAAAAATATAATTTTGTTTGGAGAACAACGTTGTATGCAAGATATTTGCTTATAAATACACTGATCAGTGAAATACTGTACAAATGTAATGTTGTTGTTGTTAACTGTGAAGTGCTTGGAGATGACTTTATGTTACAGGTGCTGCATCAAATAGAAAGATGATGATTATATTTTCTAAACCAATGAAGCCTGTACTATTCACAGCTTCAGCTTTGCTGTGGAAATGGTTGGCACGTAATAACAATAATAATCCTTGCATTTGATATAGCATTTACACGCCTTCTAAACGTCTCAAAGCACGTCACACAATATACTGTAAAGTTAATTTACTGTTTATTTGTGGGAAAAATGCGGCAGTGAATTGCACACAGCAGTGTCCCACAAACAGTCGTGCATTGAAATGACCAATTTATTATTGGTTTTTTTTCAAGGGAGTATTATCGGGTTTGTGGAGGAAGGAAACTTGCCGATGATTTCGCCCTGCCTGGAATTGAACCCAGGTCCCTCACTAACGAGGCGAGTGCTCTAACCACTGAGCTACAGGACTCCACAAATAATAATAATTAGTACATTTGTAATTATTATTACATTTGTCAAATGTAGATACAATGACAAATACTGGGTACAATGAAATAAATTAAAAAAAACCAGTGAATATTCAGCTCTAGTGCTCTATGTTGCTCATTTATTGATATGAACAAAATTTTTGTTTTGCTATGTTCACTAAATGTTTGCAGCATTGTCCCTCAGAATTTATTTTACAAATTATGTTGCAATTTCAAATCCATTTAATTTATAATTTCAAGTTGCATTACTTCACACGGTATACGAGTGCTGAGGGACTAATGTGCAAAATGGAAAACTGTAGCATTTAGCCAACATCAATAGAATTGCTGCAAAATATGCACAGGGCAGAATAACTCCCCATGATGTTAAAATAAGAGAGTTTGCAAAGAAAGAATTTCAGAAACAAAACAACGGCTCTTTGACCAGCTAAAGGGAAATTACTGGTGCTTTTTCACGTCTGTGACACCCATTTCAGGGTAGTTTCCCAGCTGTCAGTGAGTTATAGCAATCCTTCTGCATGTCACAAAACACCTGAACATCATGTGGCCTCAGAAAGAGAGGCTGCCTGTTATTTCAGTAGGAATAATCCTTGCAATTTTAGGCCCAAAGTGCAGCTGCAAACTTTCAAGTAGTTAAAACAATAATCCATATGCGTAAATTCCTTTTTGCTTGTCAGAGTTATCATTCACTCCCATAAAATAAAATACAGTTAAGCTTTGCACAATTAAATCAAGACTCCTTTCACAAATGTTTGCATCAATCACAATAACCATCATTTCTTTGGGGGAAAAGGGAACAAACCCTTTTCTGGAATTCACTCAGGTTTGACAGACACGCTGGCTGTGACAGTGATGTATTCGGGGGCATTGTTCCATTCAAACTCAACAGATACTTCAGAATAAGATATTCTCTTTAAGAGATACGTTGAGACTGTGGAGGGTAAAGCCTCCTGGGAAAATGGGATTTAAGTGTCTAGAAAACGAGATTAGCCTCCTCCACTTGATCCTCAGAGAAACAAGTTTGAACTGAGATGTTTCAATGCTGACAATTTCCCTTGAATTGCACTTTTAACCGGGCTACTGATTTTGAGTGCAGGGGCCATGGTCCTTCCTTGCCCTTTTATTGTTGTAAGGTTCCGATGGGTTGATTCTTACGTGGGAACCAGCAGTGCATGCATCTTTAGTCCAGTCATAGCCTTCCTAATGCTTTTCGGACTTTATAATGGGCCCATTAGAAATTCCAAGGGTTGTTACTTTCTCGTTCTTAGATTTGGCTCAAGTCTGTTTGATTAATAGCATGTGATGTTTGATCCTGATCGGTTGCTTCAATGGTCTAGTTAGGCTGCAACTCTTACCTATTCAGAAAGCTGCAGCAGACAATTAAGTGGCTGATAAGTAAACAGCTGAATCACTCCTCAAATCTACTGCCATCATAAGTATATTGCCATACAATGAAGGCACACAGTTTACAAAGTTGTAAAATGTGTACCACAAATGCAGATGTAAAGGTTTTGTGCTGTAAAACTGCAGCAATTGGTTATTCTGTAACTTCTCTGTTTTAATCTCAGGAATATTTCTCCCTAAGGCCATGGCTGGCTATAATTTATGTGAATAAATGCACAGCAACACTTTTTTCAAAGGGAACTTATTTGTAACCTGTAGGCTTCAGATGAGCTGTTAAATTGAGCTCCCGTCTGCATATGTTCAGGTTATCGTTAGTTAAAGATTTCGAGGCAATATTCAAAAGGGAAGGGAGTTTCTCCTGGTGTTTTTGCATAATCTTTGCATCTGATTATGATGCCTTTCAAGTCAGGAATACATCTCAAAGCACTTCATTTTTCTGTGAAGTGCAGTGACTGTGTATTTTGTTGGTGGATGTGACAGCAATATCCCATAAACAGCCATGAAATGAGTGACCATTTTTCAATCTGCAGATGTGTTGAGCAAGACACCAAAATAAATTTCCTTTCCTTTTTGAGTAGCACCATGAGAGCTTGCAGCTGAATGTCGGTAAGACAGAAGCCATACTCTTTAGCTCCTGTCAATGTCTTATCTCCTGTGGGATTGAACTCTTCAACCTCTCTGGGCTCTTCCTCAGACTTTCAGAACCCATATGAAACCTAGGTGTTGTGTTCGACCCCCAGCTTTCCTTTGTAGCACACATCCATTCAGGACAACATTGTTTTCCACCTCTGTCACATTACCTGCCTCCATCCTGTAGCTCAGTGGTTAGACCACTTGCCTTACAAGTGTGAGACCTGTGTTCGAATCCAGGCAGATCAGGGCGAAACCTTGGGCAACTTTCCTTGCTCCACATAGCAGATAACAATTCCTCAAAAACAAAACTAATAATAATAATAAATCAGTCATTTCAATCCACGACTGCTTGTGGGACACTACTGTGTGCAATTGGCTGCCCCATTTCGCCCACAAATATACAGTCAATGCACTTTACAGTATATTCTGTGAAGCGCTTTGAGACATTTAGAAGATGTGAAAAGCGCTATATCAAATTCAAGGATTATTATTACTATCTGTACCTCACAACCAATGCAGCTGAAACCCTTGTCCACGCCTTCATCACTTCCCAGCTGGACTGTTCCAATGCCTTCCTCGCTGATCTCCCCAGCTCCATCTTACAGAAAACTCAATTAATTTAAAACTCTGCCACCCAGATACACACCCATATAATAATAATAATAATAAGAAGAAGAATCCTTGCATTTGATATAGCGCTTTCCACATCTTATCGACGTCCCAAAGTACTTCACAGAATATACTGCAAAGTGAATTGACTGTATATATTTGTGGGCGAATCGCGGCAGCCAATTGCGCACAGCGGTGTCCCACAAACAGTCGTAGATTGAAATGACCAATTTTATTATTGTGTTTTTTATGAAACTCTACCCCCATCACACCAGTCCTAGCCAAGCTCCACTAGCTCCTGGTCACCCTCCAGATTGATTTCAAGATCCTCTCACTCATTTTCAAATCTCTTCATTCCCTTGCACCTCCCTACCTATCTGACCTGCTTATCCCCCACTCCACCATTCACTGCCTCCTCTGAGCTGGATCCAAACTCCTATTTGTCCCTCATGCCCTCCAGTCCACCATCGGTGGCCGTACCTTCAGCCATCACACCACCACAATCAGGAACTCTTTTCCTTGATCCCTCCGCCTTGGCTTCTCCCTCCCCAACTGCAAATTCTGTCTAAATACTTTCGTTTTCGATCGTGCTTGCAAACACCTCCCGTTGCTCCCCCTGACCTCCACCCTGTAGACTCCGCATTTGTGAAGCACTCCGGGATGCTACCCAGCATGAAGGGTGCTATATCACTGCAAGTTGTTGTTGTTATTGAGGTGTTTAACATCCATTTCCAAAAGACAGATTTTGGTTTAATATCTCATCTGAAAGATGGCAAATCCTACAACGCAGCACATTCCCTCCCAGTACTGTATTAGAGAGTCAGTCCAACTGTGGATTCAAAAATATAATACGGGGACCTCAACCTTCTTCCTCAGAGGCAAGAGTGCTACCAACCAAGCAAGGCTAAGTAGCCATCTTATTAAAGACTAATTTGCATGTTAGTGAGAGCATTCGCAAGTGAGAGGACTCCAGTTTGAATAATAATAATAATTTGGTCACTCAATTCATGACTGTCTGCTGTGCACAATTACCTGCCATGTTTCACCCACAAAATGGGTGATGGCTGGGGGGAGAGGGGGAGAGAGACGGCTGGGGAGGGAGGAGAGGGGGAGAGAGACGGCTGGGGGGAGGTGGAGAGAGACGGCTGGGGGGGGAGGAGAGGGGGAGAGAGATGGCTGGGGAGAGGGGGCGAGAGATGGCTGGGGGGAGGGAGAGAGAGACAGCTGGGGGGAGAAAGACGGCTGGGGGGGGAGAGAGACGGCTGGGGTGGGAGGGAGAGAGAGACGGCGGGTGGGGGAGGGAGAAAGAGACGGCTGGGGGGGTGGTGGGGGAGAGAGACGGGGTGGATGTGATAATATACAGATAGATAGAGATGGGGGGATGTGAGAGAGGAGAGAGGGAGAGAGACACAGAGACACACAGACAGAAAAACACAGAGATGGAGAGAGTGAGAGACACAGAGAGAGAAAGATATTTACCTCCTGAGAAGATAGGCCCCGAATGCGCGCGCTCCCGGAACGCGCGCGCATTCCGAATGCGCGCGCACTCCGAATGCGCGCGCGACGTGCGCATGCGCAGTACGAAAAACCCGAAAATATCGATATTCGGTATATCTCGATATGAGCCCATCGATATATTTAATCGGAAAATTTCCATATCGACGGACCCTACCTTGCAGTTGATATAGTGCTTTTCACATCTTATCGATGTCAGATACAAAGAACTGGCAATGTTTGTGTCAAAAAGGCATCAGCAATCATAAGGCTTTCTTGAATAAAACATCCTGGTTTACATTTCAGTTTTAGTTTAGATAAAAGAACATCTCATGATGGCATTAGCATATATTTATCTATACAAAGCTGCAACTTTCAAAATATTTACTGCCTTAAGTGAAGTTAAACAAAACAAAGTTTATGGCAATAAAATAATTGGAATAAGTGACATGCTTGCTGCATTTTAAAATGAAATTGTGAGATATTCATATTTTTGCAACGATTAATCAACTAGACAACTGTTCTAAACACATGCATGCTTTAACAACACTGTATTATCATTTGAAAGTGAAAATATCTGCCTGTGAATGCGGGAAAAATGTTACATTGTCTTATTGCTGTGCGCAAATGGCAATAAGCTACAGCCCCTTTCTGACTTATATTGCCTGTCACACAGGCTAGGGCATTTAGAAAAAAGATTATGGCATTTTAAAAGTAAAAGAGGGAAAGTAAAAGAGTAATCTAGTAAAAGAGATAATTTGAGAGGAGCAGTGCTGCTTACAGAGGAAATGTTGTGTTTTGTATGCATTCACAGGCAGCCATTTTCAAATGATTATGAAAAGTTTCCTTACTCTACATGCCTCTGTTTACATAAGAACATAAGAATTAGGAGCAGGAGTAGGCCATTCGGCCCTTTGAGCCTGCTCCGCCATTCAACAAGATCATGGCTGATCTTCTCACCTAACTTTGATTACCTGCCCTATCCCCATATCCCCTGAGCCCTCTATTTTTGAATTTTACCTAGCATTAAACAGGAACCTGGTTGTTAGCGATTGTCAGATTGCTGTTCTGGGGGGTAATAATTCCTTGAAAGTAAAATAATAATAAATTGGTCACTTCAATCCACAATTCTTTGTGGGACTATCTTGAGCAGTTCAATTAAGTCTTCTCTTTGGTTTGAACACCCTCAACTTCTGTAGCTGTGCCTTGTAATCCAGATGACAGTGTCCAGCTATCAGCCTAATTGTTCTTCACTGCTTCCTCAATGTATTCTTAATGACCCACTCACATATATAGCATGCTGCTTAGAATAAGTCAAGGTAATAATAACAATTATTATATTATATATTAATTATTATTATTCTGTCATTTGGCATACATCGCCTTATTGCATCTTTGTGATATTTCAAAGCGCCTCACAGAATATAATTTAAAGTGAATTGACTGTATTCACAGTCAGTGAATTGACTGTATATTTTGTGGGAGAAATATAGAGGAAATGCAGTGTTTTATATGCATTCACAGCCAGGCATTTTCAAATGATTATGCAGTTTTACTGAGGTATATGCGAACAAAAAGTTACAATATTTGGAATCGCTGAGAATGACAAATGGATTTAGATAAGGAGCAATGAACAACAATTTACATTTATGTAGTATATTGCGTGTTGTGAGGACTTCTAAAAGTGCTTCACATGCCTGATTGGGTGCTGAGTGGATGACATCCTAACCGCCTGTGACCAGGGCTCCCTCTGCCTCCTCGTCCTCCTTGACCTGTCTGCTGCGTTCGACACAGTCGATCACACCATCCTCCTTCAACGTCTTTCCTCCCACCTCAACCTTCAAGGCACAGTCCTTGACTGGTTCCATTCTTATTTGACCCATCGTTTACATTTTGTTTCTTCCAATGGCTTTTCTTCAAACCCCCGCACAGTTTCCCACGGCGTCCCTCAGGGCTCTGTCCTCGGTCCCCTTCTTTTCACCCTTTACACGCTCCCTCTGGGCGACGTCATCCGCAGACATGGGGTAAATTTCCACATGTATGCGGATGACACCCAGTTGTACCTTTCTGCCTCATCCCTCAACCCCCAGACGATCGATGTTCTGACAGCATGTCTGTCCGACATCGAATCGTGGACGAGGGACAACTTTTTGCAATTGAACGTGAATAAAACCGAGGCCCTTCTGATTGGCTCAAGCCAGCGCCTCCGCACATCGGGCGCTGCCAGCCTCAACATCCAAGGCTGCACTCTCCACCTCACAAAGCCAATCAGGAACCTCGGCATCATGTTCGATCAAAAACTTTCCTTCCTCCCCCACATCCGCGCCTTGTCCGGCACCGCCTATTTCCATCTGCGCAACATTGCCAGGCTCCGCAATCATCTTACCCCCCACGCTGCCGAAACACTCATGCACGCATACATCACCTCATGGCTGGATTACGGAAATTCTCTCCTAGTCGGCCTCCCCAATTCCTCCATTCATAGGCTGCAGGCCATCCAAAACTCTGCTGCCCGTGTACTATCCCGCACCCGCCTCCGTGACCACATAACCCCCACCCTCGCCCGTCTCCACTGGCTCCCGATCCTCCAGAGGATCGAATTTAAGATCCTCGTCCTCACCTACAAGGCCTCACACGGCCTTGCCCCACCCTACCTAACCGATCTACTCTCCCCCTACACACACACCCAGACCCTCCGTTCAACAGCACTTGGCCTGCTCCAAGTCCCCCGCCCGAACCGCCCCACCATCGGAGGCTGGGCCTTCAGTTTCTCCGCTCCCACCTTATGGAATGCCATCCCTCAATCCCTCCGTTTCGCCTCTTCCCTTTCCTCTTTCAAGGCCGATCTGAAGACTTTCCTCTTCGATCGTGCCTTTTGTTCCACCCCGAACTCTTTTACCTCCCCTTCGTGTTTCACCCCTTCCCAAACACTCCCCTCCCAGCTCGGGTCACACGCCTCTTGTTTAGCGCCTTGGGACGTCCTCCCGACGTGAAAGGCGCTATATAAATGTAAATTGTTGTTGTTGTTGTTGTTGAGTAGGGGGAGAAGGTGGAGAGCTCCGGGATGGAGTTACAGGGGGTGCTGATGCGTAAACCAGACAGGGGACATAAACAGACACATGTTTGCTCAGAGGAGCAACAAAGCAATGGAGGTTCCATAGGAATGCATTTTCCATCTAAGTTTCAACCACTGATCATTTTTAGCGATCACCAGGATTTCAGAAGATGCTCCCTTCTATTTTCAAATGGTACCCTAAAGCTTTCGCCCACATACTATACAGTCAATTTACTTTACGGCACATTCTGTAAAGCGCTTTGAGACATCTCAATGATGTTATCGCGCTCTATATCAAATGCAAGGATTATTATTACTATTACTATACATATACAGTATCTTTAACATCTACATACAGGTTTGGCAGAAGGACCATACCTTACCGCATCCCATTAATATCCCAGTAACATTGAAGTTTAGCCCACAAAATAAGGTTAACATTTAAACCATTTACAGTATATCCTGTGTGGTGGTTTGAGACTTCTCAACTAACTGATAAGGCACTGTATCAAATGGCAGCATTATTATTATTGTAAATTCCACAGCTATAGCATGCAGGAACAGGAGCCAAGCATCAGCATTAAGCTGCAAGTAAATGTGTCCTTCAGGCAGTATTGCTCTTGTCTGGAAAGCAGTCAAGCAGTCAACCTGAACAAGAATTCTCCAGAGAAGATTAATAGCCATTCACCTCATGACTGTTTGTGGGACCATAATGATTCAAATGGCTGTCACACTTTGCCATCGGAAACAGTCTCCTTGCTTTTTGTCTTGATAAAATGCTATAAAGTCCATGGTAGTTCACAAGTACTCATGAAACAGTGAAGCCACCTTTCAAGATGCATGGGTATTCTGGAATACAGGAATAGCTAGCCTTTGAGTAGTGTCCTTCAGCGTCTCAGAGCACTGGAAAAGGAAGTTCTCTATTCCCTCAATCAGTAATAATAATCTTTGCATTTGTCATTGAAATATGTCAGAGTACTCCACAGGATTTAATATAACATGTGGAGAGTGAAGATATTCATAAGTGAAAATGGCAGCCAATTTGTTCACAGACCCACAAACAACAAGAAAGTGAATGACCAATTTTTATCTGAGAGATTATTGACCAAGACACTGGGTAAAATTACCAGTGTTAATTATCATATCACAGAGCACCTTTCACCTATAATGCGTTATAGAAATTATCTTGTGCAATATAGCGACAGTTTGTGCATTTGTCCGCAAACAGTAAGAAGTGGATGACCAATAATTCCATCTTGGAAATTGTTGACTGGGGCACTGGGAAAAATTCAGTTTTCTTTTATACATGCCACAGGACCTTTACTGCCATCTCCACTTTCTCTCTGCCAACTGTGTCTCTTCCAGCCCCTGCACTGTCTCGTACAGTGTTCTTTGGGGCTCTGTCCTCAGTACCCACCTCTTCAACCTCTACATGCTCCCCCTTGCTGATATAATAATAATAGTAATAATCATCATAATAATTGTAATATTTAATAATAATCATCATAATAATAATAACAACAACAACAACAACAACAACTATAATAATCCCGTTACTTTGATATAATCCCTTGAAAACCCCCCAATAAATTAGAATTTTCAATCCACAATTGTTTGTGGAACACTGCTGTGCGCAATTGGCTGCCCCGTTTTGCCCACAAAATATATAGTCAATTCACTTTGCAATATATTATGTGAAATGCTTTAAGATGTCTGGAAGACATGAAAAGCGCTATATCAAATGCAAGGATTATTATTATTATCATCATCCACACATATGGGATAAATTTCCACATGTATGCAGCTGATACCCATCTCTAGCTCTTTTCCTGCACCCTCAATTCCAGGACTACAGATATCCTGACAGACATCAAGTCCTCGATGAGAGACAACTTTCTACAGCTGAATGTCAGCAAAACCGAGGCTCTCCTGATTGGTTTGCACCAGCGCCTCTGCACTGGCAGCATCAACATCCACAGCTGCACACTCCATCTCACCAAGCCAGTCAGGAACTTGGGTGTTTTGTTTGACCCTGAACTGTCCTTTGTCCTCTATATCCATTCCATGATCACCACTGCTTACCACCCTCTCCGCAACATTGCCTGTCTCTGCCATTGCCTCACCCCTCAGGCCGCAGAAACCCTTCCACATGCATTTTTCACCTCAAGGCTCAACTATGGCAACTCCTTCCTGTCGACTTCCCCAATTCTTCCCTCCGCAAGCTGTAGGTCATCCAAAACTCTGCGGCTCGTGTCTTCTCCCGCACCAGGCTCCGCGAACCCATCACCCCCACCCTAGCTCGGCTCCACTGGCTCCCATCCCTCAGAGGATAGAATTCAAGATCCTCGTCCTCATCTTTAAGGTGATCCATGGCCTTGCCCCTCCCATCTCTCTGACCTGCTGACCCCCTACCAACTTGCCTGCCCCCTCCATGTCACCTACCCCACCCGCAGTATCATAGGTGGCCCAGCTTTCAGCCTCTCTGCCGCCACTCTTCGGAACTCCATTCTACAGTCTCTTCACCTTTTTCCCTCCCTTCCTCCTTTAAGGCCGGTCTGAAAACCCACCTTTTCGACTGTGTCTTCAGCTGCCCTCCTAACTCTCTGCCCTCCCTTATCCCAACCTTGCCCTCCCTTGTCCCAAGCCAGCCCAGCCCACCCACTGTCCCCCGTCCCCATTCTTGGGTCCTGACCCCTGACTGTTCAGCCCCTTGGGACGTCCCCCCGACATAAAAGGCACTCTACAAATGTAATTGTTGTTCTTATTATTGTAATACTCACACAGACAAGACCTTGGTTTAAGGTCTCATATGAAGAAAAGCTACATTTTGCACCCTGTTGTTTCAAATTCACAACATGGTTGAAAACATTTGAGGAAATGATCCATCGCGTCTGAATAAAGGTTTCCTTCAACTCTGATGGGAAAACAGAATCAGGGGGTTAACAAGTAGTCCAAGCACAAACAAATATAGTTAATGAGTTACATTTGCTGCTGGGTAAAGAAACCTAAAGGATGAGTTCACATTCCTTCAGGAGAAAAGCAAAATCAAGAATGTGTTGTATGTTCTTCCCGGTAACAACTCTTCAAAAATATTGCCACATACCCAAACCTATAATATTAATCCTTCTGATGAAAAGTCAACGACCTGAAACATTAACTCATTTTCCTCCCTCCAAAGATGCTGCCTGAACTGCTGAGTGTTCCCAGTGATTTCTGTTTCTATTTATATTATGTATAGTAATCTTTGTATTTCATATAGTGGCTTTCATGTCAGGTAGTCACCTCAAAGTGCTTTACTTTTAGCAAATCTTCTCTGAACACTTTGACATAAAATTTTAGTTATTGCAGAATCCAAATTTTCTGTATCAAGAAGACAGGGGCAACCTCCACTAAGAGAGACACAGCACCTCATCTCAGGGCATAATAACTAACTGCTATGGTTAGCAGTCAGATGAATTGAACCCCATTCTTGTAATTGTTTGTGAAGTTCAGCCACCATAAGCACCACATAATCAGCCACAAATTGGGATCACATGAATGTTTTCTTGCTGGACCTTGCTATGAGCAACCAGGAGTGTATTGGCTAACACAAACAGTGACTAAACTTCACAGTAACTAAGGCAGAGCTCTTTAAGATATCTTGAAGTGATAAAGCGCTATAAAAATGTACCTTATCAAAAGTGAAGAGCAATCTACCAAGGAATCATTACACTGTAGTTTTAATTTGGTGGGGCAAAATGTCTCAAAGCCCTTTACAGTAATTACTGTCAAGTTTAGTCACTGTTTTTGTTGGCCAATGCATTTTTTGTTGCACACAGTGAGGTTCCACAAAGCAATAAAGTGAATGACCAATTTGTCTGGACGATTGTTAACCAGCACACCGGGAAAAACTCCCTTCCCTTCAGTTTTCAACTTGTGCCATGGGATCTTTCAAGTCCACTTTCACAAACAAGCACAACCTTAATTCATGGTCTCAACCGAAAGCTGGCGCCTTCAATATTGAAGCATTTCCTGCAGTATCGAAGAGGAGTGTCAGGCTGGACTGCAGCTTAACGGTCAAAGTATGGCTTGAACCCACACCCGTTAACTCAGAGCCAAGAGTGCTGACTCACATGTACTTCAAAAAAGGATTCAATAATTTCTGCACGGAAACTTAAATTACACTTCCAGCTTCTAATTCATGTTTCAGTGCACCTTACCAAAGAGCTAAGGATATTCTTTTTGTTTGAAGTAAGATTTTCACACATATATTCAATACTGTATTATATTGGCACCTTAATTTTTGCTCAGCACTGGCACCTCCAATTGTGGTGTGGTCAGCCTGGAGTCTGACACATGCGGAAATCCATCACCACACTGAAAGAGTATCCAAACCAAGTTGAGATTTCCATACATCTCATGTACACAAGGAAATCCCACAAATAGATTGTTTGAATGACATGTGCACTCTCTTCCTGGAGGGATGGATCCTGCTTACCAAATTCGAAAGGTATTAGGCGCAGTTTGGCAAGAGACAATATTTGAGGACCTGAGAGTGTGCATTGAAGTACGATTGAAGTCTAGCTAAAACCACACAGCTTGCCATTGATATTGCTATCCGACAGGTTTCCCTGCTGCTTGTCTAGCTAGGATCACCCTAACTACTAGGCCTTTGGTTTGCAGGGTTAACAGGAGCTGAGTGGGATGGTTCCCAACGCACGGTGACTGATCTGCCGTTCCAGGTCCTGCTGATGAGCTAGGCTGGCCGTGATGCCATCAGCAGTCTTATATTCAGTTAGTGGGAGATTGTCCAGTTTTATACAAGTTGATTTTGACATATTTACCAATGCGTTTCACTCTTAATGATTACTAAGAAAGAGCATACTCAAAAGAGAATAGCTCTAATTATAGTATGCACCATAGAGATTCTGATTCTTGTCCTCATTCTGACTTGAATAGTACGTTTACTGTACTTGTTAAGTACAGTAAACGTAAATTGTACTGTAAGTTGTATACTCTCAACTTTTGTCTAGGATTAACTTATGTTAGTGCCCAAAGTACTATTAGCAAATTAATAAACAATGTTATTGCAGATAACCATGAAACAAAAACATGTTTCCTTCTACTTTGATCAAGGGTATTGCAATAAAGAATTCTACACTTGTTTTGTGTGTATCTTATTTTCCTCATTACATAATGTTGTAGTTCTCAAAGGCAGCAATCATATCTTCTGTTACATTTGGGCAATTCCTCAATTTTTGTTTAAATCTATGGGATGAAAAATGTGATGGTTCATAACAATGGGATAATAATAATAAAAATAATCCTTACATTTGATATAGTGTTTTCCATCTCAGTGCTTCACATGATCTACTGTAAAGTGCAATGACTGTGTATTTTGTGGGAACGCGGCAGTAAATATGTGTACAGTATAGCAATGTGTTCCCGATGTGAAAGGTGCTATACAAATGTTATTTTGTTGTTGTTGTTGCAAACAACCATGAAGAGAAGTGAAGGACCAATTTTATTTGGCGTATTTGTTCACTATAACACAGGGAGAAATTTCTTTCTCTTTTTGAACAGTGCTTTGCAATCTCTGACGATCACCTGAGCAGAAATTCAGTCTGATTCAGAGGAATAATTAATTACTTCTCCTTGATTCCAAAAGACAGTTTCCTTCTGTGTAAATATGATAAAGCTACAGATGACATTGGCCACACTTGGATCTATGCAGTTAGACTTAACACAATTGTCTCTCCCACTTCAAAACGTTAGACAACACTTGCAAATATATCAAATTCATTTTACGTATGATCTAGCAAGTACAGTACTTTAAATTGTATATATGTGTGTGTACTACAAAAAGCGTCAAAAAAATTCCAAGATGAACAGTATAAGAGGGAAAAATGTCCAAAATTTGATTTGGTAAATAACATTGAGAGATTTGGATCAAGTTGTTATAATGTATAGGTAATGTGGATACAAATGGGTTGTTTAATTTAGGACTAAATGGCTTTAGTAGAAAATTGGCAAGCATTACGAAAGACTAGAAATTTGAATTTAAATGATTTTTCCCCACAGAGTAGGACATATATGGAATAAATGCTTAGCAAGGGTGGGGAAGACAGTATCAATTCATCCTTTTAAAATAGAACTGGATGAACAAGTTAGTAACAAACAGCATATGAAACATAGGAAATATATATAAATATGCATGATCAAATACTCTAAGAGCACTATTATGACTCCAGTCCTGTTGGGATCATGGGAATGTCAAGCCTGGAATGCAACACATCAGAGTTGAAAAATGTTGATTGAAATATTAGATTCATATCCCAAAGTATTTTGCTAAATTGCCTTTGAAATCAGGGACATTTATCAGAGTTTTCCATTCTTGGAGGCTTTTATTTGGTTATTGACATCCCTTGGGATTTTTGTTTTTAAAAAAAGCAAAACTCAAAGATGGTACAAATTGTACTAGCTGTCAACCTGACTCAATTGGGTAGCCTATTTGGCTATAGATCAGAATGCAGTAGGTTCCACCTCCATATCTGCACTAATGAGATTGTGACTTAGACTGAGCTTTGGGTTACTTTCTCCATATAACTTCTTATTCCCACTTTGCACAGTGTTCCATACCATCCTTGTAAATGCTTCAATGGATTTTATGTGAGAGGCATCATATTAGTTGATCCGTTGTTGACCATATGGATGATATGTTTGACTTAAAACGTCCTGCTTAATATTTTCACATTTCATTTTGAATCTGCAAGATGCTTAATGTTTAAATAACTAGCAACAGCAGAAGGAAATTCGGCAGTAAGAGAAATTTCATCCGAAGGCATCTTCATTTTCAGAAAGTATTTCAAGAGATTGTTATGCTCAAGTGAAATCTGAAGGAGGTAGTTTCTCACCCATAATGTAAACTATATTTCTTTTACCCACTCACTGTTTTAGATCTTCAAAGAATCAATAAATTAGTTGGGCTGAATTTGCTTATTGTGGACCCCAGTCATCTGTATTAATTGCCTTTATTAATGCTAGATTTGCTTCCCTTATGGTAATACCATAATATCTTTCTCACTAAAAATAATAATAATCATCATCATCCTTGCATTTGATCTGTTAAGATGATTTGAAACATCCTCTGAACTAAAATGATTGAGATTGTGATGGCAGGTCTCCGTGATGCTACTTGATAGTAATAATCATAATCCTTGTATTTGATATAGTGCTTTCCATGTCTTCTAGATGTCTCAAAGCACTTCACAGAATATACTGTAAAGTGAATTGACTGTATATATGTGGGTGAAATGCAATAGCCAATTCTGCACATCGGTGTCTCATAAACAGTTGTGGATTGAAATAGCCAATTTTTGTTCAAGGGATTATTATCAGTTGTGTGGAGTAATAAAACTTGCCTAAGGTTTCGCCCTACCTGGAACTGAGCCCAGTTCTCTCACTTGCAAGATGAGTGCACTTACTACTGAGTTAAAGGAAATCAAAGATGATAAATTGATGATTTTATGATTTTCAGGTTCATGCCTCTGAACTTTTGTGTAAGTCTAGAATCACATTATCTATTTGGATTATATCAACTACATTGCCCAACTCTACCATTATGAAACCAAACTGCCTTACGAACTTTACCACTAAGTAGTCAGTCACTGTCACAGATAATACCTTTGTTAAAATTTTTCGTAAAGATTGTGTTAATTGCTTCTTGGAATAGAGGTTACAGATACTGAGTCATAACGGAAAAACATAATGCGAAACACATGCAAATCTGTTGGCCAGATACTGAAAAGTTTCCCTGGTGTCAATTGCTTGTATTTTAAGATTATGATTTGCACAGGGCTTCGATACTGTATATGCGTGTGTTGTCACAGTCATTGTGCTAACTGCAGTGTGTGCTATTGTATTCATGGTTTTATATGCTGAAAAATGATTCATGTCACAACTTGTTGTGAATGAAATGCATAAGTATTGAATGGTTTGTTTTCTTTCATTAATTCTTGCGAGAAAGCAATTGTAAGCTGTATATTTGCGATGATTAACATTTTAAATGGGAAAAACTGAACTTATGAACTTATATCTTTGATGGTATCCTGAGAGAAAAATAAATTGTACTCTTTGACACAGATAATTATAAAATAAGTAATCCTTTCATCTGATGTAGTGCATTTCATGTCTTCTGGCGTCTCAAAGCGCTTCCCAGAAAATACTGTAAAGTGAATTGACTGTATATTTGTGGGCGAAACACGGCAGGCAATTGTGCAAAACAGTGTCCCACAAAACAATCGTGGATCGAAATAACCTATTTATTATTGTTTTTTTCAAGGATTATCAGGCGAGTGGAGTAAGGAAACTTGCCCAAGGTTTCTCCCTGCCTGGAATTGAATCCAGTCTCTCGTTTGTAGGACAAGGGTTCTAACCATTGAACTGCAGGACTCCATTATCAGATGACACACGTGGATCAAATTGATATTTTGTTGAAAGCATCAGATACCATTACTGACTATAAAAAAGATACAATAAGCTCCGTGTTAGGACTTTAAGATCGTAGTCTACGTTGAAACACCAATTTCACCACATAAGCAAAAATGAAAAATGCATTGTAATTCGATTTTTTTTAAACCCTAATAAATGTTTGCCTACAACATGACTATATTTTGCAGTGAATACTGTGAAGTGTCTTCTTCTTCAAGAATGACCATAACTCATTCACAATTTTGGGTGGAAGGTGAGTCCTGCTTTCTTATGATAGGATTAGAGAATTGTTTCAAGCTAGAACTTGTATTTCCAGAAATCACTATGAATGAACTAAGATGTCTGGTAAGTGATCTTAAGGATTCTAAGTATTGGAGAGAAGTGTATTACATGCTGAAACTTGCTCCTAACATTCCAATCTGCAGGTTTGAATACTACGTCAGGTTCGATCCCCAGTCATCCTTCCTCTCCCACATCTGGTCCCTCACCAGCATCGCTTTCTTCCATCTCCGCCACATTACCTGCCTCCGCCAATACCTCAGAGCAAAAATTGCCGAAACCCTGGTGACAAGACAAGGCCTGTCTCCCATCCTCCACCTTCCACAAAATTCAGCTTCATCCAAAACTCTGCCGCCTGCATTCACACCTGCACCAAACTTTGTAACCCGATTACGCCAGTGGCTCCGAACTGCAGTTGGCTCCGTCACAGAGCGAATCGACTTCAAGATCCTCACTCTTGTGTTTAAATTCCTCCACTCCTCTACACCCCGCACCTCCTCTCTAACCTCCTCTCTACTCACAGCAGTACCCGCTCCCTCACTGTATGGTCTACCCTCCTCCTTGTACGCCGAATCCTCCGCTCCACCATTGTCACCGTGCATTTAGCCATCACGCCCCGAAACATTGGACTTCCCTCCTTCAATGGCTTTATCTCGCCCCCTCCTTATGCATCTTCAGATCACACCTGAAGAACCTTCCTCTTCGACCACACCTTCCCCCTCCGCCAGGCTCGGCCTCGGCCTCCGCCATTGTGAAGCACTGTGTGACGCCACCAGGCATGGAGGGTGCTATATACAATAAATGTAAGTTGTTGTTGTACTTCCAACCATCACCAGTGGGTAAAAATGGGCGTATCTTCCTTCTGCTTTCAGGCCCAAACCATCAATGGAAAGTTTTTAAAATATAGTTTAAACTTTTAAAAACAAATCAAATAAAATTGGTGATTTACTTATTGGCTTATTGTGGGACATTGCTGTGCACAAATTGACTGCCATGTTCACCTGCAAACACACAATCACTACATTTTATAATAATAGTAATTCTTGCATTTGATATATCACCTTATAATGCACCTTAAAGAGCTTTACAGGATATACTGTAAAGTTAATTCACTGTATATTTTGTGGGTGAAATGTGGCAGCCAATTGAGCATAGCAATGTCCCACGAACAGTTACGGGTAGAGTTACCAAATTATTTACTGATTTATTTTTACAGTAAATTCTGAGAAGAAATCGAACATGCTTGATGATATGATAAGACCTTCATTATCCAGGATGATTCATATTAAGACATGGGAACAAATTTCTGTGTTTTCTTAAAATGTTGCCTGTTGTCTTTGCGACAAGAGACATATTAATGAAATCCCAAATTTTGCCAAAAAATACCCTGCAATACCTGTGTATTGGAAAAAGTGAAAAATAGAAAGTTAGTTTATGGGCTATCTGCAATATAGTCAAAGTTCTACCCTGCAAGAAGAGTGCTATAAAAATGCAAGTTGCTTTTGTAATAAAGCACATTTTTCAAAGAGACTGAAATAATTAATAATAAGATACTACACTTCCAAATACATCTAATTGATGATGTGTGATTTTCATGGGAAAATTCTGACTATATCTGCTTTTGGCTTGGCTCAGTTGGAATCACTCTTGCGTCTGAGACAGAAGGTTGTGGATTCAAGGCCCACATCAGGACTTTGTGTTCACACGATATTATTGCTGACGAGCACTGAGTTGTTGAAAGAGCTATCCCTCAAATGAGACATACAGCCAAAGTGTTGTCTGCCTGTTGAGATCCCGTTATACTATTCGAAAAGAGAAGGGAGTTTCACTGGTATCCTGGCCAACAATCTCCCAAATAAGTTGATCATTCACTTCAGGACTGTTTGTGAGAAATGGTTGAACATACTATGAACTTATCGCCAAGCTTCTCATTAGAAATTGGCTTTATTTCCTCTGAGATATGAAATCATACGGTCAACCACGGATGCTGATTGCTATCATACTAGAGAATCATTAAATCAAGTTGTCCATCCCCTCCTGCCTATATGGCTTATAAATTGCTGGCACTCAATCGCTAGGTTGGCTTATATTGTGGAAGATTTCTGGTATGAGGAAAATAAGGGCTCCAAGTATTCATTATCAACACACCATTTCTTAAGTGGTTTAGAAGTAGGTCATGGCAGAGTTCCTGTAGTTCCTATAGCCAGGATCGACTTCCATTTACCTGGAGGAGTCCCATTTGGAACTCTCAGACACTCTTTAGAAATCTCTTAAAATACTGTATGTTGAAATTATCTCCTGTACCCCAGGCTGAAAGACTATCTTAACTGACTTTTCTAACCAAGAGCTGTAAAATTCCAAGAAATAGAGTGAGGGATATAAAATGATTAGGTGGTTTTTCTGCTGCTATGACAATGGAGTCTGTGGTATGTGGTGCTGATAAGAGAAGGAAACACAAGAATACTTTTTGAAATCAACAGCAAGCAGATGTCAAATGACCAACTGGTGAATATCCTCTAGGTGGGGGCGCGGGGGTGGAATCCGGTTCCTGAGCCAAATGGGTCTACGATATTAACAGTGTCCTGAATGATCCTGCAGCAGGCCTGGCGCTTTGGCAATACCTGGAGGGGCAGAGTTGTGACTGGGAATTTTTCACTCTTGACTCTTGTCAAAGCCATGTTGGTAGGTAGTTGTAGATGGACAAGCAATGGGAAGTTTTCCAGAAAGTTCTCTCAATGGCAAACTATACGCATTGACTTAACGCCAGCTGTACCCCCAATACACATTCTGGGATCCCAAGCCTTAGCCATCACCAATCCACACCAAACACTCCAGAATTAAGTAAGCAGGGTACATCTCTACAGGGAGAGAGTGCTCATTATATGTCAGACACTGGGAAATTTCTATGCATAGTTGGTAAAACATATATGAGACACTCATTCTGGTTTGGATACAACAACAACAACATTACACTTGTATAGTGCCTTTCATGTCAGGAGGACGTCACAAGGCCCTAGACAGTCACTGTTTCAGACCAGAGCTGGGGACAGGGAGGGTGGAGGAAACAGGAGTGATTTGTAGTGGCCAATGGGGCTGTTGAAGAGGAGGATCTTGAGGCAGGATTTGAAGGAGGCCAGGGAGGGAGATGGAGGGATTGTGGGATAGAGTTCCAGGGGTTGGGGTCAGAGTGGCTGAAGGAACCCCCCAATGGTGGGGCAGGTGGGTTGAGGGACATTGAGCAAGCCGGAGCCTGCTGAGCGGAGGGGTCAGGCGGGTTGGTAGGACAGTTAGGAGGTCGCTGATCTAGGGTGGGGCGAGGCCATGAAGGGATACTCAATGTTGGTGATGGAATTCCACACATCAGACACTCAAGTGACTACAACATAATCAACAGCAGGTGGATCAGAATCTGAAAGCGAAAGGTAAAAGTTTCAACAGGACCTTTAGTAAGGAATCCCATTGGAATTTTTGTCAAGCTATTAAACAGATTGTGTCAATAACAACAATAATCACTACAAGTTGGACAGTCGAGAGTTTGAACGCAGGCTGGAGGATTGGATTTGGGAGGATAAAGGTTCAGAGAAGACTTCTTACAGGTCAGTGTGACCTAAATCCAGCTACTGGAAAGGAATCCCTATTTACATGAGATATTAAACATTTCCAATAAGAAGTACTGCAAATTTGACCTCAATAACTTGCATTACGGCGACTACAATGGACACATAATGTATATTCTAAAATTCACCACAATAATGTTTGTATTGCAATAAATATAATTCCATACACCTCAAAACTGAATTGCTAAAAAAAAGATTGATGGCCACACATTTACCAAGGTAATATTTGCAGTAGTATCCTTTGATTAACATAACAAATTAATTGCGAATTTTGAAAAAGAATAATCTAGTGCATATCCTAGATATATAATAATCTATAATTATATAATAATTATAATATAAAATATAATATACCTATATTATATAGATATATCTAATATATCTATATTATCTAATATATCTATTATATAGATATATAATATATCTATATTACAATATCATTATAATAATCCTTGCATTTGATATTTGACATTGATCATGTCTTCAGGATGTCTCAAGACGTGTTTCACCCTGGCTCAGTGGTAGTGCTCAGAAGGTTGTGTGTTCCAGCCCTACATCGGGACTTGGAATCACATAGTCTAAGCTGACATTCCAACGCAGCGCTGGTGGGGGTGGTGGTGGTGGTGGGGGTGGTGTATCGCATCGGCAGAGGTGCCGTCCTTCAGATAAGATGTTAACCCAAGGTCCCAGCTGCCTGTTCATGTGGATGCTAAAGATCCCATGGAAACGGTTCGTAGAAAGACGGGTGTTTCTCTGGTGTCTTGGCCAACAATCCCCAAATAAAATTGGTGACTGACACGGCCATGGCTGTTTGTGGGACAATGTTGCGTGCAATTGGCTCCCACGCAAAATACACAGTCTTTACAGGTTTTACAGTATACCCTGTGAAGCGCTTCGATAAGTCTCGATGACATGAAAGGCGCTAAATCTAATGTGATTATCATTATATTAGAAGGGATTCAACTGTAGAGCTAAAGCTGAGGTCTAAATCATACAGCGCATCGTACATGTATTTAATTGATGAACAGTTACAAACTGGACTGTTTTGCTTGTCTCCTCCAGGGGTGTTGATCAGGCTTGTTCACTAATTTGGACAAAGATCCAAGCTGAGGCTTTAGGGTTTAAAGTTACAAATGAACAGCATATGTTTCACTGAATGTTCATTGATATTTGCAATTCTCTGGGGAATAAGGGAATCTCCTGATAAGGAGGGGACAGGAGCTCATTGTGTGTGTGTGTGTGAGAGAGTGAGTGTGAGTGTGTGAGTGAGTGTGTGTGTGAGTGTGTGAGTGAGTGAGTGTGTGAGTGAGTGAGTGTGTGAGTGAGTGAGTGAGTGAGTGTGTGAGTGAGTGAGTGTGTGTGGTGGGGGTGAGTGCAGAGAAGGGTTACCATTAAAACCGGCCTGAACACGTGAAATCGCCCGCTGCTGTCAACCCGTGTGAGTGCAGAGTGTGGAGGGACACAAGCCAGAGTGACTGACCGACTTGACTGACTGACTGACTGACAGACATGTGCATTTCACATTATTGTTGTAGCCACGTGGGGATTTGCAGGCGGGCGAGCGGCGTTTCCTGGTTCGAGTTCAGCTCAGACTTGGGAACAGCACGTGTCCCGCTTCTCGTGTTTCTGCTCCCAAAACCGGGATATAAATAGCGGCTGAGCTTTAAATCCCGGGTCACTCTGGAAGCGGCTGTGTTGTGCAGTGAGGGAGGGAGTGAGTTGCTCTGGAGTAGACTGGATCACTGCGTTAAAACATGCCAGACTGCCCCGCTTGGCTCGGGACTAGCCACAGCGCACACCAGCCCTCCTCAGCCCTGCCCGCAGACAGAGTGTCATCACCGCCGACACCTGAAGTAAACCAGCTGCTTGTGTTTGTTTCTGACCCTCCTCCTGCTCCTCACCACCGCCGCCGCCACCTTCAAGTCAAGTGTCACTCGCTCTCAAGAGTTTAAGCGGACAAGTTACACTGGGAGGCATCGTCTCTCTCTCTCTCTCCCTCTCTCTCTCTCTCTTTGCAAACTCTCTCCGGATTTTTTTTTTGTTCCTCTCCCTCCCAACTCCCAATCGCTTTAGAATATATATATTTTTAAATCTCTTCTCTCCTCTTCCCCGTTGTGAGCCACACTTGCCTTGCCTTGTTGGAGGGGAGGTAAGGGAGGAGGAGGTGGTAGGTGGGGGGGTAGAGAGAGAGAGAGAGAGAAGAAGAAGAAGAAGAGAGAGAGAGAGAGAGAGAGAGAGGTCGCCTTGTGATTGAACCCGTGAAGAAACATTTGTGTTGAGATTTCCCCCCCTGACGGAGCAGGACTAGGAGTTACCACCGTCAGCGGCAGGAATCAATCGAAGCTGCTCTGGTTTCACGCTGTGTTACAACACGAACATGCTGCTGCTGGAGCTCTCTGTGTTTGTGCTTTATTACTCGGTGCTTTTGCAAAGGGATTCCGCTCACGGATCACACCAAGATTATTACGATGATGGTAATGATGATGGGGGAGACGATTATCAGGACCTGGGGGAACCAAAGGTAAGTCTCTCTGCCTGTTCTCTCCGCTCACTCACTTCACTTCACTCACTCATTCCGCCCTGGAGTGTTTCATTTTTTATACACACACAAGATAAGTCAGCCGTTTCCTACCGGGGCTTGTTAGTTCTGAGGCTAAATGAACGCGCAAATACAATACCTTATAGTCCCGGGATACCTTTGTTTGAGATGTACATTTGCAAAGTGAATACTGTTCCAGCCAGGACTGGGTTAGTGGGTCTCTCTCTGGTTAATCTACTGTGTTATATATATATATATATATATATATATATATATATGTGTGTGTACTCTATATGGATTGCTGATTTTGTAGTTGTTTGAGTTTTGCAATACACACTTTATATATGTATATACTGTATGTTGCAAAACTCAGAGAGAGAGAGAGACGCGAGTAGGTGAATAAACGTAGCACAGTCGGTGTGAGCTCAGCCGGTAACGCGGCGGGGACGTGTGTGTGTCTGGCTGACTGTGTGTTATAGTCAGTGAATCCTGTTGCTGGGATCTCTCTCTCGAGACTCTTTCATTTCAGCCAAGAAAGTGCACTAGGACAAGCCTGCGTTTGAAGGCATTGATCTGCCGTTCATGCCTCCGATTTGTGTGTATGTGTGTGTGTGTATTTGCGTATGTGTGTGTTTGCACTGTATATGTATATGTGTGTGTGTTTGTGTATGTGTGTATTTGTACTGTATATGTCTGTGTGTATTTGTGTGTGTGTTTGTATAGATTCGTGTACGTGTGTGCATATGTGTGTAATGTGTGTGTGTATATATGTGTATGTGTGTGCATGTTTGTATCTGTATGTGTATATATGTGTATGTGTGTGCGTATATACGTGCGTATGTTTGTGTGTGTATGTGTGTTGTGGGGGAAAGAGGGAGACAGAAGAAGTCACAGGCTGGAGACAGGAGGTCGGGACTGGCGTTTGAGGGTCTGTGGTTGTGATATTTGCTATAGGGAGGAGGAGGGTGGGGGGGGGATGGACTGGGAGCTACACCTGAGACTGTTCATCATCTCCCCGCTTTTCTCACATACCATCAGTCTCCACGTCCCTTGGCGGTGGCTGGTTGCTGTTATTTAATGCGTGAGGCTCGACGAGAGATAACGGCGTCTGATAGCTCCCGACCAAACTGAGCCAGGAACGGGGAGAGCGAGTGAGGACACTGAGACACAGAGCGATCCTAGCCCTTCACTCAAAGCTGGAACACGGGAGGGGAGAAGGGTGTGTGGGTGGTGGGGTGGGGTGGGGGGGGTGAGGGGAAGGCGGGGAGATTGAGAGGGGAAATGGGTTAAGGGGGGGGGGGGGGAAGGGGGACGACACCCGGGGACAGCCCACATCTCAGTGACACTGAAGGATTGGGTCAGAGCTGAGGTTTGACATTGATGGGGGGAAATTGAGTGTGAGGTGAGTGTGATGAGGGGGAGGAAATGGACAGAGGAAACATAGACACACACACACATAAGAGGCAAACAGATAGCTACAAAGACCTACCTCTCCACCTACATACATATATATATACACACACACACACACACAGAGGCAGGGAGTGAGACCTACACACACATGTATCACACACGTATTACACAGACACATACATTTATACACACAGGCACAGTGAGAGTGAGATACACCACTCGTGTGAACAGATCCAGGAGCCCGGAGAAGCATACACTCTCTCACACACACACACACACACACACAACTATACATGCAAGGAAGGGGAGAGAGAATCCGCTTCTCATATAGACCTTCACACACATAACGTGACAACGAGATCAAGTGAGAAAAACGACAGACACCCTATCTGCCTACACAACACACACACACGCACACACACACACACACACACAGACAGACAGACAGACGCTGGCGGGGAAAGAGAACCACAAACAGAGAGACAAAATTCAAAGTTAAATTTCATGAAACACTGCAATGCAGACAGCAATGCAGGAAGCATTGCACACACACACACACACCCCCACACTCCCACACACCCACACCCACACACCGGCAACAGGACAAGAACCCGGGACACCGCGCAAGAGGTTATTTTAGGTTAGAGGGAAAAAAAGAAAGTGCAAGAAAAGCAAGCCGGGTCGGGAGTGAAAGTGAAAAGCGAAGCTGGTGTTTCAGAGTACACCAGCAAGGCAAGCAGGCGGGACATCGCTTTCAATGATAATAATCAGACGTTTAGCAAAAAGTAGGAGGATCTGAAGACGTGTGTTTTTTTTCGTTTTAAAGGGTAAAATGAGTTGACTCTCAGCTGTCGAGAGCTTGAGGGCGCTGTCACTCACTGAATACGTCGCTGGTTTCAAATCTTTCATTGACCTGAATGACATGCCCAGTTGTGTTTATTACAGTGCATCACTGTGGGCTATTGTGGGAACTATTTTCACTCTTACTCTTGCACTTGTCCAAGCCCCGCCGACTCGGAAAGGACAGTCTTTTGCCTTCCCCCCCCCCCCCCCAAATGACCTTTACCATGTATTCATTCACCTCGCCATCTGCTGACCCGCCAATGGCAATATTGGAGGAGAAAGTTGCCTTGTCAGAAGTGCTGTCCTCCAGTTGAGATGTTAAATTGAGGTCCCACCTGCCTGTTCATGTGGACAGTAAAGATCCTCTGATCCACAAGGGAGTTCCTCCCAGTGGTGGCCGAGTACTGTATCCCTATGATAAAACTTGGGTCTTTTATTTCATGGCTGTTTGGTGGACATTGAAATGCTTAAGTTGGATGCAGTAACTCTTGTGAAGTACTATGAGACATTTTGATGACACACTATATCAAATGCCAGGGTTATTGACATAATAATATGGGGTGGGATGGGTGTGAAACAACTGTCAAAATGTAAAGTGACAGTAGATTCATTATGATAGTGGATAAGCTACATTGTGAACCAGGTAAGATGTTTCCATAGAGTTTCTCAATGTTAGTGGAACTGCTGGCTGATAAGATAGTTTTGTTCATCATGATTGTTTTCAATAGAGATTGGTGGTTCTTGAGGAGGAAGATTGGCTTTCAAGTTAACAGATGGGCAGAGAAATGGCACAAGTCCTCTATTTTTTTTCCTCTAAAATAGTTTACGATAAATAACATGGCTGATTTGTTAGCATGGAGGTTCAATGTATATGCAAGCGACAACAGCAACAATACCAAATTACATTTATAGAGTGCCTTTCACGTCGGGAGGACGTCCCAAGGCCCTGAACAGTCAGGTTGGGACCTGAGCAGGGTGGGGGCGGTCGGAGTACGGGGAAGGAGAGTAGGAGAATTGACTGTATATTTGTGGGCAAAACGCAGCAGCCAAATTGCGCACAGCAGTGTCCCACAAACAGGCGTGGGTGGGGTGGGGTAAAGTCAAGGAGGAAAAGACCTCACCTAACTATTCATGTAAATGTTAAGGGAGCGGACAGTAAAGCTAAAATACCTTGTTTATAAATAGCAAAGCACATGGTGACTCGATTGGCAATGGCCTAGTGCTGTTATGTCTGCAGCTGCTAAACTTTTATTTTTATCAGGGTAACTAAGGTTAAAAGCACACTGATAATGCTGGTGCTGTGGCAGCTCTAGTCCTTGTAATGTCTGCAAAAGAGCAAGGCTGCAGTGACCTCCAAGTTGGTGATATTTTCCTGCTGACTGTTGCAATAGTTTGCCTGAAAACACACTATAAATATACAGTCTACCTTCTGAACCAATCTGTGACATTTCACTGCAAGGAGATGTGTAGTTTTATATTGTTCGACATGGACCCTGTCAATGAAATACATGTAAATCTAATGGCAAGTTATTGCTCCTTTGTGCTGTGGACTCTCACCTGTGAGAGAGGCTGCCCAAATTCATTTACACCTTAATGTTCGTTTTACACTGAGCTTCGATTCACCGCAGAAAGTTGGGTTTAATTGGCCTTGAACAGCATAGTACTATTTGAAAGTGAATCACACTGGAGCCACCCCACTGAGGTCATCTTGATGAGATGTCCTGGATAACGCTTCCCTTCCCAGTACAACAACAAAACAGCAACAACAAAATTACCTTTTATACAGTGCCTTTCTTGTCGGGAGGACATCCCAAGGCACTGCACGTGATGTGATTCAAATCGGTACATAAGAATTTGCCAGGCAAGAGAAGGTCTATTTTGTTCACCTTCCACCATCCTGGGAGCTACTTGACATGTTGTGTCCCAAACTATATACTGGATCCAGAATGAGTAACGCTTCTGCCTGGGTAATGCAGAACAACGACAAAATTACATTTTGCCAAGCGAGGGCAGGGGTGATGGGGTCATGGAGCCTGGTATGGGAGAGGAAACAGGGCACAGAGTTCTGGATTTTCTGCAGCCAATGGAGGAATTGGGAAGGCCGATAAGCAGGGCATTGGCGTAGTCGAGCCAGGATGTGATGAACGCATGAATGAGAGTTTCAGCGGCGTGAGGGAGTGGCGGAGTCAGGCAATATTGTGGAGGTGAGGGAAGGTAGACCAGGCCATTGCTTGGATGTGGGGGAGGGAACCCTAAGGATCGAACAAGATACCTAGGTCCCTGCTGACAGTGCCTGATATGTGAAGGTGCTGGCGCGAGCCAATCAGGAAGGCCTCAGTTTAGTGATAATCAGGTTTGATGGGCAGATATTTTTATTATAAAGTTTGATAACTATGTATGAACAGGTTTGTCTGGATTTGTAGATTAAGCCTACATTATGTTCTCTGTGAACAGCTAGTCTGTACAAACAATGGAGCAGTGTTTGTTCATTGTGATATCAATCATCAAACATACCTCAAAATCAAAATTACTGTTTAAATTGTAGAATTAATTTACTTACACCAGCCAGGCTGGATGCATTATTATGAAGAATGTATTACTGCAGATGGGTTTGAAAGAACATTGTGGTAAAGTAGCACTTTGGTGTACAGTGAGTGCGAAGCAGTAAGCAAATACTTCCAATCAAAATTTGGCAAATCAAGGAATATGATACCTGTACCATATATAGTTGGGAGTATTTATTTCTGTTAACATAGAGAATTCTTGTAAGTGTGAAATGTTCTGCGGTTTTCCTTATTCTTCAAATGAACTTCAGCATGTCAAGAAGAGCATTAGGGTTGCAAATAATATTATGGGGTCACGTTTGCTGTTTTTCTGTTCTGTGTAACATATTCTGTAGGTGAATTAACTTAAGGAGCACAATATGAAACATTCAAATATTTCTCAATTCAATATGAAATAAATAAGAGCAATAACTATCATGCATGTAGGGCACTAGATGCCACAGTTAATTAATGCCTTATCTCATGTTTCTTCCCTCTTCTCTGACTTGCATTAGATTTGTGTCCACCCTGATGGAATCACAGACTCCTCGGTGGCTTAAAGGCTTTATGTTGAGTGAGTCTGTGCAGGCTCAACCCAGTAATTCCTAATTGGCATGAACCCACACCACAAACAAATGCCTTTAATTTGGTGCTAATTAGAACTACACATTTGCTGTCTCACATAGAACAGCCGCAAGGATGTCTGGCATTGCGCGAGTAAAGGAGGAGATCTTCTCTGAAGTTGGAACTGAACACTAGCCTGGCTCAGTCAGTACATTTACTTCTGTGTCACAAGGTTGTAGGTTCAACTCGAGACTTTGGGCTTGAAGTGTAGACTCACACTCCAACACAATGCTCGTGAATGCAGAGTGTTGTCACAGGTTGTGTTCTTCAGATGCAATGATAAACCAAGGTTCCATCTGCCTGTTTAGGTGGACATTGTAGATCTCATGATACTGTTTGAAATGAAAAGAGAGGTTTCCAGTGTCTGGGTCAAAATTCCTCCAAATAAAATTAGTCATTTACTTTGTGGCTATTTGTGGGACATTGTTGTATGCAAATTGGCTGCTGGATTTGCCTATTACACAGTCACTACACAGTATTTTCTGTCAGACATCAAGTCCTGGATGAGAGCTAACTTTCTACAATTGAGTGTCAACAAGACTGAGGCCCTATTGATTGGCTTGCGCCAGCGCCTTCTTGCATGAGGCACTGGCTGTATCATCTTCCATGGTTGCACATTCAACCTCACCAAGCCAGTCGGGAACCTAGGTGTCTTCCTCAACTGTCTTTCTACCCTCACATTTAAGCAATGACTCGCTCTGCCTTTCCACAGCATTTCCCAACTCCGTCATTACTTCCCCCCTAAATCTGCTGAAACCTTCATCCACGCCTTCATTACATCCCGGCTCGACAATGCCTTGCTGTTCGGCCATCCCAATTCCTCCCTCCACACGCTGCAGATAATCCAGAACTCTGCGGCCCGTGTCCTCTACCATTCCAAACTCCATGACCCCATCTCCCCCATCCTTGCCCCGACTCCATTGGCTTTCCATCATCCAGAGGATCCAATTCAAGATCCTGGTCCTCACATTTAAAGCCCTCCACAACCTCGCCCCATCCTACATCCGTGCCTCCTATCCCCTTACCAACCTGCCTGCACTCTCCGTTCAGCAAACTCCGGGCTGCTCCATGTCCCCTGACCCACCCGCCCAACCATTGGCGGGTGAGTCTTCATCATTCTGCCCCAATCTCTGGAACTCTATCCCGAAGTCCCTCCACCTCACGCCCTCCGTGGCCACCTTCAAGTCTTGCCTCAAGAATCTCCTCTTTGATGGACCCATCGGCAACTCGTCTCCCCCCCCCCCCCTCCCCCCCGGTTTCAGCTTGGGTCTGAAGCAGTATCTGTCCAGCGCCTTGGGACGTCCTCCTGACATGAAGGGCACTCTACAAATGTAATTTTGTTGTTGTTGTTGAAGTACTTTGAGGCATTTCAACATGATAAAGCACTATAGCAACTGCAAGGATTATTATAAAGAGCATTATTAGGGAAGAGCTGGTGGTGCTATAGCTAATCTGGAAATATTTACATGCATGCATTGGGAAAGTGTCAGAGCGAAGATTCCTTACTTTGATGAAAACTTAAATATCATTAAATATTAAGCATACACACACAACATCCAAAGCAGTTATGGGTTTTTATTTTGTAATATAACCAGATATTTCATGTCTGAAACAGAAAGAGAAAAACTTTTGGTAAATCATTGTATCTATAATTGTTGTCACTGTGAAAATATAAATGAAACAGGATGGTGTCTCGAACATTGTGCAGTGGTGGGGTTGGTTAGACATTGAGCAAGGGAACAGGGGGGAGACGGAGGTGAACATAGATCAAAGAGTTAGTTTCTTGAGATGGAATTTAGAAATAGATAAAGAGTGGGGGAGACCAAAGGGAAACTCTGTAACATAATGACAAGAATTACAAATGTTTATGATAGATATTGGTTATTAGTGTCAAACATTTGTATCTTGGCTTTTGTTTTATGTTTTTCCACCACATGGAATATCAAGATAGGTGTAGTTCCCAGCTTGTGGCCGATGAGGAGGGAATTCCGTAGTCGAGCCTTGAGGAGACAAAGGGTTTCAGCAGCCTGAGGCAGTGGCAGAGATGGGTGATGTTGCAGAGATGGTGGAAGGTCATTAAATGTTTAGGGGAGAAAGGATAGTTCAGGGATAAACAAGACGCCCAGGTTCCTGACTGGCTTGGTTAGGTGGAATGTGCATCCGTGGATATTGATGCTGCCAGTGCGTGAGGTGCGGAGGTATTTCCACGAGCCAATCAGGAGGGCCTCGGTTTTGCTGACGTTCAGCTGTAGAAAGTTCTCTCTCATCCAGCACTTGATATCTGACAAGCAGTCAGTCCAGGATACCTCCTGGAATTGAGGGTGGAGGCAGAGAGATAGAGTTGGGGGGTGGGGTGGGCGATTACACATCACAGTGTATGAATTTACCTTCTATCTTTAGTTTTCAATGTGGGCTGAAGGATGGGAAGGGGTAATGGGATGGATCAAGACTTTGTTTTAAACCTGAAGCCATTTAATATATATTAAATATTAAACTGGATTTGCCAGTTTAGCAAGCGGAAAACCCCCCTAGATTTTTGTTGATTTAAAGACACTGGATTTGTTTTTTCAACATTCACTTATTTATGAGTCGATTGCTTACCCTTAAGAAGAGACCCTCTGCTGAGCCACCATAGTCTGAAATTTCACCTGCTCTGGCAAATGGTACTGAGTTACAGATCAGTTGTGATCTAAGAAAATGTCAAAAGCAGGCAAGATGGTTGAATCACCCACTGTAACTTAGTGGTTAGAGCTCTCGCTTCGCAAGCGAGAGGATCTGGGTTTTTTGATTCTGAAAACGTTGGCCAAGTTTCCTTTCTCCACACCCTACTGTTTACCTAGTGGTAAGTAGGATCCAATTAGTCCGTTGGCAGATCACTTTTCTGGGGGTAATAGTCCCTTCAAATTAAAAAAAAATTAAATCAACTCATGACTGTTTGATGGACATTGCTGTGTGCAATTGACTGTGTTTCGCCTACAAAACATACAGTTAATTCACTTTACAGTATATTCTGCGAAGTGCTTTCAGATGTTCAGAAATTGTGCTAAGGCACTTTATCAAATGCAAGGATTATGATTACTGTAATATTATTATATTATTACTTCCTTTCCTATGTTCCTATAACTTCAAGGAAGGTTGACAAGGACAAATCACAGGATTTTTTTGCTACCCACCATACTCTAAGCATTTATTGTTGAAAGGCTTTGTGTATGTGTGAGCGTAATTGTAGAGTGGATGGAGAACCTTGAAGAGTGGTTTGGAACTTTGGCGGCAATTGACTCAACGGCAATATCTGGCAACTGTTTGTTAATCTTATGCTGTCTTAAATAAATAGAAATAAATCGTCTCTATCCTACATGTGTTAATAGCTACAGTTACCATGACTGCCCCTAATTACTGTAACTATTTACTACTTATTATTTCCAGAGCTTTTTTAAAGCTGACCTATATTTATTTTCGCAGACTGCAGGTTTTCTTGAGTGAAGCTTAGGAAAAACTTTCCACTGTGTGTGGGAGTGTGTGTGTGCGCGCTCTTGTTGTTATGTTGGCAAAACGAAATGCAAATCGATACAAATGTAATGGCAAAAAGAACGAGTCTACCTAGTAACTTTGTTCTCACTCTATCGTCACCCGAAAAAATATTTCTATTCAATAGCTGACTCGAGATATGTCCTAGGAGCATTTGATGCTGTTCCCTTACATTCTGACATGGTAACTAGTCAAGAACCTAGGTACAAAAAGGAGTGAAATAAATTCATTCTAAAATTGGCCTCTGCATTGAATGCTTAAAGGTCTGTAACAGATGCCGTGTGCAAGTTGGCTGCTGTACTTGCCTACAAAAAATTTTATACTTAACAATAATTTACCATGAGACATTTTAGACATCGCATTAAATGCAAAGATTATTATTGTTTTGTTGATTGAACAGATTGTGCTATTTTTATTTCTGTACCTCTTGTGTCAACAGGTCCAAAAGTAGGTCCAAATGGATCAAGTATTTTTGTATTCAGCTCTCACATTGGCAGTTTATCAGCTCAAGGATTAATTGTGCAAACATAATATAATTGAAGAATCCCTTTTTAGGATCCAGGGGAATTAGTTGACTCGTCGCTCACCATGTCAAAACAGTGTGAGGCAGTAATAAACAAGGCAAACAGGATACAGGGCTATATCACTAAATGAGTTGAGTTTAGATCCCCAGATGCTAAATTCAGAGCTCTGGTCAGACCACACCTTGAATATTGCAGACAGTCCTGGTCACCGTGACATAAAGGGACTGCTGAAGCCCAAGAGGCAGTGCAATGGAGAGCACCATCCACAAAATTCAGCTCATCCAAAACTTCGCCTCCCACATTCTCACCCGCACCAAACTTTAGACCCTGGTTACCCCAGTACTTGCTAAACTCCACTGTCACACAGTGGATCGACTTCAAGATCCTCACTCTTGTGTTTAAATCCCTCCACTCCTCTGCACACCCTTAACTCTTTAACCTCCTCTCTCCTCACTGCTGCCTCTGCTCTACTGGGTTTAGTCTCCTCCTTGTCCCCTGAGTTCTCTGCTCCACCATTGGTGGCTGTGCTTTCAGCCACTACGCCCCAAGCTTTGGAACTCTTTTCCTTAACCCCTTCGCCTCACCCCCTCCTTTCCCATCTTTAGGATGTGCCTTTCTCTTCAACCGCACTTCCGGTCACATTCCCCCACCCTCCAGCTCGGCCTTGGGTTCCGCCATTGTGATGCGCCCTGAGATGCAGCCTGGTGTGGATGGCACTGTATATAAATACAAGTTGTTGTTGATTATTGATGTGGTGATGGGTGGATGGTAGGGTGGGTGTTTTGGAGGGGGGCAGATTGGGTGGACAAAGGCCAATACTTCACCCAGACTGATCTTGTGATGCCCTCTTAGTCTCGGTGCTTCTGCATGTCCTCAATCTTTCAACTTTAGCATTTTGCATTCAGCCATAATATTCCAATCCTCTAGAGGGGAGCTGAGGAGAAATTTTTTCACTCAGCGAGTTGTTCGAATCTGGAATGCATTGCCTGAAAAGGTGGTGGAGGCTGATTCGATAACAACTTTTAAAAGGGAATTAGATCTTTATTTAGGGAGAACGGGTCTATTAGGCTATGGGGAGCGGGCAGGGCAGTGGGATTGAATCGCTCTTTTCAAAGAGCCGGCACAGACTAGATGGGCCGAATGGCCTCCTTTTGTGCCGTAAAATTCTATGATTCTATGATTCTAACTCCCTACCTCAGTTCCTATGTCTTTTCAAAGATTGCACCTAAAGACTTTTCTCTTCCACTGTGCCTAGTGTTACCTCCCCTTTTTTTCCCGGCTCGGCGTCAAACTAAGCTATTGTTCAGTGCTCCGAGATACTGCCCAGTATGAAGAGTGCTGTATAAATACAGGTTGTTGTGTTATTAAATGATTCTCATGATGGGATGGTGTTCAGATTTACCACTTGGGATTATGCAGCACAGTAAAGAAACATATGATATATATAACATTCTTTGCATTTGATACACTCCTTCTCATGTTGTCAAGACATCTCAACGCACTTCACAGGATTCACTTTAAAGTGTAGGGACTGTGTATTTTGTAGGCAAACATGATTGGGTGAGTTTTCTTTGAAAAAATAATGTATGAGTTTAATCACAATTTGTACGGGTCATGTGAGTTTTTTGTAGCCTACAAGCACATATTTTTGTTGCTGACCCTTGTGACTTGTACAGGATATGAAATTTTCACAACCATCCCAAGTATAGGATAACAGGTAACACATACCAACCTCCTGCTTGGATTAATGGGATGACTAAAATGACAGTTTTTTTTTGACAAATTGCTTTCCAAGTCATTCAATCAATTTGTTACATAAAACTGAAAGCTTTTGGAGGTGCTACAGAGTACACTGGAAGTATTTGAGGTTAAGATGACCTGCAGTTCACTAGGCCTTCTGGCAGTACTTTAGTCTGGTGGTGGTTTGCCAAAATATCTGTTTCATTACATTAACTGTGAGATGCTATGGAAACTCCTGGGCTCAGTCCTCTTAATAACATCAGTCAATTAAGTGAATAAACAGTTTTCAAAGAAATTTACCACCTAGATGGTGATGTTGGTTACGATGATGAATATTATTTCCAAGATATGCACAACTGTCTTATTTACTTTTGGTAATTAGACTTCCTCATTGCAAACCAATATGTCTCTTTGAATGTTAGTGCCGTGAGTGAAACGTGGCAGCCAGTTGTGCACAGCAGTGCGACACAAAAGGTCGTGGGTTGAAATTAGTTATTTTTCAAGGGATTATTATTAGACGTTTGGAATAAAAAAACTTGCCCAAGGTTTCGCCCTGCCTGGAATCGAACACAGTTCTCTTGCTTGCTCTAACCGCTGAGCTACAGGACTCCATGAATAGATAGAAAAGCAAAACAGCAGTGAGCTCAACAGTGGTTCTGTAAAAACCTTTACCCGGAACAGACTCAAATCGTTTCTGTGTTGAAAGACAGATGCATACCTATTTAGGCACAAATTAACTTTCTCTCAAACTTCGGAAACTAATAAATGCGTGTTAATAGGGCCAAGGCTTAGGGACCTCAGAGTGTTTGTTAGAGTACTTCTGGAATTTAGCCAGCTAAAACTGCATAGTTTGCCATTGGGAATACAATATAATTTATCTTTATATAGCACCTTTTGCGTCAGGATGACATCTCAAAACATTTCACTGTTTGTGTCTGGTAAACTTCCTCTCACTCTGAGACTGCCTTGCGTGAAAGGTGCTGTATAAATGCAAGTTGTTGTTTTGCTTGGTCATCTTGGACCACCCTATCAATTAGAGCTTTGGCTTGCAGAGTTAACAGGAACTGAGTAGGAGATTCACAGGGTTCCTCCAAATCCTGCCGACAAGCCAGGATGCTTGGTCTATCATCAGCATTGCTGTGAAGTATTGTAGACCCTCCTGGTTCAGTAACTGGCCTAGCGAAGCCACCTTAGAGGATTGAGTCGATTGTGATATTGAATTGCCAAGCATGTTGTTCGGTTCAGATCCAAGGACATTGTACTGTACTTAACTCCCCCCAGCAACATGTTGCCACTGCACCTTGCCGTGCATTGTGTCTTGCCTTTGCATTTACATTTCCCTCTTTCCTCCTCATCTCAGCAATTTTAAGTGTTTTCTCAAATGTTCTCCCATCATCTCCAACCAGATGTATCCACCATTCCCTTTTTTTGGTCAATCTAGTGCAATATTAAGCACCCCAAGATGCTGCCCCATATGAAAGATGCTATATAAATGCAAGTTGTTGTTGATACTCATGCAAGTTGCTTGCCTATTATAAATGTTCTTTTCTGGATTGTTAGTTTTGCACAACATTTGCAGAGCAAACATTAGCCTATGTGTTCTCGAGGATATGTATTTGCTATCAAAATGCTGCCACATTTGCCTACAAATAGCAGTGACTACACTTTACAGTAATATCCCAGTTTTATGGATAATAATCTTAAAGCGCTTCACAGAATATACTGTAAAGTGAATTGATTGTGCAGTAGAAGCCCGTTTATCTGGCACCTGCGGGACCTGGCCAATGCCGGTTAAAGCGCCTGCTGGATATTTGGGCGGCCTGCGGCCGAAAACCCACTACAAAAAATTAAAGTTCTTTTAACACACACCAGACTATAGGTAATAGCAGATAATGGCAGAGTATTGTGTTGGTGCTTGTTGTTGGGGCTGCTCTTTTGCGCTTCTCACCTTTACTGATTGGGGTTTGCAGTCCAGTGATTCTTTTTTGAATGGGGGACGTCAGGCGGGTGGGGGGAGCCGGCAGCGCGATTTTAAAGTTGCGCGACTTTACTAGCTGCTAGCCGAAGCTCTAGACTCTACTAACGGCAAACTGAAATACTGCACCTGCGTGACAATGTGGGTTGTCAGCTAGCATTATCGGCTTACCGCTAGTATGACTTTGGGTTTGTGCTCTGTTTTTTTCACCCGCTTGGCGTGCTCCATTTTAAGGCGAGTCGCTGGACTATCAACCTCAACCACAGCATCATGGCTTGAAGTGCAGCATCTACCAGCAAGGGGGGGGGGGGCAAGAGAGTGGTTTTGACAGTGGGTACCAATGCAGTATTCTGTTATTATGTTATTATTTATGCATTTACAAATACTCCACTGCTATTGTTCCGAATGGGGACTTTTTTTTGCCGTGCTGGTTATACGGAAGTGTTGGTGCATTGAGTCACGGATACACAAGCTTCTACTATATAGAAATGGGTGAAATGCGGCAGCCATTTGAGTGTTCCACAAACAGTCGTGGATTGAGTGACCATATTTTAATTTTTTTTTAGGGATTATTATCAAGCGTATGGAGTAAAGAAATTTACCCAAGCGTTCACCCTTCTGGAAATCGAACCCAGGTCTCTTGCTTGCGAGGCAAATGCTCTAACCACTGAGCTACAGGACTCCACTAACTGCAGGGTATGAAGGGCAATTTCAGGACCGGCACATGAAGTATTTATTTACATAGAGGGTGATTAACAACTGGAAAGGCTTACCAGGAAAAGTAGTTGCGGCTAGGCACTGGATTGGTTTAAGAAACAGCTTGATGTTATAATGGGATAACTACAGGCTGAGATCAAATGAGCCAAAGCGCCTACTTCATTCAAAACTACTTGTGATCTTGTGGTTCTCTAATTGGAATCATCCCAGTTTTATTAGCTATTTTGGGTTGCCCCAAACAATCTGGAGCGATGTTTTCATTTTGTTTCAATGACCATGTGATGTTTTTTCCTGCAGATGATACCTTTTCACTTGCTATTTGTATTGAACCAACCACAAAGGTTATCTAGTCTTCCATGAGCTCATTGGTAGATGGATGAAAGGTTGTCTGATTTTGTTAAAAGTTATTGCAGACCCACTGCCATCTATACATTAAAGTATTCATGACATCAGATTTGACATGGCACATTGTCCAAAATTAATATAGCTCTGGTATAAGAAACTAACCTTAGAATCCCAATGGTAGGTTTCGACCCATATTTTTTACACATTTCCAATAATGACTGCTGTGAGGGACCTGCAGCTTGTTTAACATTTTCAAAATCCTTGGTGATGAAGAACAATGATGCAGAAAACATGCTTCATGACCTTATCAATCATTTTAATATCAATGAAGTGTGCAAAAGCGCTGAGTAAAACGTTACTCACACAAAGCGCAAAGTCCTACACACGGTATATTTGCTAAAATGTGAGTCCTTGAAACTACATAAAAAGGACTTAAGGTGAACTGAAGGGTTCATTTGTAGTATTTCCCAAGCTGCAGTATTCTTTGTGGTATTTATTGCAAGAATGTGCTGTAAAACACCCCAAATTTCACCATAAAGTGTACAGTTTGTACTCTGTGTAAATTTGGTGCAGTACATTTAAAAATGCTTTGTGTTGTACATTGTAAAATACTGAGTATGTATTTGAAAAGCTTTACGAAATGCATCTGACTTTGTGCACATTTGCTTCAAATGAATTTTATTTTAGGAAACAACCCCAAATTGCATGTTCTTAAAATGAAAAGCGCATGTTAAAATTCTTTTAGCTAATCTGTGCTCTAAAATGCACAAAGTTATTTCATCTCTAATCACCTATGGTGGCAATGAAGAGCAATTCCCTGTATTATAAAGGAATGCAGAGTCTGGGGGAAAAGGGTAGCATGTCAGGAATTCACGGCTTTCTCTGCAACGTGAGCTGTTGGAGTAATAAAATAAAAGGAAAAATCGGCTATTCAAACATCGAATGTTTCAGCAAGTTTATTAAATATATATTCCTCATTGAATTATTATTGTTCTAGCACAGTGTTCTCATGGCTGAGATAATAATGATAATAATAATCTTTGTATTTGAAATAGCACCTTATCAAGAAGTTGAGACATCTCAAAGTGATTTGCAGAATATATTGTAAAGTGCATTTTATGGGCGAATCATGGTAGCCAATTGCACATAGTAGCATCTCCCAAACAAACAAGCAGAGATGTGTACAAGCTTATTGTACACAATATTTGACTTCGTTTTGTTTCAGCTTGTACCATTTGTTAAATTGCCAAATCTGTCAAAATAATTTTTCACAAGATGCATCACCAAAATGCTTTAGTATTAGGAAGCCTACTTCAGGTCCCTGGGTGGGCAGACAGACTTTTGGCATTTTTTTCCTAACTCTCTGGAACTCCATCCGCAACTCCCTCCAACTTGCTCCCATTCTCTCTTTCTCTCTCAACTTGTTCAAAGCCACCTCAAGATCCACCACTTTGACTTATTTTCCCTCCCTATTCCTCTCAGCTCCCACCTTCACCTCAAGTGCCCAGCCAGAACTGTAAATGTAGGCAACTAAAGATGTGTTTTATTTCAATGGAAGATGGTTGAATTATATCAGCATCTTAATATCCTGGATTGAATCCATTTATACAGAGTCACTGTTATTCTGCCGAAGCTCCAGGAAGTGATGTGCATGCCTGCAACACTTATTCCTTCAGCCAAGATGTTCTGCCAGAAAAACATTAAATGCTCTGGGACGCTACCCTGCATAAGGGGCGCTATATAAATGCAAATTTTGCCCACAAGATATACAGTCAATTCACTTTACAGTACATTCTGTGAAGCACTTTGAGATGCCTCAAAAACGTGATAAAGCACTATATCAATTGCAAGGGTTGCTTTTATTATTCTAAGTTGTTGTTGTTACTGTGCTAACACCAATGTTAGCTGACGCTATTTCTCTTTGAGCCGCAAGGCATAGGAAATGGCAGAACAGCTCCACTGTTACCTTGCCTTGAAGGTTGTGTTATGGTGATTACTGGGGCCACAGCCCATATGGTCATGTCAAGGAAACATCACTTGCAATTGCTATGCTGGGAATGTTCCTCTTCCTTTCCCTCTTTGAAAGCACACTGCTAAAGTCCTCCATCACCATTAAAACTGTAATCCAGCTATGATTTCTGCCCAATATCCATTTTTTTGTCCAGCTATGTAACAAGAGCTAGTTGTATCTGATGCATTGCACAATTAATTTAACTGTACCAGGTTTTAATGTATCCAACACAATGGAACATTATTCACTATACTGTACTGGATATTAATAATTTTGACCATGCTTTCAGGTCATCTTTTCCCTCCCTCCACAACCCTCCTCTTCAATCCCCCCCATCCCACACTCCACACACTCACACATTCTGTCATGGCTGAGCTGGTCAGATGGCTGTTGCAAGGTCTTAGAGATGAAAGGTGCTTTGTAACTTCTGTTATATTAGAATTCTGTGTATGTTTCAAATAATTTCGCTTTTAGAAAGACTTTCATCCCCTCTGACAAGTTCCACTTTCCCCGTTTGAAGCAGTTTAAGGCTTTTGTTTTCCTCTTCTGCGATATGGTTCCACTGGCAGAGATCACCAGTTCAGGAAAAATGCCATAAAATATTTGAGTGTAGAGAGGATAATTCACCTAAAAAAAATTCTAAGTTACTATAGTAATATAATAATCCTTGCATTTGATATAGCGCTTTTCACGTCTTCTAGACATCTCAAAGCGCTTCACAGAATATACTGTAAAAGTGCATTGATTGTATATTCTTTGTGGTAAGGTGTTAGGTGAATCCTGTGAAGCGCCTTGGGACGTTCTCCCGACATGAAAGGGGCTATACAAATGTAATATTGTTGTTGTATTATTATTTTATTTAATGGCTTGAATGGATTACAAGAAAGGTGGTAAATCCCAGGATAGTTAATTTTTAAACAGCCTAATGAGTTAATGGGATGATGGCAGGTTGGGTATTCTGGAAGAATGAGATTAAATAGACCAAAAAGACTTCAGTTTTATGATCCTGTGACCTTGCCCAGCTGGTCATTATTCATGTGTGAGCTTTGTAGGGAAGTGTTGACAGTTTATTTGATTGGGAGAGACATTGGCAGATGAGCCCACATCCTGTCTTCACTTGATGCTCACATGTATCACCTCCCAGTAATAGCTATCCAGAAATCTCAACTATGTTGACTTTGCCCATTCAATTCACTTTGCAATATACAGTATTTTGTGAAACACTTTCAGACATCTCAATGACTTGCAAGTATCATTATTATTATCAGCGATGGGAACACAAGTTGATTTTTCAGCTCAATCTATTTGTGGCACCACAGCTGTTGAAACTCTGGTTCAGATTCAAACCCACAATTTTAAGTTCTGTATGGCCAGGCACTGTGCTGGACAGTGCCTTTACCTCAAGGCCATCAGGATTGCTCAAAACCTTAACCGTCTTAAGTGACAGACTATCGTTTTCTAAGTAACAATGTATTGAAGGATAGCTGTAGGATATATGGCTATGCCACTTATTACAGTGTGATGTTTTCAGAATAATTCCCATCTCAGTTAAATCGATTTTACATATGGTTGTTCCAGCGGCAATATACTGTATAAATGAAAGCAGCTGTTTTTATTGTTTTCCTATTAAATGCTTAACTAGATAATTGGCGACGTGAAATATTGAAATGAACCAGAACATTTGCAGTCATTGGGTCAGGAGTGACAGAAAGGCTGTATATTTGATTTTGAAAGCAATAAAATAGCATCATAAACTGTGAACAGTGTTAATCAGTGTCACCAGAGTGAAGTGTAATGTTGTGGAGCTCATGAGGGTTATAATCAACAAATGCTCAAGACTAGATAATGACTACAGTAATTTGCGCTGGCTGGCAAATATCATAATGCTGAGTAAACAAGAGCTAATTTGGGCCACTGGTGGTCAACTCGTGAGCCAAAAAAAAGTGTTGAATGTGTCCTGGGCTGTTTGAATGCATTCAGTTTATGAAACTGGGGGTTTCATAAAACAATTTTTTGTCCACAAAAACACACAATCTCTGCACTTTACATTATACCTCGTGAAACGCTTTGAGATGTGCTCCTATTGTGAACAGCGCTTTATCAAACGCAAGAATTAGCAATTTGTACTATTGTAACCCTGTGAAACCTTTTTTGGGAAATAATAAGTGTGCTCCACGATTTAGCGCAAAATGGCCATTGAGTTTGCCTTCCACCATCAAACAACTGCCAGCATTCTGCACAATCTCAAATTATGAAACAATGGTCTTAAGGCTAGAAGTCTGAAGCAGACATTGCAGGCTTCTTTGTGTCATTCTCCAGTGAATCATAAGAATAAGAAAAAAGATTGTACCTGACATATTAATTTGTCAAAGATTTACAAAGAATGTACAGCTCGGAAATAGCCCAACCAGTCCTTGTCAATGTTTATATTTTGGTTGTCAAAACATCCCAAATGCATCATAAAATTTTACAGTAATGTGTAGTGCCTGTGCACTTGTAGGCAAACACAGCAGTCAATAGTCAGTGTACGTAAAGAAATGTCCCACAGCATCCAGAAAATCGCTTTAAAAAAAACTGCCATGGGATCTTTTATACCCACTTGAACAAGCAAAAGGGATCTTGGCTTAACATCAAATAACGGTACCTCTTACAATGCAGTAATTTTCCAGCACTGGACTCGCGTGTCAGGTTGAGTATGAGCTCAAGTCCCTAGATGTGCGACTGGAATCTGCAAACTTCTGACTTGAAGACGAGAGTGCCACGCCAAGCTGAACACAGTGCTAAGCCGGCAAGAAAATGCACGTGCTTGGACTTTGAAGGGTGAACGCAAGGTCAGCATCAGCTGTAATGCTCACTGGGATTGAATAGCCTGCTGTGCATTCTGCCTTGGCTCACACTTGAACAGCTTGCATAAGGTACTGGAGGGCTCTTGGCAGCTCGGAACAATATATTCAAAGCCATTGCCTTTAGAAGAGGGGTGGCAGGAAACTTGAGGGTGGTGGGATGCGAAATCATGCAATAAACGTTAGTTTTGTAATGTACTCACTGCCTTTATAATTGTACCAATGAGATTGGAAATATAGAAAATGCTATCTGAATTTGTTAAATAGCAAATCTTCCCAGTGGGTTATTGTGACCTGTGAGAACTCTGCTCCAGTGAGATAATAATAGTCCTTGCATTTGATTTTACGTCTTTCACACCAGGAGTGGTTCACGGGATTTACTGTAAAGTATTGTCACATTTTGTAAGCAAAGACGGCAGCCAGTTTGGGGCTTGGATTCAAGAGGGCTGAGGTTCAGGTAGAGATCAGGATGTGTTGGGATCAGGATGTGTTGGATGAGGGGGAAGACTCGAAGACTCAGTCAAAGAGAAAGATCTTGAGATGACTTTTGAGATGACCAAGGGAAGAGTGAGGCAAATAAAATCTGGGAAAGAATTCCAGTGAGTGGGGACAAATTGGCTGAAAGTCCGGCCATCGGTGGTGGTGCAGGCAGGGTGGGGGCGTGAAGCGGGTCATTGTATTGATAAGTGAACATTTTCATCTGGGACATTGTTGACACAGGGATAAACAACCTTCTCGTTTTGAATATTTCCATGAGATCTTTAGCGTCTACCACAACAGGTAGACAAATCCCAGTTTTTGTCTCACATAAGATAGATGGCACACACACCTCCTGCATTAGATTGGAATATCAGTGTGAACTGTGTTAGTTCAAAGTCCTGATGTAGGGCTGAAACCAACAACATTCTGACTCAGAGGTGAGAGTGCTACCGACTGAGTCAGATTGACATATAGACTATCCTGTGCAGAGTTACTAAGGTGACAGTTCCTGTCAGTGTCAGTATTTGCCATTTACATAATAATAATCCTTGTATTTGAATCAAACTCAGATCCACTTGCTTGCGAGCCGAACAACCTAACCACTATGCTATGGGATACTGTACTGCATTTTTGCCAACATTCTGTCATATGAGTAGCACCTTCAGTAATAAAATAGAACTGCTGTTGCTGAATACGGTGCAGTGAGATTTATGAGATGAAGCACCTAAGTATCTTATAACACCATTTATTGAGTCCTCCGAGGCAACCGAGGACTAAAGATAATCATGTAATAAAGATAATCATGCTTGTATTTGATATAGTGCCTTTCATGTTGGGAAAACCTCACTAAGCGTTTCATCGAATTTATGGTAAAATGTAGTGACTATGTATTTTATAATTGATATCATGTAGTAGACCCTCAAAGAACACATTCTCTATTATTTTCAGAGTAACAGTCACTCTCCCCTGCCCTCACTCCTACCACCACAACAAGTGGAGTACTGTAGCTCAGTGGTCAGAGCACTCGCCACACAAGCAAGAGACCTGGGTTTGATTCCTATTAGGGCAAAACCTTGGGCAAGTTTCCTTACTCCACATACCTGATAATAATCCCTCAAGAACAAAAACAATGATAAATTGGTCGCATCAATCCACCGACTGTTTGTGGGACACTACCATGCGCAATTGGCTGCAGCAAATAAGCAGTCAGTTCACTTTACAGTATATTCTGTGAAGCATTTTGGAACATCCAGAAGTGCTACATTAAATGCAATGGTTATTAATATAAATAAACACCTTTGCGATTGTCGTTACTTAAAAAATTGCCCTTTTCAACAACATGTGTATTAATTATGCAGTTCTAAAATAGCCTTTGTGTCATTGAGAACATATTTGGGTTTTATTACCTTGACAGGAAAGAAATGGCCTCTTATGGATCAGTGAGTGTCACCCTGGCACTATGGTATAGTATACCAGAGGGAACAAATGCTCTTTTAAATGCCTCTTTAGTTATTTGCAGTGCTTCCACCTTGTGCATTGGTGATGTTAGTGCAATTTCATGTGTTGCATTGTTAATCACTTTGATAATAATAATTCTTTATTTAATACAGTGCCTTATCATGTCATTGAAATGTCTAAAAAAAGCTTCACAATATTTTACAGTTGATTGTAGTGACTGTGATTTATAGGTAAAAGGTGAAACTAATTTTACCTGTTGGCCAGTTCACCGGGCAAAATCAGTGTCTTTACGAATAGTGCCATGGGATCTTTAACATCTACCTGAACAAACAGATGAGTCTTCGGTTTAATGCCTCACCCCAAAGCAATGGAAACAGCAAAAATAATAATCATTCTATTAAATTTGATTTGATAGTTTCCTATTTTGCTGATAGAAAGTGTCTCCTCACAGAGTCATAGAGACAGAGGCTGCTCAGAGGAGAGGTTCAAGGTCTGATTTTATCTGTTGAGAGAGGGTTCATTTTAGCCAGACTAGTTTTGAATCATTGCCTTCAACAGGAAGCAGTCTGATTTATTGTACTGATTGGAACTAGCAGCATATGATAAAGTTGCAACAATTTCATTATCTTAAGCATAGAATTGGGTGTGGGGGGCGGGCGAAAAACAACAACAACAACAAAATTACACTTGTATAGTGCCTTTCACGGCAGGTGGACATACCAAGGTGCTGGACAGTCACTGTTTCAGATCCGAGCTGAGGACATGGGTGGGAGGGAAGGGGGAGATTAGGAGTTGCCAATAGGCTTTTTATGGCAAAAGTAGATTGCAAGGTTCTATTTTTGTCAGTATTTTTTCCACTTGATCCCATGGGAGCAGATTTAGTGGGAGCATGTTGTTTCTGTTAAATAAGTGGGAGAAGAACCAGAATTGCACTCTCATATCTTTGGAACCTCTTGAGAGTACGGCCGGTCATGGTGGCTTACTTTCAGTTGTGGTTTAGCAGCCAAGACTTGTACTTTCTAATTCTTATGCAAAGATAAATGGGTTCAGGCCCTTTGTATCAGTGACTTAGCAAGAGGTGTGAAAGTCGAGATTGGAATATAATTTAATAAATATGAATAATTTATGATGTTCAGCACCTTGGGTGTGTACTACTGAAATATGTGGGAAGGGATTCCATCTGGATCTAGATTTATTCTATTTACGTAGAATTTCCGAGCTACCAGAAATTCCTAAATTTGTAAATGCACCTACATACCGACTACAAAGCTTGCAAACCCTTTGTTATGTCAAAGAACCTAAAATATCCTTTGGTTCAGTTTGCCAATTCTCTCCTATTTGTGGAATGAACTGTGGTATGTTCTTACAACATGTCAAAGGCAACAACACCTTGTGCTTCATTCCTTTAGATCTCTCTTCAGCAGATAACAATGAAGGTACTGGGTATCTTTTTTGTTTGTAAATCATATAAAGCACTTGTCAAAGCTGTATATTGACCAGGTTAATACCTATTCATCAGTAAAGCATATATCACATGGCAGATGCTTATTTATGGTTTCTGCCCAGTTGACTGGCGATTGACATATTATGGTTGTGAGTTTGTTGCAAAAACGGACTCAAGAATAAAAGGCTGGAATTCACGAGTTGACATTCAAATTTTTTTTTCAGGTATGGTGGAACTTGAAGTAATAACCTGGTGTGTTTCAGGTTCCAAAATACTGGGAAGCAACAGGTAGATTTGGTCATGCTCCATAATAAGACGTGATTTTTTTTTCTACACAAACCTGCTTCCATTTCTGATATCGGTTTCAGGAATAAATGATTTGCAGTGGGGCATTTTACACAACTGCTAAGCCTAAAAAATCCAGACGAACCTCTTTGATCGCACTTTTGGTCTGTCATCTCGGCTTTGTGAACCTGAACTGTGCTCATTTATCTTTCTTGCTGTGCTGCTAAATCAGGAAAATAACTCTGTTTGGGATTTAAAAGTAGGATGATGACCCAGATGGGTGCATTCATAGATTCATAGATTCATAGAATTTTACGGCACAAAAGGAGGCCATTCGGCCCATCTAGTCTGTGCCGGCTCTTTGAAAAGAGCGATTCAATCCCACTGCCCTGCCCGCTCCCCATAGCCTAATAGACCTGTTCTCCCTAAATAAAGATCTAATTCCCTTTTAAAAGTTGTTATCGAATCAGCCTCCACCACCTTTTCAGGCAATGCATTCCAGATTCGAACAACTCGCTGAGTGAAAAAAATTCTCCTCAGCTCCCCTCTACTTCGCCTTGAAACTATTTTAAATCTGTGACCACGAGTCACAGATTCACCCACGAGTGGAAATAGTTTTTCTCGATTTGCCCTGTCGAAACCCCTCATGATCTTATAAACCTCTATTAGGTCTCCCCTCAATCTTCTCTGCTCCAGAGAGAATAACCCTAGCCTATCTAGCCTCTCCTCATAGCTGAAGTCCCTCAATCCTGGCACCATCCTAGTAAATCTTCGTTGTACCCTTTCCAATGCCTTCACATCCTTTCTGTAGTGTGGTGACCAGAATTGAACACAGTGTTCCAGCTGAGGCCTCACCAAAGTCTTATAGAGGTTAGTCAGCACTTCCTGACTTTTGTACTCTATACCCCTATTTATAAAGCCTAGTATCCCATATGCCTTCTTAACAGCCTTGTCTACCTGTCCTGCCACCTTCAACGAGTCACTAACACAAATCCCCAGGTCTCTCTGTTCCTTCACACCATTTAAAATTGTACTATCTAGCCTATATTGCCTCCCTTCATTTCTTCTCCCAAAATGCATCACCTCACACTTCTCTGCATTAAACTTCATCTGCCATGTGTCTGCCCACTTTACCAATTTGTCTATATCCTCTTGCAGATGGCTACTATCCTCCTCACTATTTACTATTCTCCCTAACTTAGTGTCATCTGCAAACTTGGAAACTGTACTCCGTACACCCAAGTCCAGATCATTGATGTAGATTACAAACAGCAATGGTCCCAAAACTGATCCCTGTGGCACACCACTGCTCACTTCCCTCCAATCTGAAAAACAGCCGCTCACTACAACTCTCTGCTTTCTGTCTCGCAGCCAGTTGTGGATCCACGCTGCCACTGTCCCTTTTACGCCATGGGCCTTTAATTTCATAATAAGTCTCTCATGTGGCACTTTGTCAAATGCCTTTTGAAAGTCCATGTAAACTACATCAACTGCGCTACCATTATCCACCCATTCCGTTACCTCATCAAAAAATTATATCAGATTTGTAAGGCAAGATTTGCCTTTAACAAATCCATGTTGACTGTCCTTTATTAGCCTATATCTTTCTAAGTGAAGATCTACCTTGTCCCTGATTTTGGACTCTAGAAGTTTGCCCACTACCGACGTTAGACTGACTGATCTGTAGTTACCAGGCTTGTCCTTCTGCCCCTTTTTATACAAGGGAGTAATATTAGCTATCCTCCAGTCCTCTGGCACGACCCCTGTGTCCAAGGAAGATTGAAAGATCGTGGCCAGAGTCTCTGCTATTTGCTCCCGTGCCTCACTTAGTAACCTAGGGTGCATCCCATCCGGACCAGGTGACTTATCCACCTTGAGCGACGTCAACCTTTTTAGCACTTCCTCTCTGGTTATAATTATTCTATCCATTTCTCCTACCCTCTCCTCTAATACCATGGCATTGGCTGTATCCTTTTCTTTTGTGAAGACAGAGGCGAAGTACTCATTCAGTACATCAGCCATGCCCTCTGCCTCCACAATGAGATTTCCTCCTAGGTCCCTAATTGGCCCCACCCTATCCTTGACCAATCTTTTACTCTTAATATGTTGGTAAAAAAACCTTAGGGTTCCTCTTAATCTTACTCGCTAATTGTTTTTCATGCAGTCTCTTTGCCCCTCTAACTTACTTTTTTAGTTCTATCCTACTGTGGCTTATTGTTTTGCAGATTCTATTGTTCCTTGCCTGGCACTTGGACTTTTGCATGTGTGTGTCTCTCTCTCTGTCTGTGCTTCTCTACCTCTTTCTGTGTGTTTGTCTCTAGAATTTTCTATTCTGTTTTTGAATAGCGCCAAGATAGCTTTCCAAGCCGACAGAAACATCGATTTAACACTAAATTTGCAGAATGGCACACCAAACAATGCAACAATCTCCCAGCACAGCAGTGAAGTGCTAATATAGATTATGAGTTTGTTTGAATCCCCAACATGAACTCACAATCTTCATGACTTAAAGGCGAGAGTACTACCAACTGAGCTAGGTTGATACCTACTTGGCAAAATGGCTTTGTAATACCTGCAAACTTGAATACGTATATACAAAATATTGATCAGTCAAAGAAACACTGATTCATTTTTGGTTGTTCAGTGATACGAACACCATCAGAGCGATCGAGAGGGGCTGTGTAGATTTTCAACGATAATATCGTAGATCAGAGTTCATAGATATTCTCTGAGGATTAAGAAATAATTTGGAGCTTACAGGTTTACAGGTTTAGAATTTTATAATATTTGTTGTGTTAACATAAGGAATGAGTCATACAATTTTGCAAACATCTTATGGTTGTGCCAACAAAAACAGATCTGATGCCCTGCACCACCACGACAGTAGAGTTGTGGAGCTCCTATGGTTCAGTGGTTAGAGCACTTGTCTTCCAAGCCGGGGAGACCTGTGTTTGAATCCAGGCAGGTCAGGGCGAAACCTTGGGCAAGTTTCACTTGCTCCACCTGCCTAATAATAATCCCTCAAAAAAAACCCCACAATAATAAAATTGGTCATTTCAATCCACGACTGTTTGTGGGACATTGCTGTGCATAATTGGCTACCACGATTCGCCCACAAATATATACAGTCAATTCACTGTACAGTATATTCTGTGAAGCGTTTTGGGATGTCGGTAAGATGTGAAAAACGCGATATCAAATGCTCCACCATTGGCTGTCAGGTGGAGCCTTTCTGCCTCCACCCTCTGGAACATCCCAGAGCCTCTCCACCTCATGCCCTCCCTTGCCTCCTCCTTGGCCAATATCAAGACCTCCTGTTTTGCCCATGGCTTCAATCATCTTCTCTCCTCAATCTTGCCCCCCACCCCCCCAACCCGCTTGTTCCCAAACTGCAGCTTGGGTACATACACCTCATTGTCCAGCATCTTGGGATGTTCTCCTGATTTGAAAAGTACTGTATAAATACAATTGGTTATTGTTTACAGTAAATCCCATGAGGTACTTTCCAACCAGTGTGAAAGTGTAAAATATTATAAAATAATATTATTATCATTATTATTATAAGCCTGAAAGCCACATTCTATTTGGTGTTGCAGTGTTTACTGTCTTGTTAGAAAAGGATGCCTTGCCCTAGTTGTCTGCATGGCTGGTCTTTGAGCAGTCTTTAGTGCAGACTGTCTCCTCACTTTGGTGACAACACCACTTTAAACCACAGGAGGAAATCTTACCCATTATAGGCATGAGCATGACATTAGTTGAGAATAATGCACATTCCTGACTGCGTAAATTGTTTAATGGTTGTGGTTGGCAAAAGTGAAGAATCCATTACATTAACAACTGTTTTGTTTATGTTGTTTTGTTTTAAAACGTCTGGGTTAAATTTCAGGTTTATCTTGTGGTGCAAGATTGAGTATTAAATTGAACTTGCTTCATGCAGTATCATAGTCTCTTTCAAGTGTACATTCCTCTATGGTTTTGAATGTACTCTTTAAAATTAGCTGCCCTTCAGAGGAGCAGAGGCAGATGCTGATTTCATTTTCATTTTGATTATAATATCATGACCAGAAAGTTCAGAAAAAACAAGCAACTGGTAAATGTTCTTTGGCTGGTCCAAATCCCAGCTAAACAATGCGGGTGGTCCATATCAGCGGTGCTTGATCATTTGCAGTTACTGCAATGAGGCAGTGTTCAACTACGGTCATTAGAAAATAACAAGACCCAGGTTGCTAGAGCAAATACTGTTTTTTTAGTGCTGTGTAGCGTTTTATACTGGAGGTGAAAAAGGTATTTTAAAGCTGAGTTGATTGATTGCTGCAATTGTAATTTTAGTTTATTATTTTCCAAATGTACACACTCCTGACACAGCGTGCAGAATGTTATGCAGTGTGGTCGTAGGACTAGGTTTCTCTCAGCTTAGGTCCTTAGCTAGTTGTCCACAATACGTACAGTCATTAGACTTTATAGCATTTCGTTTGAATGCTTTGAGACGTTTACCTGACATGAAAGGTGCTATACTAAATGTAAAGATTTATTATCATTGATAATTAGGGATACAGATTTGTCATGGTGGTAAGATTGTCACAAATACGATGATTCTCTGTTTGTCTGTGACTTTTCTTTTTGTTCTTAAATTGAATAGTGTATAGAAAAACAACCACAACAATGACAAAATTACTTCTGTAAAGCACCTTTCATGTCGACATCCCAAGGCACTGAATAGTCGGGTATCAGGACCTGAACCTGGGAGGGCAGGTTTGGGATGAGGGAGGACAGAGAGATAGGAGGGCTGCTGAAGGTACAGTCAAAAAGGAAGGTCTTGAGTCTTGTCTTGAAGGAGGCAAGGGGAATGGATTTCCAAAGGGTGGGGCAGAGAGGCTGAAAGCCCAGCCACCGATGGTAGGGCAGGTCGGCCAGGAAACATGGAGCAGACCGGAGCCTGCTGAACGGAGGGAGCGGACAGATTGATAGGAGGGTAACATGTCAGAGAGGTCAGAGGGGCAAGGCTGTGGCGGGCCTTGAAAGTGAAGACGAGGAATTCTATCCTCTGAGAGATGGGGAGCCAATGGAGCAGGTTTTTAACTTATAAAAACTTAAGATAGGGAAAAGTGATGATTAACAGGGGGAGGGGAGACATCCAAAAGGCAAGTGTGTCATTTAATCAGTGGGTGTCACTCGTTTTTTTCACTCCCAAAAGCTGTCAATCACACAAGAAGCAGAACTCCCCCACCACCACCCAGTGTACCCTACTATTGGTTAGTGTGGGATGCATCGTACTTTGCTACTAGTCGTGTCCCCCTGTCAGTCATCGCTTTCTCCTGGCTTCCACCATCTATGGATAACTTTACAGAACATTCTCCCCCAACCCCACTCCGAATCCTTGACTTTTACTAAGTTTACTGTGACAGCTCTGTGGTTTTTGATTAAAAACTGCTGTGATAAATATGCAGCCCATTTGATGATTATTATCGACTGGGGAAGCAGTGAAGTATGTAGTATGTAGGTTTCAGGGTAAGGAGGGGAAACATTAATGATAGTTCTTACCGTGGAATCTATTGAGTTGAGCTCTGATGATGCAGTTTGTGAAAATCAGGTTTGAAGGTGATTGAGATTGGTTGAAGTGGCCAGTAAAATCCCTCTGACACACAGCGGAGTGGATTCCTTTGGCCCATTTGTAAACTGGATGATAGTGAAGTGGATTTGTGATTTATTAAAAAGTTTGCGGGAGGGAAGGGTTTGACCCACCTTGTCTCTTAGCACTTTAGAAGCATAGCCGGCTTCACCGCAAACAGATATCTTTGCCAAGGCCCCTTACATGAGGGCTATGTTCTATGTACTGTTTTTTAATAATAATTGTTATAATAAGTATCTTGGACAATAACACAATTATGTTGAGTAAACCTGGGACACAGCATTCGACTTGGATCTTTGGAACATCAAGGCATGTCACGAGCTGTCCTCTAAAGGTCATCTGCAAAGCTGACAGCAGATGTCCGTCAAACAACAACAACAACTTCGATTTATATAGCGCCCTCCACGCCAGACGGCGTCTCAGAGCGCTTCACAGTAGCGGGTCCTGGGACCGAGCCAGGAACAGGGGCAGGAAGGTGACCAAAAGCTTGGTCGAAGAGAAAGGTCTTCAACTGTGACCTGAAACTGGGAAGAGAGGGGGCGAGGTGAAGCGAGTGAGTAGGGAGGTCCAGAGCCTCGGGGCATAGTGGCTAAAGGCACGGCCGCCGAGGGTGGAGCGGAGGACTCGGGGGACATGGAGGAGGCCAGACCCAGAGGAACGAAGGCAGCGGATGCTGGGTTGTGGGGAGAGAAGATCAGAGAGATAGGGGGGTGCAGAGGAGTGGAGGGATTTGAAAACAAGGGTGAGGATCTTGAAGTTGATCCTCTCTGGGATAGGGAGCCAGTGAAGTCTGGCAAGGACTGGGGTAATGGGGGAGCGAAGCTTAGAGCGGGTGAGTATGCGGGCAGCAGAGTTCTGGATAAGCTGGATTTTGTGGATTGTGGTGGAGGGGAGACCGGCGAGGAGGTTGTTGCAGTAGTCCAGCCGAGAGGTGACAAAGGCATGGACCAATGTTTCGGCAGCTTTTGAGGTGAGGTATTGCCGGAGACGAGCGATCCGTCGGAGGTGGTAGAAGGCAGTGCTGGTGACAGACCGGATGTGGGGGAGGAAGGACAGTTGGGGGTCGAACCTGATGCCAAAGTTGTGCACAGGTTCAGTGAGTTTTAGGGGCAGGCCGGGAAGGTGGAGGAGGTGAGAGCCGTGCGAATGGAGACGTTGACGAGAGCCAAGGAGTATGGCCTCCATCTTGTCAACATTCAGCTGCAAGAAATTTGTGCTCATCCAGCCCCTGATGTCTGAAAGGCGGGCTGACACAACATCGGGGGACTGGGGGTCACAAAGTGAAGTGGAGAGATAGAGTTGGGTGTCATCCGCGTACATATGGAATTGTGCCCCATGTCTGCGGATCACATCCCCAAGAGGAAGAGTGTAGATGAGGAAAAGGAGGGGACCAAGGGTGGATCCCTGGGGTACCCCGCAGGTAACTGGGTGAGTGCGGGAGGAAAAACCATTTGTGCAGATGTACTGCTGGCGGTTTGTGAGGTAGTAACTCGAACCAGGCGAGTGCAGTCCCACTGAGGTGGATGGCGGAGGACAGGCGGTGGAGGAGGATGACGTGGTCGACTGTGTCGAAGGTAGCCGACAGGTCTAGGGGGACAAAGAGGCAGAGGGAACCCTGGTCACAGATAGAGAGGACGTCGTTTGTGACTTTCACAAGCGCAGTCTCTGTACTGTGGGCAGGGCGGAAACCGGTCTGGAGGGGTTCGAAGGGAGTGGGAGGAGAGGTGGGCGCGGAGTTGGTTTGCGACAACGCGTTCCAGTGTTTTTGAGAGGAAGGGCAGGTTTGAGGTAGGGCGGTAGTGGCTGGGGTTTGAGGGATCTAGGGAGGGTGTTTTAAGGAGGGGGGTGACGACGGCAGTTTTGAGGGGGGCAGGGACTGATCCGGAGGAGAGGGTGATGATGACACTCTGAATCAACAACAACAGCAACAAATTATATTTGTATAGCTCCTTTCACATTGGTTGAATATCCCACAGCGTTGGGCAATCATGGATTTGGATTTGAGCAGAGGTTTGGGATTAAGGAGGGTTGGGAGCATGGGAGAGGAGTGTCTTGAGACATACCTTGAAGGTGGCAAGGGAGGGAGCAAGATGAAGGGATTGTGGGATGGAGTTCCAAAGGATGGGGGCAAAGATGCCCAACCACCAAAGGTGGGGTGGGCCAGGCGGGTGACATGGAGCAGAAGGGATCCTGCTAATCGGAGGGAGTGGGCAGAGTGATATGGGTTAGCAAGTCACAAAAGAGCAAGGCCAAAGAGGCCTTGACGGCAAAGACAAGAATTTTGAACTTTTATCTGTGGGACAGTGCAATGGAGATCCAAAGATTGGCGGAAGGCTGAAGGCCATGGGGGACATGGAGCAGGCCAGAGCCTACTGAGTGGAGGGAACAGACAGGTTGATTTGGATGACAGCTGCTGGAATGCATTGTGATGGACACCCAACTGACTACAATTGTGATCATGGTTGTACAGCCATTGTCATCCACTGTCCTAGATATAGTTGAAAATGGCAGGTTGTGCAAATTACTGGAGGACCCAGGATGTATGTGAATCTATACCCGAGCTCCCCAGGATAGGAGCCTGTCAAGCTTTCCATTCCATAGTTCTATTTACAGTTTTAAAAAAATCTCAAAGTGCTTATCGAAAGAAAATTGAAGGATTTAACAGTTGCAGGTTTTCATCCATCAGTAGAAATTTTATAAAACTGGAACATCTCAAAAGTACCTCATAAGTAATTTTTTTTTGGTTTATTGCACCAGCAAAAATGCCAACAGGTTCCCAGAAACGGTTCCATATGAGAAGAATGACCAAATAATCTGGAGGATATGTAGGCCAAGATAAATAAAATGCTCTCTTTTATTTTGAAGGAGTGTCATGTGATCATGTGATTTTTTTTAGCATCCACATAAAACAGATAGACAGGATGTCAGCTATTGCCTCATCGAAAGTCAAAACCTCTGTGGTGCAGTATTATTAGAAGTTTTTGTGTCCTTAGATCGATGAGTTTTAGATCAAATGCGGAAGATAAAACTATGATTTTTTGCTCTAGAAGCAAACATGCTACCAAGGAGCCAAAAGAACACGCAATGTTGTATTATTCTTATCTCCCCCTATTTCAACCTACTGTAAATGATGGAAAATATACAAATTGGCAAGAAGTAACTAAATGCAAAACAGCTTTATTCTACATCCCCTAGATTATTTTTACATTGGTTTTGAAAGTTAAGGTCTGCAATTTGTTGATTAGTTTTGAAGTCCTTGATGGAATTGAAAGTCATTCTAGTCAGGACCACTCATTTTTGTACTAATGTGTGGCTTGCAGCTGAGGAATACACTTTCAGCGTATTTCGGCTTAATGTCATGGAACTTGATAGCTTATTCAGACACAAACTGCATGACAAAAATCATAGCACAAGCTTTCCTTGTTATGTAGCCACTTTTTTGGCATTGAGACTTTATTGAGCAATTTGAACCCGTCATTGTAACTTCAAGCTGTATATGTCTGAACAGTGGTTTTGCCAATAAACAAAGTTTCTCTGTTTTATCCTCTTATTAATGACCAATTTTCTGCTGCCCATGTCATACTTTACTACCAAGTTTGGATAAATTTTATGTAGTTGCCTTGGTGAATCAATGGCAGAATTTGCTTCATGGCTAGTTGTGGGACATTGTGTCAATACCCAGTATGCAGTCATGTAACTGAGTGATTAGTGTACTCGCCTTGCAAGTGAGAGATCTGGGTTCCATTCTCGGTAGGGCAAGTTAACTTACTCCACACACCTAATAATAATCCCTCAAAAAAAGAATCTGGTTACTCAATCCACGACTGTTTCTGGGACGCTGCTGTGTGCAGTTGTCTGCTGCGTTTCACCCACAAAGTATAGTCAATTCACTTTACAGTATATTCTGTGAAGCACTTTGAGTCGTCTAGAAGATGTGAAAAGCTCTATATCAAATGCAATGATTATTAATATTACCCTGTGGTGTTTGTGTACAAAACACAGTAAGTCCTGTAAATCGTTACGAGGCATCTTCCCATACTACAAGACCCTACATTAAATGCAAGATTATTATTCTTATTTCTTATTATTGGGTTGTTCGGTATATTGGCTTCAATTCTATTTGGAGTGATACTCCCCAAATCATCTCTCGGAAATGGCTTCAAAATTAAATCAATTAGCACAGCCACAGCCTGACAACAAAACCCAATACAAAACCAACTTACAAATTGCAGTTTAACATTGGGGTTAAATTTTCAGTCTTTCATTGCATGTTCCATGTAGGGATTATTTCCAAATGCTGCAAAGTTCATCCCATTGTTAGATATTCGGTGAGCCTCCACCTTTGAAATCAACAGTTAAAATATTTGCCAACATTCTCAGTGCTGGTTAGAAGAGATGCTTGTGATTGATTCCACATGCATAGAGGTATATATTTCTTTGCTCAAACCCAAACAAACAATCTTTCAGAGTCAAGAGTATAACTAGTTTCACTCTGCATGCTGCTACCTCACCAAATCATTGGAATAAATTATAATATTGAATAATAAATTAACGCTTCTTTTGAAAATAATCAATTTATTGATTTTTGGCAATACTGGCAAAATGGTAACACCTGTCTCATTCTACAGGTTGCAGTGAAGTATCTAAGACTATTATTGGAAATTGATTGGACTAGACGCTGTAATTTTTAAAATCTAAAATATTTAACCAACATACAGACAACGATGCATAGTTTAACTCAGCAGAACTAATGTCCTGGCCAACAATCCTCCAAATAAAATCAGTCATTCACTTCATAGCTAATTGTGGGACATTGTGTGTGGAGATGGGCTGCCGCATTAACCGTCAAAATACACTTACTATATTTGTCAAGTGTGTACTGTATCAAATGTAAGGATTATTACTATTGTATTATTATGATGACTTTGGGAAAGGGGAGGAAGGTCTTCTCTGTGATCCTATCTTCCACTCAAACCTTCAGCGCAATGCGTTAGCTACCGGAGTTCACAATATCCACCACTTTGTGTACCAGTTCCTTGATCCTGTCTTAATTCCTCTTTTTTTTATTGAGTTAGGATGGTAAATTAAGGGATTCAATGTAATTCTATATATTTTTCTGTTTAAATTAATTTCAATAGAGAAACAGACTGAGAAATATCTGTAAAAGAAAAAAAAATCAAAGGGAATAAAGCTTACATGGGCCCCCAAACAATCTGTTAGTCTGAAACCTTCTGCAATTCTATGAATTGCCCTTATATATAGAATTCCATAGAGTATTATTGCATGGCAACAGGTCACATGGGTAAACTAGTGCTTGATTATACTCCCCACTCCACTCCTCTATATCCCTTCTCCCATACTCGACTATTCCCTTGAACCTCATGTTTACAAATAAAGTAGGAATACTATTTCTGACTATGCTTCATAAATCTTACTATGTAATATTTTTATATAATCAATCAATCAATCAATCAATCAAAACTTACATTTGTATTTATATATTACATTTATATTTATATAGCATATATATACATTTAATTTATATATTAAATACAAATGACATATATCATACAACATAGAATTACGTGAGTCAATTAAATCATTTAGTACGCAATATGGGAAGAAATAATATAAATAATCATAATCTAGTAATGAAAATATTGTATTGATAATAATCATCTACTGTATTTCCATTCTTAATTCCAGAATTTGCCAAGTGAAAATATTGTTGATGGTTAAAAGAATTATAGCTCTGTTTGGTCTTTAGTAATATACTGTACTGTATTTATTTTATGGGGTCCTTAGCTCCATGCCATTAAGGACATTCTCAATAGATATAGCTTACAAGATTGATTCAGGTGAAGAATTGATTTCTATTTCAGCTCATCCCATCTCATGCCACAAGTATACCCACTCTAGCATTTTCCTTTCACAGCATCAAGCTGCTTTTTAAATGAGTTCAGTGTCCTGGCCTCAACCACTCTTCCTGGCAACCTGTTCCTGTCATTGATTGCTCTCTGGATAAAGAAAATCTTCTTGGTATCTGTTCTGAAATTGCCTTTTACAACTTTATGGCTAAGTCTTCTTGTTCTTCTGTCTTGCTGTATCCTAAAGTATTTATCTAGGATTACGTTTTCAATCCCATTTAAGATGTTATACAACTCTATGAGTTCCTCTCAAGTTCCTTTACTCAAGTCTGAAGAACCCTAGTGTGTCTTATCATTGCTCATAACTTAATCTTTTAATACCGGGGATCATCTTTGCTATTCTAGTCTGCACTACCTCTAGGGCCTAGTCAATCACGGATTACATTGACAAGAACTGTAGATAGTACTCAAGGTGCGGTCTGACCATAACACTGAGTATGACAGTATGCTGGGCTATATTATTGCAGTAAAAGCCTGTTGGCTAACAACTATGAAGCTCTCTTTACTGCCTCCTGTGATTCCCAACTTGCTGTCATCTGTAAATTTAACTGTTACTCTGTGATTCTGTTATACACATCTATAAAGTCGCCTCTGAGCTAATTTCTATAACACTGGGGACCATCTTCAATGCTCTCCTCTGCATTGTTGGGATGGCCAGATCTGTATGCAGTGGTCTTGGTGTGGTCTGACCAGAGCACGATGCAGACTGACCATGATGTCAGGGGATCTCAACTCAACTGACACACCGTCAAGTCCTACACAGGGATTGTGTTAAGAAAGTTCAGTCTCTCAATGTTAAAAGTGAATGAGATAAATGGGGATAATATCTGTCTAGTAAGAAAGTAAGCAGAAAATATTGAAATTGGATCTTCTCAGTGACGATGTTTGCGTAGCATTGCGTTGCACACTTTTCTAATGGGAGAGTTGTCATTTCCCCAGTAATTGCAATCATTATTTTATCTAGACAGGACCTTGGGAGGACAGAACAATGCAGAATACTCCCCCAGCACTACAAGGTCAAAGTCCCACCACTTGGTGGCACTGACTTTCATTTTGGCATTGCATGTTAGGAGGACACCTCAAAGCACTTCAGAGGATATACTGTAAGTGTAGTGACTGTCCATCTGTAGGCAAATGAGGCAACCAACTTGTGCACAAAAATCTCACACCAACATCTATGAAGTGAATTGTTGACAAGGACACTGGAAGAAAATTAGTTGTCCTTTCAAGTAGTGCCATGAGATCTTGCACCTCAGAAGGATGTAGGTTCAATCCCAACGTTAGGACTTTGAACTCACGTAGCCTAAGCTTGTGCTCTGCCACTGCCCAGGGTGCTGTATAAATATGCAAGTTGTTGACACTCTATTGCGGTGCTGCCTTTTTTGCATTGAAAAGTGCGATATCAAATGCAATCATTATTTTAAGTCAGGACCTTGGAAGGGTAGCACAATGCAGATAGACCCAGCAATGCATGGTCAAACACCCAAAGAGCGCTATATAACAACAACAACAACAACTTGGATTTATATAGCGCCCTCCACGCTGGACGGAGTCTCACAATGCTTGCTATAAATGCAAGTTGTAGTTTTCTACAGTAGTTTCCTTGCTTTCCTCATACTGAAGAGATATTATGGTATCAACCTTGAAAGGATGAAACATTGAGTGCTCTTTTTGGGGATTTAAACCCAGAACCTTCCAAGGCCAGTGCTCAACTGTGATCTCTTCAGCATGTGATGCATCTGTAAACTTCCTAACAGTGACATTGCAACACGCAGGATGCTTAAAGCTCCTATCAGCAAGGCGACTACAGTACATTGATGTCCAATCTGTGAGACCTTGATACAGTCAAGATTGGAAAATGTCTTGGAACACAAGCAAAACGTTCCTTTGAAGGCCAGGACATATTTTTGAGAAACAATTTACAGAAGCTGATCCAGTGGATCAAGGAAAGCAGGTTTCAGTCATGCAAAAACACCAAAAAGGAATCCAATTTATTTGATCATAGAATAGAATTATGAATAGAAACTGGTCATTCAACACATACAAAGTCTCGCTGGCACTATTTGTGCCACTTAATCTAATTTAATGCAGTTTAACAATAACAAACTGCCAAAGCATACAAGACAAATTATTGGCCAGCAAGGCACCAGATTTTGATCAGATGGGTTACTGTTCTGAATATTGTACCTGTAAAATAAAAAAACTAAAGGCCAACAACCAAACAATTGTAATGACTTCCAGAAGTGTAAGGAATCACTTTCACACAAAAATATATAGTATATAGAGAGCCAAATTGTGTATTTAAACCCATCAATTGCTATGGAACTGAATTGGCAATGGGACCACCCTCCCATTGGGAGAAACAACAGCAATTTACATTTATATAGCACGTTTCAAGTCAGATTCCAAAGTGTGTATGGGTGGGGGGCAGGTGCAGAGTGAGGTGATGTGGTCGAGTGACTCCAGGATGAAGTTACAGAGAACGGAGGTGGAATAGTATACTTAAGGAAAACAGAAGAAATGTATGTTGGCCAACAATCCCCCACATAAAATTAGATTCCCAGCTGATTCCTGTTTACAAATTGACTGTCGGGTTTACCAACAAAATCACAGTTACTATGCTTTACAGGAAAATTCTATTAAACACATTGAGAAGTCTTGAGGATGTGATAAGGTGGTATATCAAGCACAAGGATTATTAGATGTAGGAAATGAATCTTTCATCTGTGATCAATAGGGCAGGTATTCTTGAGAGATAAGGTCAGATGAGCTGAAGGGCGTTCTTCATCCAAACTAATTTTATCATCTTGCGAATTGCTCTGTATCAATGGAAATCCAAATAAACGTGGATGAATATCTTCTCTCTTCTATCTATTATCCCTCCACTCCTTTGCAACCCCCTACCTCTCTATCCTCCTCTTTCCTCACAGCAGTACCCACTGCCTCCGCTCTACTGGGTCTGGCCTCCTCCTTGTCCCCCGAATCCTCCTCTTCACCAACGGCAGCTGTGCTTTCAGTCACCACGCCCTAATACTCCCTGCTTCAATCCCTCTGCCTCACCCCCTCCTTTTCCATTTTCAGGTCATACCTGAAGACCTTCCTGTTTGACTGCGTCTTCAGTCACCTTCCTCCTCCCCTTGGCTCGGCTTCGGGCTCTGCTATTGTGAAGTGCTCTGAGACGTAGTCTGGTGTGCAGGGTGCTATTTAAATCCAAGGTGTTTTCGCTGTTGTTATCTTCATAGCTACCACATAAGAATTTTTTTTCACACGTATATTAGAATTTAGGCTATGATTTATCAAGATCAAAAGCCAATTCTTAGGCATCTTCCAGCATGAATACAGTCTGTGATTATTTCATTGTGTGGTTTTACAAGATTTGCAATGACTCAATCAAATATTACAGAATTTTTCCAATTCACAATAGGGTGGTAGGGATGATGTATACCGCTTGGCCCATTGTATTACAGTATTCAATTGCAGAATACAAAGCCAACTGCCTTCCTACGACAACATCAGCCTGTTTTGTACAGCTATTTGACAGAATTTGCCCAGTGTTTTTTTGCATCCAAATGAACAGAATGTTACACTGTTTCCATATGATAGTTAAAAAACACATTTAAATATCATAGCTTTTTCCTTGGGAAGATTGAGTGCGAAATAGTTTGGCAGTTCAGTATGCTACTATATAATCTCTCGAATGTTAATGTGTGTGTTTTCCAGTTAAGAATTACAGAAATATTATCTGAGAATAGGCTTAAACCTTAACTATTCCAGCAGTTATTCCATCACATGATGTGCCAGTCAATCAGTCCCAGTCATAATGTGCATATGTTTGAGATCACTGAATGAATTTCTATTTCTATTGTAGTCAGGTCACAATATATTGAAGTCCTGTAGCTTCTTGATTGTGAAGCATTGGACCTGTGTTTGATTCCCAGACAAGGTGAAATATTAGGTAACTTTTCTTAATGCATATGTCTCTGTTCATCCAGCAGTAAGTAGAAATCCGCTTGTAGTTGATTAGTGGATTGTTTTTCCGGGGATAATGGTCCCTTCAAAAAATTAATTAAATGAAAAATAATAATAATTTGGTCACTCAATCAATAACTTTTTGTGGGACACTGCTGTGTACAATTGGCTGCCACAATTCGCTCACAAAATATACTGTACTGTCAATTCACTTGTCGCAAAAAGTTAGTATGCAGATACAGCAAGCAACCAGGAAAGCTGATGGCATGTTGGCGTTCATTGCAGAAGGGTTAGAATACAAGAGTAGGGAAGTCTCGATGCAACTGTATAGGGCCTTGGTGAGACCGCATCTAGAATATTGTGTGCACTTTTGGTCTCCTTGTTTAAGAAAGGACATACTTGCCTTAGAAGGAGTGTAGCGTAGATTCACTAGGTTGGTTCCTGGGAGGAAGGGGTTGACCTATGATAGGTTGAGTAAACTAGGCCTATATTCTCTAGAATATAGAAGAATTATAGAAGAATAGAAGAATTACAGGTGATCTTACAGAAACCTATAAGATTCTTAAGGGGCATGACAGAGTAGACAGTGGGAGATTGTTTCCCCTGGTTGGAGAGTCTATAACTAGGGGTCGCAGTCTCACGATTAAGGGTCAGCCTTTTTGAACAGAGTTGAGGAAACACTTCTTCATGCAGAGGGTAATTAATTTATGGAATTCCCTGCCCCAAAAGGCTGTTGATACTCAGTCCTTGAACATATTCAAGACTGAGATTGATAGATTTCTAATGGATAGCGGGATTAAGCGATATGGGGATAAGATCTTCTAATATAACTCTATCTAGATAGAGTTAGATTAGAGTTAGATAGATAGTTAGATTAGAAGATCAGCTATGATCTTATTGAATAGCAGGATAAGCTCGAGGAGCCGAATAGCCTACGCCTGCTCCAAATTCCTATGTTCGTACATTCCTAAGATGAGCACAATAAATATGCACATTTTATGCTGTTGATGGTTACTTGTACTCTGGAGTTCCTTCTTTGTTTCCATTGATTGTGAAAGTGTGAGATGCCAAAAAAACCCACATAAATAACCCTCATATTGTTTGTAATGATTTCTGAAAGATATTTGGAGCTGAGATTTTGACCCTGCAACTAATTTTGCTCAGGGTGTACTACCATTCATTCTAGTATATTAACCAGGCAGCAAGCATATTGGATTAACCGTGCAGAATAAAGCTTTGGCTAAATACTGATTCCACTTATTTAACTGGCAGCACAGGTTCCCGTACAGTCCAAAAACAGTCATATGTTATTAATGAAGTTGAAGTCGATAATGTGGAGCATTGCCAGCAAGAACTGTTTTCAGTGCCAGCATCATAGGAATCACTGAAAAATGTTTGCTTTTATCATTCAGTATTTAGTGGTTTCCATGTGTTTAGAGGCGTATTTTAGAAGAACCCATACATTTATCAATGTCAATTTGCCGTTAAGATGATTTTAAGAGCACCCATCCTAATATGTCAGTTAATGCCTCATTTGTACTTGGACTTTCTGGACTCAGTATTGTGATATTCCTAAACCTATTACATTCCTAAATTGCCAACAGAAGATAAATGATGAATGCTTTGTCAATTGGGATATGTTGGAGGAATCACAGTGTAAGTTAGTATAAAGTTACACAACCAGTGTGGTTAGTACAAAGGGCTCAGCTCAAAATCCAATAAAAGGCTCATTCTGATTTGAAATGTTTGATGCTTGATGTTAATCCACTAATCTTCACTCAAGGATCCAATTGGAAAGATTATGAACAAGAACCATCTTTAAAACCTTTAAAAATTCCTGGTTGAACTCTGTTACCCTTCCCATCTCAGACTCACCAAATCCGTACACAGATTGGTGTCAGGTTCAATTCCTAGATATCCATCCTAACCCACATCCAGACCAGGACCGCCTTCCTCCACTTCCACCATAACTCCTGCTTTTGACTATACCTTATTTCAAACCTGCTCCCTTGACTCCATCCCCAACTCCCTTCTCATCTCCCAGCTCCATCTCCTAGTCCCCACTCCTAACTGACATCATCAACCTCTCCCTATCAACTGGCATTGTTCCCACCCCTCTAAAAACGACTGTCATTACCCCAATCTTGAAAAAATCTTCAATGGACCCGTCCCTACTCTCCAGCTACCACCACATCTCCAACCTCCCATTCCTCTCCAAGGCCCAGGAACAAATCGTTGCTTCCCAGCTTCATTCCTTTCTCTCTTGTCATTCCCTTTTCGAATCCCTGCAATCTGGCTTCCGTGCTGCCAATAGCACAGAGACTGCCCTGGTCAAAGTCTCAAATGACATTCTTAACATCTGCGATCAGCGCTCTCTCTGCCTCCTTGTCCTCCTCGACCTTTCTGTTGCCTTCGATACTGTTGACCCCTCCATCCTCCTACACCGCCTCTCCTCTCAGCTGAATCTCCAAGGACCTGCCCTCGTCTGGTTCAACTCTTACCTTTTCCACCACTTTGTCGCTACCATTGGCTTCTCTTTCAGCCCCCGCACTGTCACCTGTGGCATCCCCCAGGGCTCTGTCCTTGGCCCCCTACTTTTAAAACATCTATCTGCTCCCCCTTGGTGACATCATCTGCAGACATGGGATTAATTTCCACATGTATGCAGATGATATCCAACTTTTTAGACCAGCACTGAAAACGAAAAGAAGCACAAAATCTATGCTCTCTGAGACCTGATTAAAGACTTCTTGATTCCATCCAAAACAAATTGAATGTGGACTGTAGCTCAGGGGTGGTCACCACAAGGTTACTCACATTTCCTGACATTCATATTATCATTTATGCTGCTTTTTAATAAGGTAAATGAGGGGAAATTATTTCCGCTTGTCAGCAAATTAGTAAATGGAGGGCATTAAGATAAGATCAAAGTAATAATCCTTGCATTTGATATCACACCTTCTCACATCTTTGAGAGCACTTTGACTGTACAGTATATACAGTACTGTAAAGTGAATGAACTGGGTATTTTAGGGGAGAAACGTGGAGACAGTAATGTCCCACAAACAGTCATGGATTGAATGACCAATTATTATAATTTTTCTTTTTGGAAGGAAATATTACCCTCCGGAAAAGCAATCCACCAATCTGCTAATAACTGGGTTCCTACTTACTGCTAGGTAAACAGAGGAATGTGGAGTAAGGAAACTTGCCCAACATTTCGCCTGCCAGGAATCGAACACAGGCCTCTCGCTTGCAAGGCAAATGCTCTAACCACTGAGTTACATGACATTGCCATATACCGAATTGACTGTATATATTGTGGGCATCCGTTGGGAGATGATGGGGTGAGGGGAGTAGGGATGTGCGGGTGGGTGGAAGTGGGGGGTAGCTCCATCATTCAAAACATTCCAGAACCTCTTCCTTGAATGAACCCGATTCCAAAATCATCACCCAAAAAAAAGAAATGGGAGAGTATTTTTCCGAGTCATTAATGGAAGAGCTGCTAAAACCAGGGTTCAAATAGAATCTGTAAAAGCCTTTAAAAGGGAATTAGACAAATATTTGAAAAATAAAATTCTGAAATGTGTCGGAGAGTGAGATTAATGGATTGCTCTTTGAGAGAATCACTGTAGACACTGTGGACTGTCCCTCTATCCTGCAAAAATTCCATGATTCTGTGATTGTATTAATATTTATATTCATATTCAAGATACCTTCATAAAAGAATGATAAAATGTCAACAGTTGTGGCTGTAAACTACCTTAAATAGAATTGTAATACATCAAATGATTTCAGACAAAAATGGCAAATTGAAAGCATGAATTAAAAAAAAAATTGGAACTCTTATTTAACTGATTGCAAGTCACACTGGACCGCTTTCACTTGCAGCAAGTTAAAATGTGAAATTACAGGGGTGAAGAACAGCACATAGCCATTTCATTGATAACTGATTAGCAAGAAGGCATACATTAATAATAATGCGTGCTCTCATAAAGCACCTTATCACATTGAAACATCTCAAAGAATTATCTGTAAAGCGTAGTCACTGTGTTTATGTGTAGGTAAATTGATGATTATAAGCACCAGAAGAAATAAGGAGGGAAAATAGAATTGTAGCTTTATCTATTGCCCATAATAGTTTAAGATTATGTAGAATAGTATAAAATACTTAAATTTTTCCATAATTTGGAAGCCTGTTTTCTTTTGTAAGAACAGAGGAAAATAGATTTGCATATTAATCACAGAAATGTATAGCGTAAAAGGATGGGCCATTTGGCCCATCAAGTCTGCACCAGCTTTCAGTATAAGCTGTCTGTTCAATCCCACTGCCCTGCATTATAACTATACCGCTTCAAGCCTCTATACTGTACTAATAAAATGTTAATGTCTGTCTGCGCTTCAAGAAGGATCTCAATAACTGATTGATGTAGAGACATGATTTATACATTATCGGAAAGGTCTTGCATCTGGGAGTGACATTGGCATATTTGTTTCTGGGTATCTCCCATCGTTTATCAGTTATTTCAGTTTTGCTGCAGTTACATCTGGTGGGCACCAAGTCGAAGTGGTGGTGTGGCATCGTGCATCACAGTAAACACAAGTAGCTAAGCAGTGGAGACAACAAAATAAAGAACACAGACAAAGCTAAGCCCTGGCAACAACAACAACAAAATTACATTTTTAAAGTGTTTTTTGTGTCGGGAAAGCAGTTTAAAAATGTACCAGTGATCATAAATTCTACATTTATATTTATCATTATGAAGATGTCTAAGTGAAAATCAAACCTTTCAAGGAGAAGCAAATATGCTAAGCCAAAGAGAGAAGGCCCATTAAATGAAACTGAGGAACAAAGTTCTCCCACAGCAGTCCTCCCAGCTGAGTATAGATAGAGATGAAATGTCTGCCTATGTTTGTCTGTGTGTCAATCTACATTCCATATTGGATCCTTTGATTGCAAGTGAAGCTGCAGTGGGTACAGCTAGTCCTTTATATGCCTATCTACTTCCCTCTTGCAACCCACAATTGAATAGATTTTTAAAATTTCCACATTGGTGTGAGAATGTACAATGTTTTAACATGAATGGCTGTTGAAGTGAAGTCCATAATTTAATAGTTACACATAAAGGGAAATTGGCAAAGTAACTAAGAAAACAAATATAGGGTGGAGGGAAATGCAGTTAGATTGATAGACAGTGAGGGGAGCTTGCACCAGCACAGTCATAAAGGCTTGAATGCCCTCTTTTTTGTGCTGTAAACCACCTGATTCTCAAGGTCAAAAAATTTAGAAATCCAGCAGCTTTAGTTCACAAGTTCTATTTCAACATTCTGTTTGTTCAGTAGTTTACTAGGAAGCTGGTGTTGTGTGGTGATCTATTCCTCTTGATAGGATTTAAATGGTGCCTTTATGTTCGCATTAAATCTCTGTCATTAACATACTTTAGTACTGGAAGATCCTATTCCCTGTTTCCCACCTTTTAAAACTTTTACATGCCCAGTAAACAATCACACTTTTTCTTGCTGGAAGTACAAATAATATAATAATATTTTCAATCATTTTAAAATACAACACATCTGTGGACCATAATAAAAGATTGAGGATTTTATTTTAGAAGATTTCAATTTCAAACATGGGTTTGCTCTATAACATTACTTTCCTATAGTATATGACATAGGAAAGCATAATTTTCCTATACATTAGTATATGACAGGCATTGTTTGCAGATTGTATCAGGAGATTCAAGAGGGTATTACAAAGCTTTGACAACAAAATCTACTTTTGGGTGTAAGACATCGAGATGACCCTCAGATAGTGTCAGATACACCATAGCAGTGTTTTTCTGTACTATACTATCCTATGGTGGGGTGGGTGGGTTGGGGGACTTGGAGCAGACTGGTGCCCGCTAAATGGAGGGAGGGGGCAGGTTGGTAGGGGTTTAGGAGGTTGCAAAGGTAGGGTGGGGCGAGGCCGTGGAGGTCTTTGACTGTGAGGACCAGGATCTTGAATTATATCCTCTGGGTGATGGGGAGCCAATGGAGTCGGGCATGAATGGGGGAGCTAGGGTCACAGAGGTTGGAGTGGGATAGGACACAGGGCACAGAGTTCTGGATGATCTGCAGCCTATAAAGGGAGGAATTGGGAAGGCCGAAAATCAGGGCATTGGCGTAGATGAGCCTGGATGTGATGAATGAGGCATGAATGAGGGTTTCAGCGGTCTGAGTGGTGAGGTAGTGGCAGAGTCGGGCAATGTTGCAGAGGTGAGGAAAGGCAGAGCGGGTCATGGCTTGGATATAGGGGAAAGTAAAACCGACACCTAGCTTCCTGACTGGCTCGGTGAGGTTGAGTGTGCAACCATGGAGTTTGATGCTGCCAGTGCCTGGGTGTGAAGGCGCTGGCGCGAACCAATCAGGAGGGCCTCCGTCTTGTTGACATTCAACTGTAGAAAGTTAGCTCTCATCCAGGACTTGATGTCTGACAGGCAATTTGTCAGGACAGCAGTGGTCCTGAAGTCGATGGTAGAGGCAGAAAGATAGAATTGGGTGTCATCCGCATACATGTGGAAGTTGAACTCATGTCTGTGGATGATGTCACCTAGGTGGAGCATGTAGATATTGAAAAGAAGGGGACCAAGGATAGAGCCCTGGGGGATGCTACAGGTGACAGTGCGGGGGTGAGAGGAGAAGGCATTGATGGAGACAAAGTAGAGATGCTGAGAGAGGTAAGAATCGAACCAGGCGAAGGCAGATCCATGAAGATTGAGCTGGAAGGAGAGGCGGTGTAGGAGGATGGAGTGGTCAACAGTGTTGAAAGCAGCAGAGAGGTCAAGGAGGACAAGGAGGCAGAGAAAGCCCTGATCACAGATGTTTAGAATGTTGTTAGAGATTTCGACCAGGGAGTTCTCCGTTGCCTTGAGCAGCATGGATTGTTGGAGTTCAAAGAGGGAATGGAGAAAAGGAAAGGAGAAGAGCTGGGACCCATTCCAGGGCCTTAGAGAGGAATGGGAAGTTGGAGATGGGGCAGTAGCTGGAGAAGAGACAAGCTTAATTTCTAATTTTTCATAACCAATTGCCAAACTTGGAGCGTGATTTCCATGTTAAAGATCCTGTGCTAAGTCAAGTTGGTAGCTATTTGCATTATATTTACAGTATCACATTTACAATTTCTTTTGTGTTTTCTTGTATGACAGACATGTTGAAAATTGATACAGAGCAGCTGGCAGTAGCTCATAGCACAGTAACAGTTTACAGCTGGTCAGCTCATGCTGGCATTATATTCAAAGACTGAGACTTCTCACATTTTATTAATGTAAAATAAAGTATTCCATCCTTTTGTTTCTGGCTCTGGGTTTAAATCCCACACAGTCTGAGGGGGTTAAATTATTCTCATTCTGCTGCCTGTAATATTCCTATCAGACTGTTACAACCTATGATGAAAATAGTTTGGCACAGAATTGGCACTCTCACTCCGAAAGAATCTGTGATCTGAAAATGTCGCATTGGTAAATGATCTCATATGGGAGCTGAGGCACATTCACAAATTAAGAGAGACTCAGTGAAGAAGGTCCATTTGATCTAATTCTTCCAGGATAAAAAATAATAATATAATCTATGCATTTAATATAGCATCTTATCATGTCACTGAGACGTTTCAAAGCACTTCACGGAATATATTGTAAAGCAGATTAACTGTATATTGTCATAGAAACACAACAGCCAATGAATTTCTGACAGCAATGTCCCATAAAGTCGTGGATTTAGTGACCAAATATTTTAAAAATATTAATCCTTGCGTTTGAAAAGGCACTTTTTCTGTTGGAAACTTTATAGGTTATAATGTAAAATTTTGTGACTGTATAGGCAAACATGGCGTATGTTCTGAAATCTCAGTTTGCAATCCTAAACCAGGGCCCTCTTGTTCTGTTGGCTTGGTGCATTCAAAAGTACTAGTTTTCCTTTCTCAAATGTTTAAAATCTTATATGTCCCTCTGAGATATCTTTTTCATGACTGAAGAGCCCTAGCTTGTAGAATCATTGCTCAGCTTGACTGCATTGTTTGGATAATGTCTTGTTAACTTTTTCGTTCACTTATCTTTTCTACCTTACATACAAGAATGTGTGATTCAGACACTGGGTGAAACAGGAATTTGTTCTATTTCCCACTTTGGCATCCCTCACATTAACAAGGATGAAAGTTATCATCACAATACTGTCCCATTTGTCTGAACATATAAACAATTGTTAGGGGTATCTGTTTGATTTTCTACATAACTAAAAACAACATTCCCTAGACTTGGTGCTTGATGCATCAAGTACTTTATTTTCCAATCAGAAATACTGGCCTTGTGGTATTTTTGGAACACAATTTCAGTTTTGTTTAGACTGTCGTTTCTTGACAAATTCATCATTAAACAGATAGGAGGATAACAACCTAAAAAGATTCAGTGGTACTCTTGTTATCTTGTTATCTAAAATCCAATATCCAGATTGCAAGATTTATAAATAACATTTGGTCACTGGTTCAGCAACATTCAGCAATAGCATAATTGCTCATGATTTGCAACAGGCTTGATGTGACATTGATAACTTTGTGAATTATAATCAACAGAATGAACCTGGTCTGTGATCAGCATATCTTCCAACTATTACATTATCACTGCCTAAAAGATTATCATCTTGATTGGAACATGAAACCAATTATTTAATGCAGGAGGATCTGGCGCAAGAGATGAACTGGAAGACACCTCAGTTGGGACTGACTGATCTGTTCGTTCATAGTTCAAAATAAATTGCTTTCTATTTTTCTCTCCATTTGCTTAGTACTATATCATCTTGGCTTAGTTGGTAGCACTCCCATTTCTGAGCCAGGCTGACATCTAATCTGTATGGATTTCCTGTAATAATCTGCCCATTCTTTCAATTCTTCTGTTTTACATTTAGTGTTCTCCTCCAAAGGCTCGCCCTGTTATTTTTGTCAGATTCTCTACTTTTAACTTGATCTGAAGATTTAAATGCACATAGTATTGGGATCTATTCTCACTACTATTTAAAAGTTGTGCATAAACTTTAGGAAATATACAAATACTTTTTTTCCGGTGATTTTGTTGTGGATTCAGTTTTTTTTCCTCTCATGCAAGCCTTTAAACCGGGGGTCCCATTTTGATTCATCTAATGTTTCTCAGACTTTATTTTATTGACAATGAACAAATCAGGCAAATTCATTTAAAATAAGCAGACAGTGAAATGAGTAACGGCTGTTTTGACTGAGGGGAAATTTCTTTGATATTATTGGCTGGTTACTTACCGCTGGATGGTGTTGAAGGCTTTATGGGGCTGTTACACTAACTGCTGCAGTATCTCCAATGGAAATAACTTTAATAATAATATTAACAGTGCATATCGTTGGGGGGTGTGGGAGAGTGAGGGGCATATGGAGCAGATAAGCGAGATCTCCTGTGGCGCTGAGTTAGCTCCAAGATGAAGTGCTTGTTAATGGAATGTGGCGGTCTCAATGGTCCTGTTGTTGAACCAGTAGGTCTCCATTACCACAGGGCACTTCTGATCATAGACGGACAGTTTGGACTTCGCATAGGTCTAGGAAGAGTAGGATTAGTCGTGATGGGCAAACTAGTTACTTGAGCCAGGTTTCTTACTGTTTACTGTCTGAATAGTGAGATGGTACTACCTGAACAAGCATCAGAAACCTTGCCCACAGTGCTCTTAAGTGGTAAGCTATGCAGTTTTATTTTTTCACCGTACACAAGTTGCACACATTTTTTGGGGAACACTCCCTTTAAAGCAGTCGGGAGTCGCTTCTGTGTGCACTACATCCATGTGCGTGCCCACACAAATCCTCATAAGACACACTTTCTGCTTTCTCAAGGCACCCTGGTGGGCACAGTATGCTCACGTGTTTACTTGGTTAATTTGGTAGCATTTTTACCTCTAAGAAACAGAGGGGTTCAAGCCCTATATTGGGATACAGTCTAGGCTAACACCTCACTGTTCGGTTGCATGGTCAGGGGTGCTGTCCTTCAGTTGATGCATGAAGCCAAGGTCTTAAACTTGGTTTGAGAGTCCTTTCTCACTCATATGCCATGACCAGCACCTCCTCCACAAAACTGCCTGACTAAGACTGAGGCTGCCGAGATCATGGAAAGCAGGTTTAGCCATGGAGCTATTGATCCAGTATTGAAGCCATCTGCATTAAATACAATAACTCTTTCAATGAGACTTTGCCACAATTTGTTATATGCAACTAACCAGCAGTGGTCTGCTTGTCATTTAACTGCCTTTCTACAAGCCTTTCTATCAGTTTGCTAGTGTGATTCTGTCAAATCCCATTGACGCAGTGTCAATTCACATCTGGGATATTCTTCTTTGCCTCTGGGTTCCAATAAAACTCAATCTCTAAAGGGTGTTAAAGGAAATTGGTTTAGACACTTGATTCGGTCCTTTGGTGTTAAAATTCCTGAGCATAAACACATATGAAGTTCCATGAAACAGTAACCTCTCAGATTATTTTGTTTTAAAATTTAAGACCATATAGGATTATGGAAACATCTTCAATTCAGGCTGTTCTTGAAAGTTGTTTTTCCACATTACATTACAAATTTAAACTTAATTGAAGAATTTTCCACATTGCTGTGTAATTTTAAATGTTAAGACAAATGGCCTTTACAGTCTTACCTAAGAAAGGTGGAATTTTCAGCCTACTGTGACTCTCTCATTAACACTTGGTAGCACCCTTGATCAAAACCAGAAGAATAGGCGGTTCCAGTATTATTTAACAATAACATCTGAGAACTGATGCACAATATAGAACTAGAGTACTGATGCACAGTATTAAGATAGAGCAGAGCAATAGTGTGTTTTGTAAATGGTTATTTAATAGTTCATTCTTAATAACCCATTCTTAAAAATGAAAAGCACTGAACAATTCAATTGTAAAATCTGTCAATTTTGTGTTAGCCAACACTGCAACCTAGTGCAGAGTAATAGCTTCCTTTTACTCATTGCAAATAAAGGAGGAGGGGGTGGGGAGAGGGGTGCGGTGGGGGGGAAATTATAATTGTTATAACCTCCTCCATTTTTTCACTTCTTATTAGCACAAGTGAAATTTGTCAAAAGATAAGCATTCTAATTGTGCAACTTTGAGTGATCAAAGATCTTAATACCAACTACTGAAATGGACTTTCAAATAATTCTTGCCTTTGAAATAACACCTGTCATGTTGAAACATCTGAAACCATTTAATTTTGTAAGTGAAGTAGCTGTGGATTTGTAGGCAAACACGGTTGCCTTAACTTTTAAACTCCCACATAGAGCTAAGAAGCGAATGACCTATTTATCTGGAGGATTATTGGCCAGAACATGAAACTCCTTTCTCCTAATAAATGGGGCCATGGGATCTTCAATATCCATCTGAACACGCAGACGGGGTGTGGGTTTAACGTTTTATCCAAAGCACAGCATTTCTAAACAATGCAGTGCTCCCCCCAGTGCTGTTCTGTAATATAAATACAATTCAATTTACACTTATTTTCCACCTTTCATATCAGGAGGACATTCTAAAACAATTCTGGGCATCAGAGCTATGGGTAGCAGCGAAGGGGTGTCGAGGGGTGGTGGGTGGTGGGTGAGGGGAGGATAAATGACTGCAAAGTATGTTTTGAAGTGAGCTCAAAGTTCAATCCAAGCTATGAGCTCAATTGCTGGTAATGAATTGAACTCAGGGATTAGAGGACTACCAACTGAGCCAAGGTTGTGCTTCATTACCCTTTGTCACAGAATGGTTGCTTTGCCATTCACCACAACCCTCTGCTTTCTGTTTCCCAGTTCATCAATGATGCCACAGTCCCTGTTATCTGGCCGACCTCCTCAACCTACCCAGCCTGTCTTTATAACTCTCCGAACCTGTCCACAACTGAGTGTGCAACTCCACTCGGTTACTGAATCAGAGGTAGATAGTCAGGTAGATAGTCGGAGGCTTAACATCCAATTGGTTATTTGTGCCTTTCGCTGGAGAATCATGTCTGGAATCAGAAAACAAATTGGAGGAAAAATAAAACGTACCATTCATTTAAAAATATATAAAACAGGGGCATTTACGATTCTCATATAAATGTATTTTATTCCTCTTGTTGAGAACACAGGGGTTTAGCCATGTGCAAACATTTCAACTTGGGTATTTTATGAGCTTTTAGTTGTGCTGGCAGTGAATGGTGTTTAGAAAAAAGGATTTTTTTTTCTAAGAAAGCAGAATGTAGGTGGTCTTCAAATTACATATCCCATTAGTTTCAACGAATTATAAACTATATCTAGTTTGTTTAACTGCACATGATTCATAGTATTTCCTTCCAGACAAATGTTTATGAGACAGAGTAGGTCATTGTCCAGAAATATAATTCTTATCATATTCTATGCAATTGAATTGGTTAAAAGGGAGCAATGCCCTGAGAAGGATGAAGTGCTTTTACGTGTAACTTGCTGTCCCTGGAAATACTGGAGAAGGGCTGTAAATGTTTCCTTCTGCAGAGAAGTTGTGGAGTCCTGTAGCTCAGTGGTTAGTGAGCACTCGCCTTGCAAGCGAGAGACCTAAATTCAATTCCAGGTATGACAAAATCTTGGGAAAGTTTCCTTACTCCACACATCTGATAATAATCCCCCGGAACCCCCCCCTCCCCCAATAATAAATTGGTCAATTTCAATCCATGATTGTTTGTGGGACACTGCTGTGCGTGACTGGCTGCCGTGTTTCACCCACATTTATAGTCAATTCACTTTAGAGTATATTCTGTGAAGCGCTTTGAAATGTCTAGAACCTGTGAAAAGCACTATATCAAATGCAAGAATTATTATTATTACTATTAAGTAGCATCATAGAGACCTGTCACCATAATCTTGATCACTCTGGTTCAGAGGATGTTTCAAATAGTCTTAAAATACAATGTACAATTATTATATTTAAAGTAAAGTGTCTTTCACTTTAGGATGATGTCTTGAAGTACTTAACACAGCTGGGTTGAGTGTATGTGTTTGGGTGGGGGTGCTGTTAGTGTCTGAAGAGAATGGGAAAGATGAGCAAAAGTGGTCACAGAGGTAATTCTTCAGGTGAGCTTTGAAGAAGGGGGAGAGTGTGAGAGACTCCGGAATGAATTGGGGCAGAATGGTTGAAATGATACTTAACATAATTGTTTTAGAATTGTTCATTCCAGTCTTAATCGGAAGCTTTTCTACACTTTTTGGAAGAGGTCTGTCAAAAATTGGCTTTGGATTATGGTATATGAATTGACGCCTTGGGACGGCCTCCTGACGTGAAAGGGGCTATTCAAGTGTAATTTTGTTGTTGTTGTCCAATTCAAATATGTGCTTTTGATTGAAACACGATAGATAGTGTTCTGAGAAAAGTGTCACGTGGAGATTCAATGCACCTGTATAGTAAAAGAGGCAAAAGCGTTGGGTAGACTAATTTGAGTATGACTGGACATGGGTTGGCACCTCATCCCATCAGCTAAGAAATGCTGTAGACGAAATTTCTAATTTGTACCATTGTAAAATGTTCCCAACAGAGCCAGGCTGACACTTTATATTGGGTAACAGTACCTTATTGTCCTATGAATTATTTTTGGAAACTGGTAATTGTACAAATTGAGTTAATTGTACAGCATTTCATTGCAACAGAAATGAGTGAAGGATTTCTATCTTGTTGAATTGAATATCAGTATTCCTCAATCAGAACAGGGCCAGTGATAACCATGACATTAAATGTCACACTATTGTTCCCTGTTATCTCAGATAGGGGTCAATGTGTTGAGAGAGGAGTGAACAAGGGAATATTTGCAGAGGAAATTGTCAGTGGAGGGAGATAAAGAGAAATTGCTAGTGTCCCCTTATCAAACTGTCCCCTGCCTCTGTTCAGCAGGCTCCAGCCTGCTCCGTGTCTTCAACGTGAGCTGCTTTACCATTGGCAGCTGAGCCTTCAGCCTCTCTGCCCCTACACTATGGAACTCCATCCCACATTCCCTTCGCATTGTTTCCTCCCTTGTCCGTATTTTCACCCACAAAATATACAGTCAATAAGGCGTTATATCAAAAGGATTATTATTATATGTCATTGAAATTTCTTACTAGGAATAAGTCTTGTGAGAAATGTTCTTTTGGGAGGGAGAACACTTCCCATTTTGGAGTGGCATTTCCATGCCAGTTTCCCCCCCTATTGATAATATGTCTCGTTATGACGTATGTATATCCATAAGGTTGTTAATCATTGCAGATTTGAATGCTGTGAATTTCCTGTCTTTTGTTTGGCAGACATTGATCCAATTTTCTCAGTAAAATTCTCTGTCTTTTTAATCATGCTGTTTGTTTCCTGTTTTTGTTGTTGTTGGAACCCTATTGTTTCTTCCTGAAGATCTGAGACATTTTCTCATGAGACACAAACCAAATGCAATGAATGATATGTTACAGGGTTTTTAAAAATATTAATAATAATCCTTGCATTTACTACAACACTTCGTCAAAATTCTCAAAACTCTTCACAAGATGTGTATTTTTGACAATTTGTGGGAACTCTGTTGTGGAATGGACTGATGTGTGACAAAGAAATTCAGTTGAAATAACATTGAAAAGGGCCAATCATCTTGACATCATTAGATAACATGCATTGGACTTTAAAAAAAAAGAAAATATAGTGTTTCCAGCTATTTTTCTAACTTTCCCCCATCAGCAGGTTCATCTCCGGTCCTGGTTTGGCCTCCTCTTGCTTGAATGCATTGGTTGCCCCATGTTCCCTAGCCAAGTGACCATTGTTCCACATCCCTCAGAGAATAGAGTTCAAAACCCTTGTTCTCACTTTCAAAGCCCTCCACGGCCTTGCTCCCCCTACCTCTCTGATCTCCTACCCACATATCAGCCTGTCCTCTCCCTCCACTTGACGGACTCCGGGCTGTTCAACCCCCACACTTCCTGCCCTACCATTGGCAGTCGGGCATTCAACTTCTCTGCCCCTGCACTCTGAAACTCTATCCTGCAATTCTTCCACCTCAACCCCACTCTTGCCTCCTTTAAATTGCATATGAAGATTTTCCTCTTTGACCGCGCCTTGGAACACCTCTCACCCCCAGCTCCACTTTCACGTAGAGTCATGAAGGATGCTATACAAGTGTAATTTGTTGGTGTGTGTGATGTGGTCCTGACCTAACTGTTCAGTGCCTTGGGACATCCTCCCGACAAGAAAGGCGCTCTATAAATGTAATTTTGTTGTTGTTGTTGATGTGCCATTGAGTGTTAACCAGCCAATCATCAGTAGAGGACATCACAACATGATCCAAACCTCTCGGTACCTAACTGCCACATACACACACACACACGTAATCCAAAGAGGAGAGGGTATGTAGTGGACATAACAGGAACTCTGACTGTTTTTCCCATCCCAAATCCTGTGAAGGTTAGGCTCCATTGTACCTCCCCATGACTGCCTCAGCTGAGGCCAGGAAACTCAGCATGCGCCAAGGTTTGAACCAGGTCAACAAATTGCAGCTCTAACTACTGTAGCATGATGGCTCTCATCCTTTTAATTTTCTAAATCATAGTGTTGATTTCAGAGTAGGTCGCCCATAATTCAGAAGGGTCAATGTATTATGCATTGCTGTCAAACAAAAAAATACACCAAAGACTAGTGATTGAGTGATAATAGGCCACTGAGCAACATGAGACACAGCCTGAATGAGTTACGATGACTGATGTAAAAGCTGTTCATTTCTTTTAAACCACCATCTCCAACACAAGTTCTATTTTTACATTGCTACAGCTTATGATTGCTATCTTTCCTTGCAGTTTAGACCAAGCTACTGTCTTCGCCAGCATTTGACAATTTTCTGTACTAAACACAAGTTTATTGTTCATTTTCTTAAATGTACATCATCTTTTTTTTCTATCGGGTCATTATTAAATTAAAATGATCCTTACTTTTGTTATAGTGCCTTTCACATGGCAAAAGCATCTCAAAACACCACAGTATGTATTGTAAACTATGGGAGCTGAATACCCTGATGTGGAGTTTAAACCCACACCCTTCTGACTCATGGACAATAAGGCTAGAAACTGAGCCAGGTCAATATCTAAGTGCTCTGACCATAGACTACTAAGTGAGATCGGGGTGATGTTGTTCAACAAGTCAAGAGATTGTAGCTCTGGAGCTGATTAGGTCACAGAAAAAATCAACAGCCGGGTCCTGAGGTTTCTACAGAATGGTGGTTAGGGCAATATAATGGTTTATTTTTTCCTCTGCTGCACACTTACACAAATACCGGTTTGGTTTAAAATAGCTTGCAGTAAACCACCTACAGTGTTGGCTTGGATTAGAGTGATCTTTTTATGTCTGGAGCATTTAATAAAGTTGCCAAAGCTTGTCTGCTTACTGTAAAAACGCCTTTGAGTGGAAACAATGAAAGCAGTTTACACCGATGATAGGCATCTCTTTCTCTGGAGTTTGCTTAAATTAGACAAGCGCAAGCCTGATCCTGCAGCAGCATCTGCTACATAGGCCACAGTTAGTGTCCTAGCTTGGAGGTAGCCTACGCCTGAAATCCCACCACATCGTAGCTTGTAAGATCATTTTGTCTTAAACTTTAAGATGAAAATATATTTTGTTCATGTTGGGAAAATGTCCCATGGAGTGCTACAAAACAATCTTGGCTTGGCACCCGAGCTGGGGATGGGAGCCAAAGGCAGAGGTGGGGAGGGGAAAGATGACCAGAAGTACAGTAAAACGGACAGATCTTGAGATGCACCTCAAATAAGGTAAGAGAGTGAGCAAGACAGAGATTTTAAGGTCGTTCAAAATCATAGAAAATTCTTGAGATTCAGCCTGAATTTTTCTGGAACTTATTTTTAAAATCAGCTTTCAAATTGAGTCAGATTTTAAAGAAATGTCCACAAACTTCAAATGTTAATATTAGAGTGATCACAGCCAGAGCCTATTTGGAATTCTGGGGTCACTAATGCGTTTTGTAAACTGGATAGATTCACAATGGCGAGCTGAGATTTTTAGGCAGCTTTCTGATGCACAAGGAGCTGTGTCACATTTGTTGACTTTTTTTTTAGTCCTGGTCACTTGGGAGGCTGCCAACTCGAGGCTGGGGATGTGTAATTTTATAGCGCCATCTGGAAAACTGACGGTTGCACATGCCAAAAGCAATGCAGGCCACCCCAGATTTGACCCCAATCAGCTTACTTCTGGTTTGAGAAAGATTTAAAGCATTTTTTTCAAATAACACAGCCAATTGCCAACGCCTTGTAATTCAAACAGTGTCAAATTTAGGTTAGAACTGTAGGGATGTATTTGTAAAATTGACCTGCTGAGGGTAAATGCACTGCTCAACATATGAAGAGCTATTACATTGAACGTGTCATGATACAATGCAATAATACAGAACAATTTCCATTTATTTAGCTCCTTTCATACAGGGAAGACGCCTCAAATGATTGAACAATGCTTTCTGAGCATCTGAAGTGGGGGTGGTTGCTGAAGAGGGTGGGAAGAGGAAAGATGACCAAAAGCGTTGTCACAAAGTTACATGTTGAGACAGGCCTTCAATGTGGTGAGAGAGGGGGCAGGTTTGAGAGATCCTAGGGAGTGGGAGTGGAATGGCTGAAAGTCCATCCACCTTCATGTACCCACATGAAGCAAGCCAGTGCTATTTGAGCAAAGAAAATTGAATCATCTTACTCTTCATTTTGTTTAATCAGCTTGTGAGAAGAAATCAGTGGGGAGAAATTCACTTAGGTCTAAATTTACTATATTTTTGAGACATTTTAGTGCAACAACACCCAAGTGCATTTACCTAGCACCCTTCAGGCGTCTTGGAGTGCTTAACAGTGGCAGAGCTTGACACTAAGCTAGGGAGTGGGGGAAGGTGACCATGGTCGAAGAGGAAGATCTTTAAGCATGATCTGACAACAGACAACAACAATAACTTTGATTTATATAGCGGCCTCCACACTGGACGGCATCTCAGAGCGCTTCACAATAACGGATCCCTGGCCCGAGCCAGGGGGACGGGGAAAAAGGTGACCGAAGGCGTGGTTGAACAGAAAGGTCTTTAGCCGAGACATGAAACTATGAAGACTTCCACCAGGCAAGGAAGGGAAACATCCAGTATTTGACAAATTGTTGAATTTCAGTCTTCATTTTGAATTGTTTATTCTGTAGTCCTTGAAATAACTTAAAAAGAAAAGCGGCTTCAAAATTTAGGCTATATTCAGGCATTTGCCAATTTCTGCATGTTCTAAAATGTACCATAAATAAAGCGAATCTAGACACAGGTTAACCGTTGGACCGATAGTTAAGGATCCCAGCTTACAACACGCAGCTTCAAATAAACAGTCTATTTTTGGTCAGCTCAAAATCTGATCCGTGTAGAAACTCATCATTAAGAATCTCCAAAACAAACTACCAGGAGATCTATGTAAATGGTAAACTCACAATGACTTGGTACTGCAAGGGGAAAGGGTTCAGTGAGGTGTTATATGAAAGGCAAGTTAGGCATATGTATAAATACGTAAATACATGTTGCCGGGATATTGACAGCACAGCGACTTAATTGGTAGTGACGTTAAGTCAGGGTCTAGTTATCAGGAGTATATGGTTCCTGTTTGTCTAGAGGTGTCTCTCCAGATATACAAACCCTGCTTACCAGATCTTAGAGTTTAAGCACAGGTTGACAGGAGCCAATGCTATTGTGCACCTGTTAACTGTTATCAGTCGAAATCCCAACAGGTAAAGTGACAAAAACGAGTTTGTATTAAAACATCTTGTTAAAAATCACTACATACTAGAGCTCAACAATAATAATTAATAGTATTAATAATCTCATGAGGACGTCAAAAAGTGCTTCACTAGATATACTGTAAAGTGCAGTGACTGTTTCTGTGGGAGAATGCGGTAGCCAATTTATGCATAACAATGCCCCACTTGCAGTCCTAAAATGTCTCAATGAATGAGCAATTTTTATTTGGGGAATTTTTTCCGAGGCCACCAGCAGAAAGCCCCTTCTCTTCTTCAATAGCCATGGAATCTTTAATACCCATCTGAACAAGTAGACATGATCTCAGTTTAATGTCTCAAACAAAAGGAGGCTTGAACCCTAAAACTAAAAAAAGATTTGTTTTAATATACTCGTCTATAAAATAACGGGGACATCCTGTATAACATTTATAATAATATACAATATTATTAATTATTCTTACAATTATTGTACAATTCTGATTTTATTATTAAATTGATAATATTCATTCATATTACAGTATTATTAAAACATATTGTACAACTCTGATTTCATGGGAAAGGTGACACATACCAGTGAGACTGATGCGAATAAATTAGTTCCCACACAGATTATACATTTAAAATACTATTTGGCACAGTGAATCAAAAGAACATAGTTCATCACTGGAGCTCATGCCAATTCTAGGTTAACAGGCCATATAATTGAAATCAACAAAATTAAATTTAATCTTGCAAAATTCAGACGTGGTGATTGAAGTTACCTCATTATTTAATATTTACACATGTAATCATTATGAGAAGTATATAATTCTGTATTGTACTCATTTGATGATTGATGACAACTACAATAAACTGATTGTGATTCCATGCCGCATGTCATAGATCAATATTATCAGTAGCCAAGATATATGTACCTTTTAACATCACCAGCAGAACCCTGAAACTGTACTTGAACTGTACCTCTTAGCATGCATATGTGCTGTTGTCTGTATAAAAAAAGTATTTCACTAATGCCATTGCTCAAGTTCCTAGTCCTGCCTTCCTTTCAACTGTATTTAATCAGAGTTATTATTCTTCCCTTCCAATTTCTTCCTGCACTATCTATGTCTTTGCCAGAATATGATTTTAAGTTGTTTGTTGGCCTCATTGTAATGCCACACCCAAGTGGCCATTGTTTATATGTGAGATCCGAAACAGTTTAGAAAGTACATAAAGTAAATAGACTTTACGATTTCACTTAACAACTGTGCCTGGTGATGAGGCAATCGGGTGGGAGCTCGTTCCAGTCATTTTAAAACAGTAAATTGCAGAACCTCATCTCCTTCAGAATCAAGATCAAAGTCAAGGCTTTACTTGTTCCAATTTCCTGTGGCAGTCTGGCTAAATTGGTAGATTGTCATGACTTGAACAGTCAGTGCTGGCAATCCTGTGCAGTGCTGGGAGAAAATTACATTTTTCGGAGGTGAATTATATAATTTATATAAAAGATCTCACATAACGTATATGTATAATAATAATCCTTGTATTTGATGTAATATCTCATCATGTCTCTGACATCTCAAAGTACTTCACAAGGCATTCTATAGTTTTCTTAGGGGATTCTCAGCCCTGAGGCTAACCTTGAGGACATTCTCAGATGGATACCTACAGTGAATTTTGCTCTTCCTTCGGTTGAATGTGAAGCACACCGAGATGTTATTGTACGTGAAGGATGCTATATTAATGCAAGTTGTTGTTTGTTGTCGATGGCAGCAGCAAAGAAACTAAATTAATGAAGAAGCAGTGGGTGAGTGACACGAAGTATGAATTTTACGAGGAAGGCAAAAGGGAGACATAAGGAGTCATACAGAGGGAAAAGGAGATAAGGAGTCGCACAGTGCCTGGGAAAAATGAGTTAGAGACAGAACAATGATTTTCAATGTGAGTACAGTAAGGATACACTGTAATTGTAATGATTTGACTTGGAAAAACTTTTAAATACATTTATACAATCATACAATAAATATAATCATAGGTAGTGGAAATTTCTTCAATTCAGGCTTAAGTTAGGAGCTGTTTCAACACATAGGGAAAACAAGGTTTCATATTTAGGCTTTAACTAGTGGTAATCAGAATAGGATTGAAATGATATGATTCTAGATTGATACCTGGGCTGAAGGGATTTAGCTATAATGAGAGACTAAGTAGACTGGTATTATATTGGCGGACGGGCCTTCAGCCATTCTTCCCTCACCTTCTGGAGCTCCATCCTGGAGCTCCATCCTGCAGTCCCTCCGCCTCGCCCCCACACCTTGCCTCCTTAAGACCCACCTCAAGGCTCTCAATCAACATTTTCCCATCCTTCCCACTCCCCGCCCTCCCAATCCCTAAACCCAGTTTGGGTCCCAAATACTGTCTGATATCCTCCCGATATGAAATACCCTATACAACTGTAATTTTGTTGTAGTTATGTGTTCCTAAGAGCAGTGGAGGTTAAGGGGTGATTTGATTGAGGTATTTAAATATTGAAAGTCATTGAGAGATATCTTTGGGATTATCCATTTGGTAGAGGAATCGATTACAACAACAACAAAAATCACATTTTTATAGACGCCTTTCATGCCGGGAGGACATCCCAAGGCGCTGGAGGTCTCAAGTGGTTTCAGCCTTGAAATCAGAACCAAGATATTGAGAATCAAAGCCAGGAAACATTTCTTCAAACAAAGGGTTGCTAAGATGTGGAATAGTCTGCCCAGAAAGATATAGAGGTGGAAGCAATAGGGATGTTTAAAAGCAAGGTAGATTGATACTTGGGTCATATAGGTATTAAGAGTATGGTGAAAGTGCAGGGTCTTGGTATTAAAAATAATACTGTCAAGATCTAATAAACTGTTGAATAAATCATATGGCTTCAATAACCTCTTTCTGTTTCTGTTTTCCTATCTTCCCACATGTTATTTACAGTATACGCTACTTTAACCTTGGGACGTTCTTCCGACCTGAAAGCCGCTCTATAAATGTGTTTTTGTTGTTGTTGTAATATGAATTGGCTTCAGGTGGTTTCCAAGCGCTCAAACTGGCATGAAAAATAGGAAATAGCAAAAGAAAAGGCAGCATAAATAAAAAGTGTGTTTATATAGTATCATGTTTGTTATTAGGATCCAAAAGACCAAACAAGATTATTGACATGTGTAGTCATGTGTTGGGAACCTTACGGCCTGCATTGAGTCATGATTAGAAACAGGCTTATGGCTCAACTTTGCAGAATTCGACATTTTTGGTTACACCCAATCTTTGAGAGTGAAGCTAATGGATTCTATCAAAATCCATGCTTTGAACCATTGATAGATTTACTGCTTTAAGCTGCAGCTGGGCATTGTCCTTGAAGTGTGATATTATTTTCCAAGGAACATTTAAATTATATTTTCTCAGGCAGAATAGATCCTCTATATGAGTGTTTCTTAACAAACAGTCTCAACCAAGCTCAATCTGTTAGATGTTAGATTCAGACACTTAATCGGCTCATTTATGAACCTTCCACACATTTTAAGAGGAAACTGAGCAAATCGCTGGTATCAGAACAGATGAGAAACTGTTAATTTGAGCAGGGTGACAGCTAGCTTTATCACTTTCAAAATCCACAGTCACAGTGAGAGAAGGAAGGGATTAGGAGTTACCGATGGGACCATCGAAGAGGAAAGTTTTGAGGTGGGACTTGAGGGAGGCCAAGGAGGGGGTGAGCTGGAGGGACTGGGGGATGGAGTTCCAGAGATTGGGGGCAGAGTGGCTAAAGGCTCGCCCGCTAATGGTGGGGCAGATGGGTTGGGGGATGTGGAGCTGGCCAAAGCTTGCTGAGCGGAGATAAGGGGTTAGAAGGTTGCAGATGTAGGGTGTGGCAAGGTTGTGGAGGGCTTTGAATGTGAGGACCAGGATTGCAGAACAACAACAACAAAATTACATTTATAGAACATTATTCTTAAATAGACATTTTGCTTGTAAATTTTTCCATCTGTTTCAGGGAGAACTCTGTGATATAAATCAAACTCGTTTTAATCAATGGGAAAATAGAATATCAGTCTTCAACCAGGTTAATTACAGAACAAGAGATGCCCAACAATCCTCATCTATACATCATGCTGCACAGAACAGTCTGCTCGCTCAGCCCAGACCACACTCAAACTCAATGATTTACATGTGGTTCAAGTGATCTTAGCATCCAGCCTAATTATTTGAAGTTCAAGGACCAGTAAATACCTCTAGGCTTATACCCATGTATCAGTAACTCACGACAGAACAGTGGATACCTGCATCCCATCTCGACCTTTGTGGTCACCTTAAAGCTTTTCCTAGGCCATGTTCCAGCTGTTATGAATAGATATATTAAGTTAATGTTTTGGTTCATATTTAATTGCATCATTCAAGTGAATATGTAAAGGATTTATTGAACTTGATCTATATCAAATGGAATTCATCACAGATGTGAGATCTTACTGATTGTAGTAACGTAAGTCAAGCAGGGCAGCCCATAATTGATGTTATTGTTGACCTGTTGTTTAGTCAAGTATATACAGATGGAATGGTTATATAGGAGACCTGATCAGAGGTCTGGGGGTGAACCCGTTCAGTGAGACATTAACCTATGAACATTTCTACCAGCGATTGGAAAGAATGCAGCAAATCCAACTGGGCTCCTCCATTCGAATGTATTACCAGTTAGAAAGTACAAGTATTTACTGTACAGTAAAAGCCTGTTTATCCGTGACCCTATCAACCATAACTTCCATATAACCGGTACCTCAAAAAAAAAGTCCGCATTCGATTAACTGGAATTTATCCAGCACAATGCATTATTTTTTTTTAAAATAAAAAAATTTAAATATATTTTCAGCCAAATATTCGGCACGCGCTTTAACCAGCATTGGCCAGGTCCCGAGGGGCTGGATAAACAGGCTTTTACAGTACAGTATATAATAATATAATAATCTTTGCATCTTTGTCTCTTGAGAGTCTCAAAGTGCTTCACAGCATTTTATTTAAGTCACTTTACAGTATATTCTGTGAGACACCTTGAGGCTTTTTAATGACTGTATAAGGCAGTAAATCAATGGTATGGATTATTATCATTGTGATCGTGTATCTGCAGGTGAACATAGAGCAACATCCTTGTGCACAAATTGCCTATTGTGTTTGACATATTCACAGAATGCACTCAAAAGTAAATCCCATGAATTTCTTTGACACATATTCCTGATGTGAATGGTGCTGAATCAGATGAAAGCACTATTCTTCTTATCAAAATGGAATTGGAAGCTATGACGAGAGTTATTCCATTGGAGATGAGCTCCGTTGAGCTGATTGGCATCTTCTCACCCCTAACTTTTCTTTAATTCTTATGAAACATTATGGACATCGATTTTAGGAGGATCAGGATTAATTCTGATGTAAAAAGAACTCTGCTGGGCAAAGAACCTCCCATTGTCAACTTATTACTGGTCACTTGGCTTGACATTAACACTGTTTTACTATATCCAATAGCTGGAAATCATAAACCTTATACCCAGCTGCATCCAACATGGGTTTGCTGGTCTGATAAAGAGGAAAACAAAGTCAGTTTATTGAAAGAGATTAAACCCTTGGACATAAGTAAATATGAATCTGACAGATTTTACATGATGCATCTGACCTAACAGCCTCCAATCTTCTTCCAGGGTTTACAACTGTTCAGACAATGACATTTCTGAGAGTTTCAAAATGTTGCCAAAAACTTTTTGGCAAGTTTCCTTAATCTAGTTTAGAAGTGCAGAATAGCCTGTTCTGCAACATTGTGTATTATTTATTTTAACCTTTATTAAGGATGATAATAGTAATAAAGTTGACTAAGAAATATTTCCGAATCTCCGTTAGAAATGTCTTAAATTATAATACCCCCATAAAGGAATAACAACTTGAACTATTTGTTCCTGGTTATTGCTGCAAAAAGCAAGAGACTGCAGCATATAGCAACGTAAGACATCAATATTGCCTGACAATATGATACGGTGTGATACCAAATACAGTACAAAGATTATTGCATTTTTATTATCATAATAATATTAACAATACCCCATCCCACCCCCCCACCCCCCCACCCCCCCACCCCCCCACCCCCCTCGTACTCCTGTCCTCAGCTTGGATCTGAAGCAGTAACTGTCCAGCGCCTTGGGACGTCCTCCTGACTTGAAAGGCACTATACAAATATAATTTTATTGTTGTTGTTACATTTCTACCTGTGGGGCTGAATGAAACATACAAGAACCGAGATAATGAATACTTCTCACATCATAATGTTTTCATCTGTAATTCCAGAGTATAGTGATAGTATTTGACATTATTAATAATAACACAGGTATAAGCCATGTTGTAGGATGCACGATGGAAGATATCAGTGTATCAATCAATCTCGGCATTTAAAAACATTTTGCTTTCACCCAGAACCACAAAATCTGAGGCCAAAAATGTCTCATTGCCCTAGCCTTAAAACTATTATTAATAAGTTTAAGCTTATTTTTGAAAAATAGGCACTCTGTTCTAGATATAGATAGTAATGTGTAAAGTAAAGTTTTGAAGTGCTCTGAGACACCGCCCGACGTGGAGAGCGCTATATAAATCAAAGTTGTTGTTGTTGTTAATATAGTGGAATTCTCCTTGGTAGCCGTGGCGTGCTTTCCCTTACTTGAAAGCATTCCCATTTGCTTGACTCTAACTTGTTTCTTATTAAAGAATCTCGTTAGGAAATATCCCAAATTTGAACCATACAGTAATCAACAGCACATATAGTGGTTAAATAATGCATGTGTCAAACCATCCCAGTGCTCTCAACGACAAGCTGTGTGGTTTTAGCTGCTTAAACCACACAGCACCACTCCAACACGCACTTTGGTCCCAAGCTGTGTCCAATATTCTTCAGAAAGAGCTAAGTCCCTCTGGAGAGAAAGTAACCATTCCATTCCAGACACTGGGAAATTTCCATGTCCAGGTGGCATACATATGCGGAACTCTCTTTCTGGTTTGGATACTCCTCAGCATGTTGATGAGTTCTCACGCAAAACATTATCATCTGCTTTTCTGCTTTCAAGCCTGACCACCCACACATTGTTTCCAGTATGCCGTGTAATCAGTGCTATTGTTTCTTTATCAGGGTTATTTGAGCAGTGAACTGGAACATCAGTTGCGGTCAGTCTCCAGTGTGGATGAACTCATGACGATATTGTACCCAGAACACTGGAAAATGTTAAAATGCCATTCGGTGAAAGGCAGGCGAGTGCACGATCACTTCAGAGAAGTTGGCTTCGAAACAGCTACTGAGGAGCCTGTGACTTTCGCAGCGATATTTCATAACCCCGAGATTCTAAGAAGTAAGTTGTATCTTTGAAGAATTACATTCTTGATGTTTTGAAGGGGAAGGATTGTCAAGTGTTATTATTTATTGAACGGTTGTTAGTCGATTGGTGGATTGCTTATCCGGGGATAATAATCCTTCTTAAAATAATAATGATTTGGTGACTCAATCCATGAACTGTTTGTAGGACTCTTCTGTGCGCAATTGGCTGCCGCGTTTCTTCCATAAATATACAGTCAATTCACTTCACAGTATATTCTGTGAAGCGCTTTGAGACATCTAGAAGACATGACAAGTGTTATATCAAATGCAATTATTATTATTTCTTAACACTCAAAATGCATCTTGATGATTAAATAAAATTTAAAAAATCAAATCTCAGGCTACAGAGGTCAGGCTAAGAGTTTACAGGAATTTATTGCGAGGATGATGAAATACTAAATGTCTGTTTGGCTCTTCCTGAATTTATTCCCTCAACGTGGAACTCAGCAAGGGATGCTTACTGAAATTTTACAACTTCTATTCCATTTTTATTTTATTTCATGTTCTTTGTTTGGCTCATTGCTCCATGTAGAATGCAATCACTGTTTGACGCTCTGCAATAAGTGACATTATTAGTGGCTTTAACAGTAATTTCATTCAACGCAGAACACAAAGTTTACAGTAACATCTACAAAAGTGGACTCAATTCCTCCAGCCATCTGACATGGAATTGCATTAACTGGAGCTCCCCTTTTAAGTTGCTGTAGTTTGCTCTCTGCAAAGAAAACACAGGTGGATATGAGATTGGTTTCCGAGTGGGTCTGGTCAAGACACAACTGGATACTTGCAGGAGTCACTATTTGTAAATCTCACAAATGTAGTGGAAGTAGACCAAAGGTAAAAAAGGTGGATAAAATACATATTATAACAATAATCCTTCATATAGCATCCATCACATCATCGAGATATCACAAAGCACACCACAGGATATTCACTTTACAGTGTCATGACTGTATACTTGCAGGTAAAGGCAACAACTAAGTTTGGTACAAGGAATGTCTCTTAGGCTAATATTCATCCAAATCACATAAACTCTAAACCCAGGTGTGACTTATACAATAGAATCTTGATTAATCCTTTGCTGAGTAGCAGTGTGACATATTTCCTATTAAGAAGGTTTTTGCAGGTCAGACAGTAATATTTAAAAATAGTTTATGAATTTACAATGCTGCAATTTTACTAAACAGTTCTTTGATTTTTCCAGCAAAGATGTGACAGCCAAACGGGCATCCCTTTTAAATCTAATACTGTAGTAATAATTCTTGCATTTGATATAGTTCCTTATCACATCATCGAGACGTCTTGATGCACATCACAGGATATTGCAAAAAATAATTTTCTTGAAGATCTGACAAATGAAGCCTTTTCAACAATGTGAAAGCCTTTCAACTCTTCAACAATGAAGAGTGAGCACCACATACCAGCAGCAGAAATCCCCATATATGTGGAACTCTTAATACTGTAGTTTGCTTTGGAAACTCTTAAGCAAGGTGTTGGATTTCTAGCTGTCTCATGATGTGATTGAATGAAAAAAATTGCGGGTCCCCTAAAGCTTCATGACCTCCTTCGTCTCAGTTAGTCAGACCTCCTATCATTCATAACCTGAACTTTTCTACCCATTCCAACCTGTAATAATCTAGCAATGCTGCACTCTATTGATATATATCTCCATCTACAGCAAGTCATCTTGTTGTGATAGCTCTTAATATATTACTTGACAAGCGTCTGCCAAGAATAACTTAGGACCTTGTAGCCATTGCTCTTTCCAAGTATGCAGAATACCATTCAGGATATAAGCATAAACTGAACAAATAAAATATAATGGTTCAGATCAAATATTGTTGTAATTCCTCAACCGAGCAATGCCCATAATAACCCCAAGCCAGCCAAGAGTGGGAGGTACTATATCCTAGATTCTTTTATTATTTTGCTATTACAGTATACTGCTATTTGCTGGAATAATGTCAGACATAATAAATACCATCTCCAGTTTCAAATTTCAGAAATTGCTTTCTTTAAAAAATGTTCGGCTAGAAATAACTATTGAAAATAGCGATCTTGGTTTATAGACAACTGTATACATATAGCTCAAAAATACAATATTTGGAGCCAGGATGAGTTGACTTCATTGCAAACTTGCAGTTTGTGATTTCTGATTCTGAGTTTCTAAATTCTTTTGAATTCTGAAATTTGGCAAATGGCACTTGCTTTTTTTTCTCCCAGGCTTGTAATAGAATGGGAAAATCGACAAAAAGGCCAACCAAGCTTCCAAAAGTCTGTGTTTTATTTTTGAATCAGAAAATAATCATGAATCACAGAGTGGATTGTTGCCATTAAGGCAATAACCCAGAATGCGAATATTGCATTTTAAATGTCAAAATAAATTGCAACTTGTCTGTTATATTACTGCTTTAATCAACAATCAATATGTTATCATTAGGACATATTAGGACCAGAGAATCCTGGTACCATTTCTTAATACAGTACTGATAAATCGAGTAGCAATTTCTTAACAGTAATTCATAAAATCAGATGAAATCAGTAAGATTCGTACTGTACAAATCCTTGGATTTGACATAACAGCATTATCACATTTAAACATGTTGAAGGTTAGTTGTTACTGTTCATGTTTAAGCAAATACGGCAACAACTAAGTAATGTACTGTGCCAGTGAAGTCCTACTATCGACAGTGAGGTAGAGAAAACACCAAATGTAAAGGCATATATTTGTGGAGTTTACATTTTTCACCTTCCTTCAAACCTCACTTGACCACCTTTCCCCACATCCTCAGTCCTTGTCTCCATATCAGGGCAAACTGGTGCCTTGAGAAGTCCTCTGGCCATGCAAGGTGCTGTATAAAAATAAATTTATACTGCATTGTAAATAAAAAAAGGTAAAGTATAACCCTAGTATTGTAATTATTAATAAACTAATTCTCTGTATTGTCTTGATGACTATGGTGACGTGCGCACTGTCTGAGATGTGATCTAATTACAGCCATAAGCTTGGAGGACTATGATTGATCAGAGGCAATTGTTTTACTGTTTTATCAAATAAAACAGGATATCACTCGTCTTCTAGACGTCTCAACGTGTTTCACAGAATATACTGTAAAGTGAATTGGCTGTATATTCATGGAGTCCTGTACGTGTGTGGTTAGAGCACTCGCCTTACAAGCATGAGGCGCTTGTGTTCGAATCCAGGGAGGTCATGGCAAAATGTTGGGCAAGTTTCCTTACTCCACATGCCTAATAATAATAATACAGTACCTTCAAAATAAAAATTTAATTGGTCATTTTAATCCACAACTGTTTGTGGGACACTGCTGTGTGTAACTGGCTGCCGCGTTTCGCCCAAGAGTATACAGTCAATTCACTTTACAGTATATTCTGTGAAGCACTTTGATAAGTCTAGATGGTGTAAAAAGAGCTACAGTACTATATATCAAATGCAAGGATTATTATTATTTGTGGATGAAATATGGCAACCAATTGTGCACAGCAGTGTCCCACAAACAGTCATAGATTGAAATGACCAATTTTTTTTGAGGGATTATTATTATGCATGTGGTGTATGGAAACTTGCTCAAGGTTTCACCCCCCTTCTGGAAGCGAACCCAGGATTCTCGCTGAAGGCTCAACCACTGAGCTACAGGACTCCACACTCCAAGTAGAGAGTATTTTATAATCTAGCCAAAATAACTTCCTGTTTCTGTGGCTCCTCTTACTGCCAGATATCCAGAACCTATCCTTTATTTCAAAATTTGAGAGATGTTCGGACTTGCTATTTTAATAATGCTCACACATTTTAGCAGATTATCATCAGAGGGTAATGAACATAACTTTACTGCTGTTCATCAAAAAAATAGCACACCAAACTGAATGATTATTCGCTTGTAATAATAATATTAATTGCATTTGATACAGTGCTTTTCACATCTTCCAGACGTCTCAAAGCGCTTCACAGAATATACTGTAAAGTGAATATTTGTGGGCGAAACGCGGCAGCCAATTGCACACAGCAGTGTCCCACAAACAGTCGTGGATTGAAATTTAAATGACCAATTGTTGTTCTTTTCAAGGCTTTATTATCAGGCATGTGGAGTTAGAAAACTTGCCCAAGGTTTCGCCCTGACCTGCCTGGAACCCAACCCAGGTCTCTCTCTTTTTATAGGAAATTGTAGCTACTACAATTGTAGCTATTCTGTTACCCTGCATTATTGACTGATAATATACTGATAATTGCAATTCGTACAACTGAATATTTTATTAGATTAGGTAATAAAACCTGATTCTTATATCAAACCCAATTCTCAAAACCTTTGGAAACAAAGCGTGTTCAATTATGTTATATAAGAGTTTGGCTGCTATCCTGTAAAGTGACACTAAAATACCTTAACCCACAGGCAGCAAAAACAATCAGGTAACACCATTGGGACACTGCTGTGTGCAATTGGCTGCTGCGTTTTGCCCACAAATATACAGTAAATTCACTTTACAGTATATTCTGTGAAGCGCTTTGAGACATCTAGAAGATGTGAAAAGCCCTATATCAAAAGCAAGGATGATTATTATTATTGTGCCAAAGTCAGGGGATACAGAAACCTGAGAAGAGAAAATCAGTTAAAAACAGTTTTGAACTGCACTTCCAGAAAAGTGACTATCATAACAAAGGGAGTTATGTTATGTTATCAGAAGTCTGAGCTTTCTCAGCATCTTAGGGCATCAGAAACATTTTGTTTAGAATTCTTAAATTCATTTAAAATTCTTAAATTCAGTCTCAATTTATAAGGTAGTTTTTTTTAGGAAGTGCAAAGCCCTGGATTATATATTAAGACTGATTAAGATTCTAAATTTTCACAACTCTGGTGATTTTAAAGCAAAATGGTCTTACAGTCTTAGACAAGATGGACTTGTCACACCTTTTTACTCTGATACCTTACCTCGATCTACACTCTGTTGCACGTTAACATGTGAAGTTCACTAATTCTTAGCAATAAATTACAACATTCTGTAGGTATGTGCGAAAGCAATGTGCACATAGAACGGTGTCCTATAGTGCATTGATTAGAGCACTCATCTCGCAAAGGAGAGAACCTGGGTTTGATTCCTGACAGGGGGAAACCTTGGACAAGTTTCCTACTCTACTTGCCTCTGTTTACCTAGCAGTAAGTTGGAACCTGGTTTGTAAACCGCTTTATGGGGATAATATTCCCTTAAAAAAATGTGATCACTCAATCCATGACTATTTGTGAAACATTGCTGTGCGCAATTGACTGCCACGGTTTGCCCACAAAATACACAGTCAACACCCTTTTCAGTATATATTCTGCAAAGCGCTTTGAGATGGCTCAACAATGTGACAAGGCGCTATATCAAATATCAGGATTATAGTTATCAAAATAATTGCTGGTGTCTTTCTTGAAAATCTACTGTCATGAGAGCTTGTATTGTAAAGGAGATTCACTGTATTGGCTTTTGATTTATTTCTTACCCTAATGATGTTTAACTGTTGTTCTATAATGTTTGAATCTGCCCAATCAGGTATTGACATTGAGTGGAAAAAGACTCAGTGCATGCCCAGGGAGGTGTGTTTGGACGTGGGGAAGGAATTTGGGTCACCAACAAACACCATCTTTAAACCGTCCTGCGTGTCTGTCTACAGATGTGGTGGTTGCTGCAACAGCGAGGGACTAATATGTACGAACACCAGTACTTCACATGTTCCCAAATCAGTAGGTACTTTTTTACTTCATTTCACAAGACAGTGTGAAATTTGTAGAACAATGTCAGTGTGGTGGTCCTTGTGAAGTAAATGAGTGCAAAGAGTGAAATATTAGATGCCATGTTGAAAACCTAGTGAAATGCCTTTTTCCAGTAATCAGAATTTAATGATAGCAATGTAAAACTTAATCTGACCTCATTAATAAGTAAAGTACAGATCAGCGTTAGTTTACTCTGTGAATTCTACCATTTTAGACTGTGTTAAAACCACCGCTAACTTATAGCCTGTCACATGTTGACACAAGCATGCTTCAGGCTGTTGTAGAAACAGCATGGTGGAGTTGGACAGCTGGTACAAGGGCAAATATGTTCCTTTAACTTAACCATTCTCTTTTCAGCCATGAATCTATTGGCCTTGACCAAAGTGAGTTCTGTGTATAGGTGTCTACTAGGGAACGGTGATATGGGAATTTTCCGGATATGGATATATCGGTTGGCTCATATCGAGATATACCGGAATACCGATATTTTCAGTTTTTTTCGCACTGCGCATGCGCGTGCGCATCGGAGTGCGCACGCATTCGGGGCCTATCTTCTCAGGAGGTAAATATCTTTCTCTCTCTGTGTCTCTCACTCTCTCCATCTCTGTGTTTTTCTGTCTGTGTCTCTCTATGTCTCTCTCCCTCTCTCCTCTCTCACATCCCCCCCCATCTCTATCTATCTGTATATTATCACATCCACCCCGTCTCTCCGCCCCCCCAGCCCCCCACCCCCCCGCCGTCCCTCTCTCGCACCCCCCACCCCCGTCGTCTCTCTCCCCCACCACCCCCCCAGCCGTCTCTTTCTCCCTCCCTCCCCCCCCGCCGTCTCTCTCTCCCTCCCACCCCAGCCGTCTCTCTCCCCCTCCCCCAGTCATCTCTCTCCCCCTCTCCTCCCCCCCCCCCCCCCCGCCGTCTCTCTCTCCCTCCCCAGCCATCTCTCTCCCCCTCCCCCCATCCGTCTCTCTCCCCCTCTCCTCCCCTCCCCCCAGCCGTCTCTCTCCCCCTCTACTCTCCCCCCCGCCGTCGCTCTCTCCCTCCCCCCCCAGCCGTCTCTCTCCCCCTCCCCGCAGCCATCTCTCTCCCCCTCTCCTCCCCCCCCCCGCCATCTCTCTCTCCCTCCCCCCCCAGCCGTCTCTCTCCCCCTCTCCCCCACCCAGCCGTCTCTCTCCCCCTCTCCCCCCCAGCCATCTCTCTCCCCCTCTCCCCCCCAGCCGTCTCTCTCCCCCTCTCCCCCCCAGCCGTCTCTCTTCCCCTCTCCCCCACAGCCGTCTCTCTCCCCCTCTCCCCCCCCCCAGCCGTCTCTCTCCCCCTCTCCCCCCCCCCCAGCCGTCTTTCTCCCCTCTCCCCCCCCCCAGCCGTCTATCTCCCCCTCCCCCAAGCCGTCTCTCTCCCCCTCTCCTCCTCCCCCCAGCCGTCTCTCTCCCCCTCTCCTCCACCCCCCAGCCGTCTCTCCCCCTCTCCTCCCCCCTCAGCCGTCTCTCTCCCCCTCTCCCCCCCCAGCCGTCTCTCTCCCCCTCTCCCCCCCCCAGCCATCTATCTCCCCCTCCCCCCAGCCGTCTCTCTCCCCCTCAACCCCCCCAGCCGTCTCTCTCCCCCTCACCCCCCACCCCCCAGCAGTCTCTCTCCCCCTCACCCCCCCCACCCACAGCCGTCTCTCTCCCCCCACCCCTTGCATACCTGTATATTGTATTCGAGGACTATGAATACAAGATGGCAGCTTTGCACCTCGGTCTGTGCATTGTGTATAGAGATGAGCATTCTGTGTCTTGTAGTTGATTGTGCTCGCATCCCGATTTTTTACCTCGATATATCGTTTTTCGATATATCGGAATTTTTTAAATGTCTATATCGGCATACCAATATGAAAATCATATCGGGTTTTAGCGATATACCGATATATCGCCGTTCCCTAGTGTCTACCTCTTATCACATCTTCTTTCACACAGAAATGTGGCACACCAGTTGCCAATTGTGCAATGAAAGTATAGAATCATAGAATCTTATGGCACAAAATGAGGTCATTCGGCCCATTAGTCTGTGCCGGCTCTTTAACAAGAGCAATTTAATCCCACTCCCCAGCTCTCTCCCCATAACTGCGGGGTCCTCCACGGTTATGGGAGGACCCGTCCTCCACAAATAAATGTCTACCTCTCTTTTAAAACATGCAGTTGGCTGAGGAAAGTGGCATTTCTTAAGTTTAGTAGAAAACACCTTACTTAAGCAATATAGGCAAACATACTTCACATGTATGCTTACATATATACTGTATTTACTTAAGTAACATCTAACTAACAAACGTTTACGACACTAAAATCAAATTACATTTGTATAGTGTCTACCACATTGAGTGTAAAACTTTGCCGTCCATCTTTATTTTTCTTTCGCAAAACGCACCAAACTAGCCCCTGCTCCCATCCAGTTGGAAGTTGCTTGTCCTTTGCCATAACTTGTTTTGCTGGAGCTGCTCATCATTGGTTGGTTTTGCTTTTGTCTGCTGGCTTTGAGCACTTATTGCAAATGATTGACAGTTCACTTCTCTGTACCAAAATGCTGGGGTTTCCATGATGCTGAAACCTAGTGTTTTCATTCATGTTACTCCCTATTTTGGAAGATAACTAAGGAGCAGTAACCAAGGAAGTGAAGCACACACAACCATCAAACGACATACGCTGCTTTTCTTCTTACTATTTTGTCAACAAATACTGAAGAAGGTCAAAGTAAACAAGTATACCGACAGTGTCTGTTATTCATTTTTTATTTACTAATTGAAAACACAATTTACCCCCACTTCTTGCTTGACAATTCACCACATGTGGATTGTGGTTAACACATTGAACAACCCTGCTATAGAGACTTTACGTGTGTCTGTCACATATGGCGTCCCTCAGGGCTCTGGGCCCCTCAGGGCACTGTCATGTGTGGTGTCCCTCAGGGCTGTGTCCTCGGTCCGCTCCTATTCAATCTATGCATGCCCCTGCTTGGCGATGTCATCCCGCAGACATGGCGTCGATTTCCACATGTATGCGGATGACACCGAATTCCATCTTATGTCCTCCACAGGACGTAATCAATGGTCCTCGACTCCAGGACCATTGATGTCTGACATCAAAGCCGAAATGAAAGCCAACTTCCTTCAGCTCATTGTCAGCAAGATACGGGTCCTCCGACTTCGCTCTCGGCAGCACTTCCTCACCTCAAACTATAACCATTCACGACGTGTCACCTCACCATGCCAATCTGTAACCTTTTCAACCCTCAGCTATCCTTCAAACCCCACAGTCGTGCCATGACCTGTTCTGCCTTTCCATACCTCCACAACATTGCCTGCCTCCACCACTGCCTCTCACCACAGGCCCTGAGACGCACACTTTCATCACATCCCGGCTTGACCATGCTAACTGCCTGCTCACTGGACTTCCCAACTCGACACAATTGCAGATTATTCAGAACGCTGCAGCTCATGTCCTCTCCTACACCAGGCTCCGGGAATCTATCACTCCCATTCTTGCCCGGATTCACCATCCATTCCACAGAGAATGGAGTACAAAATTACCTTCAAATTCCTGCATGGTCTTGCTCCCCCATACCTCTCCGATCTCATAACCACTGTATCAACCTGTCCACTCCCTCTGCTCAACAAACATTGGCCTTTTTCTGGTCCATCACCTTCCCACCCCACCATTGGCGTTCAGCATCTCTACCCTCACACTCTGGAACTCTATCCCACAATCCCTCCATCTCACTCCCTCTCTTGCCTCCTTGAAATCCCATCTGAAGACCTTCTCTTCAACCATGCCTTTGGCCACCATCCCACCCCCACCCCCTTTGCCCTCCTCCCCTTCTGACCCCAACTTCCAGCTCGGGAATCCAAAACTCCTGATTATCCAGCACCTAGGATGTCTTTCTGACATAAAGGGTGTTATACAAGTGTACTTTGTTGTTTAACATCAAGAGGACACCTCAAAGAGTTTCACAAGATATACTGTAAACAGTATGACTGTGTACTTTGAAAATTTATTTTTTCCTGTTTTTACATTCTGTTGATGGAAACACTGATCCAGCCAATGACATCCATTGAAATTTGTTGAAATTCAGTTCTCAGGTTTATAGCCTGTCTCCATTTGATTATTATCTGAAAGGAAATTTGTGTCCCACTTAAAATCACAAAGGGCTGAATTCATGAACACCAACACATCCTGAGTATACCACAATGAGATTGACAATGAAACTGCAAAGTCCTACAAAGGGCAAGTTATACAGTGGAATGTGAGAGTTGGCAGTTTGTGAAGAAATTGAGTTTACCAAAAGCGGAGCATAGTTTGCAGAAACCACTCTGGACCTGCAACCTATTTCTGACAAAGGCACAAACCTATAATTGTATACAATTCTACATTTATAAAAGGATCTGAAAATATCTTCATTTATTGCCACAATTGGGAAACCATGCTGTTGAAAATTATTGTTTGTGATAAATTGGAAAGTAAAATTAAAACAGTCTGTTATCAACATCAGCCTCATGTTATGGTGGAATGCTCTTAAAATAAACTCATGTTTGATATCCACAGAAATGTAGGCAATAATTTACTTGAGTACAAAATAGAAGATCAGTAGACAGTTAAAATGTAAAACTCTGTGCACAGGCTTGTGTTCATATTTATTCTCGTGCATCGTTTTAGGGCATCTTGGACTGTGTGAGTCTAAGATGACACTGCAATGCAGCACTGGGGGTTGCTGCATTATTGGAGGTACCATCTGCATGTTCAGGTGGACAAGATAGATCCCATTTTACTATTCAAAAAGGGAAGGGAGTTTCTGCTGCTGCCCTGGTGAATAATCCCCCAGATAAAATGGTTAAACGCTTCATGGTTACTCATGGTCATTACTGTGGGCATAATGGGCGGTTACATTTATCTACATATAGAAAATCACAACACTTTAAAGCAAACAGTAGACAGCCCCTTGAGAGGTCCTCCCGACACAAATGGTGCTATACCAAATGCAAGGATTATTAATTATTATTACCAAATACCATCACTGTACTTTACAGCATATCCCCTAATGTGTTTTTGAGATCTTGTCCCAATGTGAAAGATGCTACATTAAATGTAAGGATTATGGTACTAAATAAAATAAAGCTCACAATTTTAAAGCTAAAGAGGTGGCTACAACGATAGTTCTTCAGAGAGCTGCAGGAGATAACAGCAAGGGACAAATATGTATAACAAAACTGGTTTTAAACAATATTATGATCAGGAAGTGAACTATCAGCTAAGTGTATAAACGAAGAGGTGAGGGAAAAGCACTCCCCCATTCAGTTTCCAGAAAACAATGGTCTAAAGTTTAGTATAGTAAAAGCCCGTTTATCCGGCACCCGCAGGACCTGGCCAATGCTGGTTAAACGGCATGCCGGATATTTGGTCGGATCCGACGGTGAAAACCCGACACAATTTATTTTTACTTGTTTTAACACATACCATATTAATAATAGACTAAATAATAACAGGTAATAGCAGACATTTGTTATTCACCTAAAAATTCACCTAAAAATCACCTTTGCTGGTAGATGCCTGGTTTGAAGCCATGATGCTGAGGTAGAGGTGTACAATCTATCGATAACTTCTGCAATGGCGGACGCCACGTGAGGGAAAAAACGACAGCGTGACTTTAAGGCTTTATTAGCGGCAAGCTGAAATACCTGTACAGTACTCTTGTGCAACAATCGATTCATTAAATGGGCCATCGCGATTGTGCTGGATAATGGATGGGGACTTTTTTTTGATGTACTGGTTAAACGGAAGTTCCGGTTGATCGAGTCATGGACTGTATTTGGTTGGTGTTCAGTCAATCCAATCCAAGTCTATTCTTATACTGCCTTCAACCCTTTTTTGTTTAAAAAATGTGTTCAAATATTTTTTGGAATCTCTTCTGAATGGTATCCTTTCTTTGATTTACATGCACAGTTGTGAGAAGGCAGTACTGTGTACCTTAGTCACTAAGACAATCTGCAGAGTAAATTCTAAATAGTTTGAATTTTACAAGAATGGTTATTTGCCCAGTTTGAAAGAATGAAGAGGAAGGATGGTTGGCACTAGGGTCCGGCGATATATCGATATATCGGTTCTATCTGATATAATTTTCATATCGATACGCCGATATAGACATTTTGAAAATATCGAAAAATCGATATATCGAGGGAAAAAATCTAAATGCGCGCACACTGAACTACAAGACCAAGAATGCTCATCTCTATACACAATGCACAGACCGAGGTGCAAAGCCGCCATATTGTATTCATAGTCCTAGAATACAATATACAGGTATGCAAGGGGTGAGGGGAGAGAGACGGCTGGGGGTGGGTGGGGGATGGGGAGAGAGACGGTGGTGGGGGTGGAGGGGAGAGAGAGAGACAGTGGGGGGTGGGGGGGGTGGGGAGAGAGAGAGAGACGGCGGGGAGTTGTGGAGAGACAAGGGTGAGAGATGGGGGGATGTGATAATGTACAGATAGATAGAGAGAGAGATAGAGAGAGAGATAGAGAGAGAGATAGAGAGAGAGATAGAGAGAGAGATAGAGAGAGAGATAGAGAGAGAGATAGATAGATAGAGAGATGGGGTGTGTGAGAGAGGAGAGAGACACAGACAGAAAAACACAGAGATGGAGAGAGTATGAGAGACACAGAGAGAGAGAGAGATATTTACCTCCTGAGGAGATGACCCCGAATGCGTGCGCACCCCGAATGCGAGCGCACCTCGCGACGCGTGCGCATGTGCAGTACAAAAAACCTGAAAATATCGATATTTCGGTATATCTCGATATGAGCCCATCGATATATCTAAATCGGATAATTTCCATATCGACAGACCCTAGTTGGCATGTATTTATTTTCCTGATGTTTCTCTGGTCTTATTTATATTCTGACTCATTTCTCTTTTGTTTCCCAGCTGTTTGAGATTGGATTTTATCCAATGCCACAGGGACCCAAACCCATCACCTTCAGCGTTGCAAATCATACAAGCTGTAGATGTATGTCAAAATCGGATCATTTCAGGCATATCCACTCCATCATCAGACGTTCTCTACCTACATCCCATTCAGAGTAAGTGTCATTTTAGTTGTGGCTATTGGTGCTTGGTGTTTATACCTTAATACAAATACATCTTGTGGTTTGTGGGATCATGGTATGGTGGGTAGGGGAAGGTGGCAGGGAGGGGTTGCAAGAGACATTCTTAATACACAGCAATGTTGAATGACATCTGAATAATACTGATTGTTAGTAGTATTCACAGCAAATGCTGTTGTAAATACAAGGGGGATATCTGCAGTGTTACATAAATAGGAATATAGGGCAGGAGTAGGCCATTCAGCCCTTTGAGCCTGTTCTGCAATTTAATTAGATTATGGCTAATTGATAACTCAACTAATCCTTTCAATTCAAATTTCCCACTTTCACCCCATATCCCTTCATACCCTGACCTATCAAAAATCTATCAACCTCACTCTTCAAGGTGTAGACGGATCCAACATCCACAGCCTTTGAGGTAGAGAATTCCAGATTTCTACCACACTTTGAGTGAAATAATATTTCCTAATTTCACTCATAAATGGCCTGGTTCTAACTTTTAAGATTATACCTTATATCCACTTGTTTTGTATTCCCCCTCCCCCACCCCCCCGCCCAGAGGAAATACCTGGATCTATCCTATCGAATCTCTTTATCATTTAAAATACAAATCACCCCTCAACCATCTAACCTCAAGGGAATACAATCCAAGTTTGTGCAGCCTTTCCTCATAACTTAACCCTTTTAGGACTGGTAAAATGCTGCACCCCCTCCAAGACCAATATAATGTTCTTGAGGTATGGTGCCCAAACCTGAATGCAGTACTCCAGGTGGGGTCTGACTAATGGCAAAAATCAGGGGTTCATTTATTTTGGCCATGACATCCTAATAACAGGATTCTCTGTTGGCAACTCTGTGAACTGTTGGTGAACACTGTTGCACACTAGAATGTTTGCAGTCCCCCAGTTGTCAGCACTGATTGGGCTTTGCAAAGTAGCACAAAATGATTTTTCATTTCAGTTAGTAAAAAGCGACCTCCTTAATCTCATCGCCACATCCAACGGGGAGAAATGTCTGCTAGTTAAAATAACTGAAACACTTAAATGGAAAGTGGGTATTTTGTAGGACTGATTTAGGGAGGATTACTTGTATTCCTACTGAAGCCTTACTTATTGTATTTTATCTAACAGATTTCTAAGTTTAAATCCACGTGAACCCAAACATCTGAGTGGTAGACTACTCCTCTCTGCCAGTGTCCCTTTAATCAGCCACCACAAGGTGACTAAATATATATGATACAGCAATTTTCATGTCGGTAGGAATTCTCAAATTCCTGCTTCATAGAATCTGCTGCTAACAACTCTATATTTTATGACTATGTGTTTGTGTGCATGTCTTTGTGTCTGTATGTGGCTCCGAGTCCTGAGAGGCAGGAGATGGTGAATTCCTGTAGCCTTGCAGTCAGGACATCTCCTGAGCTCCCATTCCCCGTCCCCAAAAGGGCCACCCAGTTTTTTGTTAAAGAGGATTTTTTTTTAAAAAAAATTGCTGCAATATAACATGTTTTATTTCCTCATGTTTAGTTTTTATCAATGAAGTGAAAAAATGTAGTATGGCAATAAAATGTACCTCAATTTCACCCATCAATTTCCCACAAAATTTGCAAATCTCCCTGCGATTTTGGCAAATATTTCCACACTTTTCTATTAGCCCAGCTTATGACTCAGAGGTGGGTGTGCTGCTTACTGACCCAAGATGGCACTCAAATGCAGAATCCATGCTTTCAGTATTTCAATAAATATTAAAAACAAATTCCATGGAAGTCCTTTGCAGAAGATAATGGCTATACGTGTGAAATTGACGGTTTAGCCTCGGCTTGGAGATCCCTGTGGAGCTCTACCTTATTATGAGCATATATAAGGAAGCAGGGCAGAAATTAAACAACAACAGCAACAACAAAATGAATTTGTATAGTATCTTTCATGTTGGGAGGACATCCCAAGGGAGGAAAATTAACTGAAAGCCACAAGCTGTGACGTTATAAATATACCTAATCATACTCTTCTAAATATTGGAGTGTGACCGCATCCCCCTCCAACTTTAGTAAAATTGTTGTACCTAAAGCCCCTACTGTCCATTATTAGAATGGATATCATATTAGCACAAGATTGGTTCAGATAAAGAAAGTCCTTCAGCCCATTTGATCTCATTCTAGCCAAAATACCCTCCCTGCTGTCTTCCCAGCACAACATCAAATTGGTTTGTTTAAATGATCCAGTGTCCTGGCCTCTACCACCCTCTCTGGCAACCTATTTTCATTCGTTAATTAACCTCCAGGTAAATAAATACTTTGATGTCTGATTTCATACTTACCCCAACACATTACATTTGTATAGCACCGTTCACTTTGGGGGGACATCCCAAGGCTCTGTCTTGGTGCATCCAAAATTATTGTTCTGTGTTGACATTTTTAATCCCAGTTAGAATCTAAAATACCTCTATAAGGTTCTCTGAGAAGCAATTGCATTTCAAGATTGAACACCACTGGCTTCATAGAATGATAGAATTATACGGCACAAAAGGAGGCTATTTTGCCCATCTAGTCTGTGCCGGCTCTTTAAACAGAGGTACTCAATCCCACTGCCCTGCTTTCTCCCCATAACCTAACAGACCTGCTCTTCCTAAATAAAGATCTAGTTCCCTTTTAAAAGCTGTTATGGAATCTGCCTCCACCACCTTTTCAGGCAATGCATTCCAGATTCGAACAACCCGCTGAGTGAAAACATTTCTCCTCAGCTCCCCCCTGCTTCGTTTTGAAACTATTTTAAATCTGTGACCATGAGTCACTGATTCGCCCACCAGTGGAAACAGTCTTTCCCTATTCACCCTGTCGAAACCTCTCATAATCTTATAAATGTCTATCAGGTCTCCTCTCAATCTTCTTTGTTCTAGAGAGAATAAGCCTAGCCTATCTAGCCTTTCCTCATAGCTGAAGTCCCTCATTCCTGGTACCATCCTGGTAAATCTCCTCTGCACCCTTTCCAAATGCCTTAATATCCTTCCTAAAGTGTGGTGACCAGAATCGTACACAGTACTCCAGCTGAGGCCTAACCAATGTCTTATAGAAGTTAATCAGCACTTCCTGACTTTTGTATTCTATACCCCTATTTATAAAGCCTAGTATCCCATATGCCTTCTTACGGCTTTGTCTACCTGTCCTGCCACTTTCAAAGAGTCACTAACACAAATCCCCAGGTCTTTCTGTGCCTTCGCATCCTTTAAAATTGTACTATCTAGCCTATATTGCCTCCCCTCATTTCTTCTCCCAAAGTGTATCACCTCACACTTCTCTGTATTAAACTTCATCTGCCATGTGTCTGTCCACTTTACCATTTTATCTATATCCGCTTGCAGATGGCTACTATCCTCCTCACTTTTTATTATTCTCCCTAACTTAGTATCATCTGCAAATTTAGAAACCGTACTCGCTAAACCCAAATCCAAATCATTAATGTATATTAAAAAGAGCAGTGGTCCCAAAACTGATCCCTGGGGGACGCCACTGCAAAGGCTTGTCTGATCATTGCTCATGGCTCATTGCTCAAACACATACTTCACATACTGGTGGCTGCTGGCTTCAAGCCTGAAAACTGTGATATATTTAAGGTTGGGGGAAGGGGTAGTGGTTTGATAATCATAGTCTGGCCTCGATTATAGTTTTCAACAACATGGCATCCTACATCTCAATTTTTATCCTAGTAACAACTATATTTCAAATGTATACGTGAATGGTTATTGGAGTTTATTGAACTTGTATTGTTATAGCGCCCTTTGGGATAGCAACTTGGAGTGCCTGATAATGCGGAGTTTGACACCAATCCAAGAAGAAAGATGACCATAGTTACAGTTGAAAAGGAAGGTTTTCAGGTACTATCTGAAGACAGATAAGGAGGAAGAAAAGTGGAGCGATTGAGGCAGAGAGTTCATAGTTTCATAGTATAGTAAAGCTAGCTGATCACAGAGGAGAGCAGGACTGTAGAATTGTGGAGCATCATGATTTTAACAACATAGAAATGTCTATAGTACAAGTACAGTGTTGTCAGCATTACAAAAAACAATCTGTCACATTTTAGAAAGCTGCGTTTCAAACCAATTCCTGGGCTGAGTCAAAGATCATATGCAAGTTTTACATCCCATTACAGGCAGCTAGCTAACCAAAATAATTCTTGTGTTTTACAAGGTGATTGTGGTAACTTAACGCCAGTAAAATAAAGCAGCTCCAATTGCATTCATTCATCACAACTCTGACCAGGCACAATTTATGACTTTGGTTTCTCCAAGAGGAAGGAGTATTCATTGCAGATACATTTAAGATTTTCAGCAGCTAGATTCCTAGAGAATGTTTATGATACAAAAATACAAGCGGGGACTTGCAAGAAGCAGACTAAATAGTTTCCTGCCAGAGACGTCATGCTTAGTTAAGTGCTAGTATGTCGGCATGCCATGATGTGCTGCACAATTCCTCTTGCCAATTTGTTTGTGGGAAAATGTTGCCAAAGTGTCTTACAGCTGGAGAGGTAAGGAAGTGCAATTCATGAAAGACAAACAACAAAAAAGGGCTGCATTGTTTTCCAGATTTGTGAGGCGTTGTTCCTTTTGTGGTACCAGTCTGGATTCTGCATGCAAGCTCCCAGTGGACCATAACTAACTGAAGGGCTCGTCTCTAGTTTTCCTGTGCAAATTGTCACGAACTTGTAGTTGGCTTGCACTGCTGCCAATACATTAAGAGTAGAATGTGCACCAGCCATAATGGAACTGCTCTACTCTCTTAATCTATGGTCTGACTGGAATTATAATGTTATCTTAGATGTGCTGCAGTGCACAAACTAATAACAAAAGGTTCCATTTGGCCTATCAATTTTGTTTCTTCCACAAAAATTCCTCGTGGGATCCTCCCCATATCCCCATTCTTCTGCTGTCACATACTGAGGGAAGTTCTTCATTGAAACTTAGAAAACACAATTTTTTCACAGCAGCAGATGATTTGGCCCATAGATGATCCATAAGATGATGATTCACAAATATTCATTTGTGTCCATTGTTTAAGTTTAGCCTGCTGTTCTCCACAAAAAATATTTCCCATTCTCAGCCCAGAAGCACGAAAAAATATTGGATCCAGTTTGTGCATGTATTTGTCTCAGTTTACACTGATCCCTATATCCTACAAGTTATTTTCCATGCAGATGCTTACCAGTATCTGGCGAGGGGGTGGATTAAAATATAATTATTTTTTGATTTGATGTACTAATTATGGTGTCTGTTTATGAATATTAAAAAGAGATTCAATTTGTGATGTGCACAAAATAGCTGTTTGGGATTTCAAAAGTTAACAAAATGCAGTAACAACAACAACACATTTAATTTATATAGCGACCTTCATGCGGGGTAGTGTCTCTGAGCTTAACAGTGGCAGAACTTGACACCCCCCACAAGCCGGTAAGGCCAGAGCCAGCTCAGCAAAATGCAATAAAAGACAAAAGTGGAATATTCAATTCCAACACCAAACCCAAAGTGTTCTGCGAACTTGATTTTTTTTTGCAAATGCTTTTCAATAAAGAGAATGTTTTTTTCCCATTCCAAATGTAACCCTCCTCTCCTATAGAGGATATTTGAAATTATAAGGAACAAGAAAGAAGATTTTACCCACTTTACAATCTATAAGACTGTGAGACATGTCAATGGCATAATAAGGGGTTAAATCAACTGCAAGCATTATTATTGTTTATTAAAATTAAGAATGGGATTAGATAGTTCACATGGAGACAAACAGAAACTCAGACTTGATTGGCTGAATGCTACATGTCCATTTTGACTCTCAAATCCTCCCCGTTCCCGACCCCAGCTTGGGTCTGAAATATTGACTGTCCAGTGACTTGGGATGTCCTCCTGATGTAAAAGGCGCTATACAAGTGTAATTTTGTTGTTGTTGTTTGACTTACATTGGAACATGCTAACAGCGAACGGATGACTGAGGCCATTGGTAGAGTGAGATATTAGGAGAGGGATATATCAGGAGAGAAAGTTAAGAAAGACTGAGTTATGGAGAGGGTAATATCAGGGATGTGTAATCAGGTGGATCATTAAAACAGAATCATAGAACGATACAAATTTACAGTACAGAAGAAAACTATTTGACTTTCTTTTTGAAAGAAGAACCCATTCAGTCCCTTTTACCAGTCTATTTCCTATACCTATGGAAATTATTTATCCAACGATAGAAATTCATAAAATTTGTAAAATGATCGCATTTTCCACCATGTTCTTAAATGGACAATTTCAATTCCATCAAGAGCAGTTTTCATAGCTTCACAAGGCATTGCATGGAAACAGTGAAAATAGACAGTGGCCAGATAAACCTTGTTAACATTTTCAGTCTTATGAAAACAACAGGTAAACTTGACAATCACATGCCACATTACACCAGCTATTCTGATTAATCCATTGAAACCTTAGACTCATGAATGAAGAATGCGGGAGATATCAGACGAAACCGTACCTCAGCTTGAATCAGCGACTTCAGGAGCAGAGGGAAGGGAACGTAAACATCTTTTAAAAAGGCTTCAGATCTTTTCTCAGCAAAATGTATGACAGACCCCACTTGGTTTCAATTAGTAGCTGCTCTTTGAATTAATCTTCTTGGTAATTGTGTGAAAACTTTCAAGAGAAAGACTAGCAAAGATACACATGAAGATTGATGAAAGTAAGCCTGGATATGATCCACTGAGCTTTCAAAAGAAGCCAGAGTTCGAGTGGCTAGTCATTTATCTGCATAGACAGTCCAGAGAAATTATTTGCTTTTGAGATGGCAGGTTTAATGGTCTGACCGATTTGCCCTGCCTCACAATATTCAAACATGATCACATGTTGTGAAAGAACTTTTGGAAATCTTTAAAATGCATATTCCCTTCCCTGATTGTCCCATTGCTGTGACATTCTCAAGGGCCAAAGAGAACTGGCAGGAAAGAGCGGAAAAGCTAGTGATTAATACCTTTATTGTTGATTAGATACAATATCCATAGCAAGAGGAGCCAATTGTTTCTCCAGTTTGCGACTGGCATTCAATTCTGGAAATCCAGATTATATTTTCCAATTTAACCCCATGTTAGCCTCCTCCCCTCTGGCAACTTTCACAACATGAAAACCGAACTTGCCTTCTATCACATTAAAATGCTTCGCAGATAATTACTGTTGAGTTTATCGACTGCAACAGTTATTTGTTCCAGGAAGGTCCCACATGCAACGATGATTGATTAATCTGGTGGATTATTGGGCAGCACCGCTCCTTCCTCTGCAAATATAGTCAGAAGAACTTTAGCGCCCACCTGACTAGATAGAAAGTGCCTCGATTTAGGGCCTGACTACAAGCAACTATTAGAGAACTCATGGCTCTTCAGTCTTCAAGGGAGATGTCCCGAGAAAGGATTAAGGAAATTAAATAAAACTTTAAATGGGATTGAAAAAGTAAATACAGAACAAAACTTTAAAATGCCCCATGACAGTAGAACAGGATGATGTGTAGGCCAAGGGCCCTTTCAGGGTAGAAATGAGAACAGGAAGAGTGGTTGAGGCCAGGGTGCTGGACTCGTGTAAACTACCACTTGATGCCGTAATGAAGTGATGGTAGGGTGGATATTCTGGAAGGTTGAGATCTTAGCAGTACAAAAGCCCTTCTTCATCTAAACCAATCTTGTGATCTTGTGAATATTGTAACCTAGGCTAGACCTGACCCACTAAGCCCTGGAACTATGGAACACTCTCCCTCAATCCCTCCACTTTGCCCCATTCTTTCCCATTCTTAGCTCACACTTGAATGTCTTCCTCTTGGACCGTGCCTATTGTCACCTCCCACTGCTCGGCGTTGTGCTCTGCCACTATCAAACGCTCTGAGATGCTGCCCTACCTGAGAGTTGTTAGATAAATTAACGTGATTGTTGTTGTTATGATACGATTTGGGATAATTTTATTATAAATTTAACACTTAGCCTGCGCTATACCTCCAATTGAACGTGAGCAAGACCAAGGCCCTCCTGATTGCCTCAAGCCAGCGCCTCCACACATCGGGCGCTGCCAGCCTCAACATCCAAGGCTGTACTCTCCACCTCACAAAGCCAGTCAGGAACCTCGGCATCACGTTCGACCCCAAACTCTCCTTCCTCCCCCACATTTGCGCCTTGACTGGCACTGCCTATTTTCACCTGCGCAACATTGCCAGGCTCCGCAACTATCTCACTCCCCATGCTGCCGAAACACTCGTGCATGCGTACATCACCTCACGGCTGGACTATGGGAACTCTCTCCTTGTCGGCCTCCCCAGCTCCTCCATTCACAGGCTGCAGATCATCCAAAACTCTGCAGCTGCAGATCATCCCAAACTCTGCAGCTGTGTACTATCCCACACCCGCCTCCGCGACTACATAACCCCCACCCTCGCCCGGCTCCATTGGCTCCCCATCCACCAGAGGATCAAGTTCAAGATCCTTGTCCTCACCTTCAAGGCCTTACACGGCCTTGCCCCGCCCTATCTTTCCGACCTAATCTCCCCTTACAAGCCCACCCGGACCCTCCGTTCAGCAGGACTTGGCTTGCTCCAAGCCCCCCGCCCAAACCGCCCCACCATCGGAGGCCGGGCCTTCGGTTTTTCCGCTCCCACCCTTTGGAACTCCATCCCCAATCCCTCCACCTTGTTTCCTCCCTTTCCTCTTTCAAGGCCGGTTTGAAGACTTTCCTTTTCGACCATGCCTTCTGTTCCCCCTCTAATTCTTCGACCTCCCCTATGTTTCTTACCCCCTCCCGAACACTCCCCTCCCAGCTCGGGTCACACGCCTCCTGTGCAGCGCCTTGGGATGTCCTCCTGACGTGAAAGGCGCTCTATACGTGCAAGTTGTTGTTGTTGTTGTTGTTATACCCTTTCCCAGCAGTATACTGTACATCACATTGTCAGGGGTTTACAGACAAGTAATGTTGATGACATGAGTTAAATAAAATCTTTTGCCATGTAAATATCCCGAGAAGGCAAAGAGCTGTGATAGCTGAGCGGTGAATCTAATTTGGATAGGCACGGAGTGAATTATCAGTGTGGGAGCTTTCAGAAACATAAGAACAAAGCCATTCAGCCTACAGTGTCTGTGTTAGCTTTTTTAAGAGCAATCCTTTCAGCCCCATTTACCTGTCCTTTCCCTGTGGTTGAATCCTTGTTAAGGATTTATCTAGTTGCCTATGAAAGCTAACAGGAATTCTGCCCTATCTCCCAGCAGGGAATTCCATATCCTAACTGCTCTGTGTTTTAGTTTGCTTCTCCCATTATAAACTCCAATCATCAAGATTTGCCAGAGAATTAGGAGAGAATGACACTTGATTTGGCTTTCCTTATCTTGTTGAGCTTGTATTGTTCAGGAAGGAAGAGCATCTACAAACTGATTGTTTGAAATTAATTGAACTTTTGATCGGTATTTTCCATATGGTTGGCTCTCAGAGCATTGCAATGTGAATTGAATAAAATAATGACCTGCAACTGATTTCTAAGTACAAAAGGGTATTCAGAACTAGGAGAAATTGGACCAAAGTTTGAGCAAAATGCCATGTGCATTAAGACTGTGAATCGTGGTATTTCTTTTTGTCATGAATTTACATTCTATTTTATTGCTGAAGACAGACAATTCATTCTAATACTGTTCAATTCTGCTTTGTGTATCTAACAGATGGAATAAGCATGAATCCATTTTTAAGAGTTTTTTTTCTTTCATCCTCTTTCTTGAAGGAGAACCAATTCACCAAACAAATTCCCTTCTCGCTATCTGCTAATAATTCAATTTTTTAATGCAAACATCTTTATTCTTTCTTGTTCCAAAGTGCATTACCCTACTTTTAGCTGTTTTAAACCCCATCTGCATTTCCCTTGCCCGTTCAGTTAATTGGTCTTGATTTTCTTGAATGTGTTCTTTTCATCCTTGAATGTACAGTATTTATTTAGCCAGAAACTTAACATTATCAGCAAACATTACAATATTACAGGAAATACTGACCTTTAAAGTCATTTATGAATAGCATGAACATAAGAAGCTCCAAAATAAACTCTTGCAGAACTCCACTATCCTCTCCCTCGGATTTACATCATATTCCCATTTTCACCATCTACCTTCCTAAGTTAAATACATGACCCTGCAGAAGCCCATCAGCACATGTAATCACATCAGACTGAGAGCTCCATATGCAGGCCACCTATACATGGGAATGTTTTTGTCCACAATGGAACACATAACATCCTTGGAAGCATGTACCCTGTTTGCATTTATGGAGTCCTGTAGCTCAGCGGTAAAAGCACTCGCCTTACAAGCGAGGGACCTGGGTTCAAATCTAGGCAGGATGAAACCTTGGGCAAGTTTCCTTACTCCACAAGCCTAATAAATAATCCCCCCCTCAAAAACAAATTGATCATTTCAATCCACAACTGTTTACGGGACACTGCTATGAGCAATTGGCTGCCATGTTTCACCCACAAATATACAGTCAATTCACTTTACAGTACCAGTATATTCTGTGCAAAATATTTGAGACATCTATAAGACATAAAAAGCGCGATATCAAATGCAAGGATTATGATTATTCTGGATACTATTAAGGGTAGGTTTACAACAGCAAAAAGCCTGGGGAATACAGAATGTGTGTTGTTGCACTGCTTGAGTTTAACCAGTTAAAACATCTTAGCTTGCTATTGAGAACACTGACTGAGTAAGCTTCTCGTTGTTTGTACAACCAGAACCATATTACTTTGGCTTGCAGGGTTAACAGGATCTGAGTGTGAACAATCCATGGTCCTAGTGAAAATTTTAGATTGTGTTATCCACAGTCCATGTTATCCACGGAATAGGGCTTCTTTGAATAATTTAATGCAAGAAAATAATTGCACGCAAAGTGGGCAAATACTTATGAAATTGGTTCAATGTTTCACCAGCTTCTATTCCTGTTTTAATCAGCTCTTTGGTCTCCTTGTGAACCAAGGGAAAAATAGCACGTCTTAGCCCCTCACAGTGCATTCCAGGTATAATTTACCATGGGACTCATGTTTTTTGAGCCTTGAAAATAAATGAGCATGAGACTGTGCATTCTGGTTTCCAATTTCCTCAATAACATTTGATCTCTTTTGCTGTACCTGTCTTAGTTATCCATTTCTGAGAGGCATGACTGTATGGGGAACCAAACAATCTCACGGAGAAACTCTACACTTTTTTGGTGCAAAATATTAAATCACTCATCTGTTATCCTTATTTGCTGCATGTAATGTTTTTCAGCATTAATAATTTTTCCATGAGAAGCTCACCTTAGGGTTTCACATTACTTCACCATTAATTACAATATTTCTGATTTAGACCAAATAGCCAAACTGTGAAATATCTAAACTGTTAGTTCAACCACTTTGGGATTGAATTATGTGTTCACAGAATGATCCATGGCAAATTATGATGTGCTGAAAATCAATTGCTGTTCATAATGTAAAGTACTTACAGACTGCAAAAGCTATTTTAGACTGTAGTGCTGACAATGAACATATAAATCAGACAGTCGTCGCTATAATTGTCACCTGGGATTATAGTCTGCTAAAGTAAGCAGGAAAAGGCAAGAAAGATCATTATTGAATTAAAAAATGTCCTGCTTTAAGGTAGTGTGATACATAAACTAAAATATCATGTAGCTAGTTGTCTGGAAACTCCCTGGCTGTAAAATTTGTATCATGAAATTCTCAATTAAAACTGCAGCCTTCTGTTATTTTTTATTTGATTGAAGCAAATTAGAATTTTGCATTACCACACATGGTATCACAATTAACTATCAGACCTCAGGCTGGTGAAATTGAAGTGCAGCAATATAGCAATGCTGAGTGTTAACTGTTTTTCAACTTTCAGCCAAAGGGGTATTGCCATAGCCGATTCTCACAGTACTGTACATCCTTCAGTGCCTCCAATGGCTTGGTGTGTAAAGGTAGTACTAGGAAACTGAGGTCACAAATCTGGACCCATAGTCAAAGTTCTGGTTTCAGCGCCCTTGCAACAATTTAATGTTTTTGTAGACCACACCTAAGGAGGACACTATAATAGTAATCCTGGTATACAAGGTGGCACTTTATCACATTGTTGAGATGTCTCAAAACGCTTCATAGAATATATTCTAAAGTTAATTGGCTACGTTTTGTGGGCAAAATACTGCTGTAATTACACACTGTAGTGTCCCACATACAGTCGTGGATTGAGTAACCCATTGTTTTTACACTGTTTATTATTCCAGTGTAGCAATTTGCCAATTGACCAAAGAACCCGGCTCCTACCTACTGCTAGGTAATCTTGTGGAGTAAGGAAATTTTCCTATGGTTTCGCCCTGCCCGGGAATCAAAACCAAGCCCTCCCACTTGCGAGGCGAGTGCTCTAACCATTAAGCTACAGGAGTCAAAACTAGGGTCAACCTATCTATTAATTAATCATATCAACATATTTTATTTATTCAAAAAAAAGTAATACTGTACATCATTAAAAAAACTTAAATAGTATTGAGGGGAAAGTGGTGTACGATGCGATAATTATTACCAGCACAGAAATTCAGTTGTTTGGTTCCTATGAGAAGTCCTTCTGACATGAAAGATGCTACATAAATGTAACTGCTTTAATAGGCCCTTTAATGCCTGCATTTGACAACAGATATTAGATGAGCATGGTTAGTGTTTTGTTCCCCCTGAGAAAATAGTAAATCATTAGAATATTCTCTATAATTACTGAATAGTTTAAATAACCTATCTATTCTCGTTTCCTTCACAGCTGTCATGTGACCAACAAAACCTGCCCCAAAAATCACACCTGGAATAATTATTTCTGCAAATGTGTCTTGCAGCATGCCTTCAGCAGTTTTAAGCCCCCCCAAAAGGATACAGGTCAGTGTATTTGTATATTTTTATTAGATGTGTGTCAGACACATGCAGAAACCCACCTCCATGCTTAAGAGTATCCAGACCAAACTGAGAGTTCCATAAAATGCACTTGCACGGGGTAATTCCCATGTCTCAAATGGGATATGCATTCTTTCCTTGGAGGAACGCACTCTGATTGCTGAATTTCGGAGTATTAGACATAGATTAACAAGAGGCAATGCTTGACGACTCCAATGTGTGCGTTGAGGTACTGCTGGCGTGTAGCCAGCTAAAACCCCTTGGATTGCCACTGAAAACATTGTCTGGCAAGCTTCTCATTCCTTTCCAACAAACACTATCATCGAGATGTGTCAAAATGCTTCACAGGATTTATGGTGAAATGTAGTGACTGTGTATTTTTGTGGCTCAACACGGCAGCCAATTTGCACACAATGGTGTTCCACAAACAGCCATGAAATGTATGATCAATTTTATACGGCTAGCACAGGGAGAGAAATCTCTTTATCTATATTTTTGTGAATAGTGCCACACAATCCTTATTTAATGTCCATCTAAATAGACAGTCAGTACCTCCGCTTAACTTTTCATCCAAAGGATAGCATTTCCAACAATGCTGTGGTTGTCCCAGTTCTTCACTGAAGTACCAGCCTAGACTGTAAATTCTCAACTTCAATCTGTTTATAATCAGACATGAAGGAACAACTGAGTGACTCAGAGACCAGAGTACCTCCACCTGAGCCAGGCCGCCAGGTTAATTCCTTAACTCCTTCAAACACATAGTATTAGAAATGTGGAAGAAGCAATCAAAAAAAGTAACTGATGTTTGAATGATTCCTTCAAAAAATATCTTGATTACATTAGTGGAAGATTTATTATTATTATTTAGGGATACCTAAGGACATAAAATCTATCGGCACTATTCTGGTCACATCTTTGTTCAGTGTGGGAAAGCTATATAAGACCTTTTCATATGACCTTTTACTCCACTTCAAGAAAGAACTTGCATTTTTAGTGCCCAGTCACAATTAAAATATCTCAAAGTTCTTCATTGCTAATTACTGTCAAGTGCAACCACTGCCATTGTAGTCAGCCACAGTGTACAGAAAGGAAGTAGGAAGTAGCAGAGTATGTGTGATGAAGAAATGTAAAGAATTCAACAGCCAAAACTCAAACAGGACAGAGGGTATAAACTCTAGGATCCTCAATAAAATGCAGCTGGAAATAGTTGGAAATAGATTAAACTCTTCTTAATGTTTATAGGAGCTTTTTTGTTTCTCTTTGTTGTATTAGAAGCATGGCATAAACTTTCAATAAGTATGACTGATTTGTCTTTTCACTCCTTCAAAAGAGATCTTGAGTACATTGGTGGAAGATTTGGGGATAATGACATAATGAAACGTTACCTAGTAGACAATGATTTCTACTGTTGGGAGGAGAGGAGAGACTGTCTCCATTCAGCGGCTCCTGCCTGCTCCATGTCTCCCTCCCGACCCGCCGTACCATCGGGAGCTGGGCTTTCAGCTTCTCTATCCCTATACTTTGGAACTCGATCCCACAGTCCCTCCTCCTCCCTTCCTCCCTTTAAGGCCGATCTCAAGACCCTCCTTTCCGACCCTGCTTTCAGCTGCCCTACCACCTCTTTGCATCCTCTAATCCATACCCTGCTCCTCTCCCTTGTTTGGGTCCCGTCCCCTGAATGTTCAGCACCTTGGGATGTCCTCCCGACATGAAAGACGCTCTATAAATGTAATGTTGCTGTTGTTGTCTGTGAAGGGGAAAGCACTATGGGTGAATGATTGGATCAATACACTTGAGTTCTTCCTTGCTTGACTTTGTGGCTCCTGGAGTATCTTTGGAGTATCTCTCTGGTAGTTTATTTTAGGAGCTGAAATCAGTTCAGTGAATTCCCTGACAATGTAGATTTTGAATAATAAATTATAATAATCCTTTCATTTGATGTAGCACCTCATCACGTCTTCGAGATAACAACAACAACACAATTACATTTGTATAGTGCCTTTCACATCAGGGCACTTCACAGGATATACTCTACTGTAAAATGAATTTATTGTACATTTTCTGGGCAAAACGTGGCAGATAATTGCATACAGCAGTGTCCCACAAACAGTTGTGGATCAAGTGACCAAGTCATCATTGTTATTTTTAAGGGAATAGCCATGGAACAAGTGAGTCTGATGGATCAAATGCACTTGTCTTGTTCCAACATCAGTATGTCTTATATTCCTGGTCTATTGACCCTGATCCCCTCTGCATCCCTCAGCTCAACAGCTGTAACCACTCCTATTCCTGCTGTAGTATTGTCTTACATAGATTCTAAACTTTACTCTTTATTTTAGCAATGGTATGATTTGCCAAAATCAACATCAAAAATATTATTTTGCATAACATGCACCAAAATTAGTTTTTTCAAACCAATTTTTTGTTTCGCAAGTGGACATTTGAAAGTGTCACACATCTGGCACCATACAGAAGCTGGCAGGAAAATTTAATGCCCCAGTTATGTAATACCTTTAGTTATGATTCTGGTAGGTTTTTGCATCAAATTAATGGTAACATTTTAGCATAACCTTAATTTCAGCCAGGTGTTCTTGGAGTTTACCACAAATGTTAAAAATAATCATTCTTGTATTTGACATAACGGCTTTTACGTCTAGAGTGTGTTTCAAAAGAATCACTCTAATGTGTATTTGCACACTACCACAGCTTTCAATCTGCACATAGCAAATTTCCAGCGATGATATGCATGATCAATTTTATCCGGTGGATTGGTTGACAACTCACAGGGAGAAACCTTTCTTATTGTAAGGACACACTGCCAAATCAGAACATTTGTCAACAATTCACAGTTCACCTCCAAGATCCTTCCTGAGAGATCTAGTTGAGTAACCAAAGGGACAAGATTCTTTTCTGAATCATTTCGATACAGTTTTGGCAAACAGCAATTATCTCTTTATAAAAGATAAAGGATTGAGTGGTATTGCATGAACATTGAGGGTTAATCTCTTCCAGTCCTGGATATGTCTAACAAAACACAAAATACTGCAGATGCTGGAAATCTGAAACAAAAACAGAGAGCTGGGAAAATTCAGCAGGTCAGGCAGCATCCATGGAGAAAGTAAAGTGAGTCAATGTTTTGGGTCTATGACCCTTCGTCAGAACTCAACGGATATTTCTGGATATGTCTACATTGTTCTGTTTCAATCACTAATGTAACAACGTTGGCCAATACCTGTTGCTACTAAACAAGAACTTTTATTGCTGTTGTTTACCAATGATTAAAATAAGCAATTAATTGGGGCTGAAAATGTAATATATAATGTAATCGTCACATGGTGGATCCCCAAATTCCTCTGGCTTGCACTTTTCACTTTGAAGACCCTTCTTTCACAATGTCACAAGATTGGTTCGGAAGGGATTCGTTAATCCAGTATACCTACCTGCCATTTTCCCATCAGCATCAAGATTGTTTTAAATGAATCCAGTGTCCTAGCTTCAACCACCCTTTCTGGCAACCTGTTCCAGTTAGTAATTACCCTCTGTGTAAATAAATACTTCCTTGTATCTGTTCGGTAATGTCTCTTTGGAACTCTTACTTTTTCAATCCCATTTCAAATATATACAGTCCCCTCTGAAATATCTCCTTTCAAGAATGAAGAACCCAAGTTTGTGTGGGTTACCCATTATTGCTTGTAACTTATTCCTCTAAGTTCGTTCCTTTAGTCATCTCCAGCCCACTGTGCCCTCCCCGACTCCAACATTGCTCAACCGCCCCCCTACTCCAAAGTGCTTTGGGTCGTTTAACCATGTAAAGGCTGCTATGCAAGAATACTTTGTTGTAGTAGATTTGCAAATTGTGAATCTTGACAATACTGTAATAATGTGTGGGAATGCTATACCAATTTATCCTGAGTAAATGATTATTCATCACTCCCTGAAAGTTTCCAGCCAAAGCACAATATGTACATTAACTCATAATATAAAAGCATATCAAGTGCATTGAGAAGATATGGGATCTTTTTGCACTAGACAGCACAATAAACCAAGATTGTCTTGAGCTGAGCAACATCCAAGAGCAAAAAACAGTTGATTTTGCAAAATTGGGAGCTTGTGTGTAAAACAGTTTGCACTTAAAAATAGACTGCATTATCATCACTTTATTCTTTGAAGAGCAACATGAAACCCGATAATGCTTTGGCAGAAGGAGCAATTATTAACATTTTCTCAAGTCTCATCTCTAAGAACATGAAAGCACAGTTAGGAACATAGCACCTGCTGCAAATGACCATGGTTCCTCAGATTGGGCAGAGAGCCCATCTACAGATGTGGGAAAACTCACATCAGAATTGATAAATACATTATAACTCATGTCCAATGTTATTTCTCTTGGTGTAGGAACCGTAAACGTCATGCGAAGGCTGAAAGCAAATCAAATTTCACTTAAATTGCTACTTCTCCATTTGTATTATTCTAGTCACTATATCAGCTCTATTACATTGTCCCTAACACACAAAGAAACAATATTACAGGAAGAAAATAAAAGAGCTTTATCAGACTGTGTATTAATCTACTGTAAATATTAAGAAGGTGGTTAACACGACACATAAAGTATTGTGTGGGAGCAGTGAGTGCAATATGAGTTCTGTGAAGGGTGACAGACGTAGACTTTATATTAAATTTAAAGAAATAAACTTACAATCTTCCAACAATCTGATTTCCACAAAACAATCTTTAGTAAAAATTGTAATTTAATTGAAATAAGGTTGAGCTTGTTTATAGTTGGCAAAGGAATTTAATTATGAGTCAAATATCAAACCTAAATATTTTCTGAATAACACCGATGTACAGAACAATATTTAAATGAACAGATAAAATGTTCTATATGGTGACCTTTTATTACTTCACTTAATAGCTAGCTGTGTTGAAAAAAAGCAACCCCAAATGATTAACTATGAACATTAAAAAGATTGAAATTTGAATAACTGATTTTGACCTTGAATTGTTTTTTTTTTAAATCTGCTTCTCCATTTGATCCTCATTCAGTTTGGCAGCTGGTGCAAACTGTATGTTCAGCTTTGTTTTTTTTCTATTATTCAATCCTCTCAGAATTACAAACTAATATTTGAGGTTTAAAGAAAATATGTTTCAAATTTCAGAGGTGCTTTATTGGTATTATGACTAAAGCCATGAACAAATGTTATTTTGATTTGACAAAGCCATTTTAGTAGTTGGAATTATGATGTAAGTCTTAAGGAAAATAAAGAGAGCACTAAAATAATGGGTGGTATTGCTACATTATTTACTACATATTTCAGAGTCAATTGATTCTAACAAAAAGCCTCTCAGGTGAATTTTTCGGGTCAGCTAGGAGTCTGAAACCTACCATAATAATAATAATCCTTGCATTTGATATAGCGCTTTTCACATCATATCAACATCTCAAAGCGCTTCACAGAATATACTGCAAAGTGAATTGACTGTATATTTGTGGGTGAAACCATAATATAAGATAACCATAACATAATATAACCATATTTATATTAACACCATAATATAACCACATTTATATTATATTTATATTAACCATAGTGCTTAAGAGAATACAAATCAGCTTGAGAGATCCAAATGTGTATTCCACCTACACAAGGGAATTTGTGTCGACACAAGGAAAGACACTGCATTTTCAGCCACATGGTCTGCTGGATTTTACAGATTCAGGTGGATGTTATGGATTCTGTGATACTATTTGCAAAAGAGAAGGACATTTCTCCCAGCATTCCAGCCAGCAATTGGAACAATATACAGTATGTCACTGCCAACAATTAATTGGAAAATCACCTTAAGGCTATTTGTAGGACCTATCTGTTGCAAATGTCTGCCTGCAATAAGCAGTCATTTGGGAGGAATTGGTTCACTATGAAAACGATACAATAAAATTGCATATTCTTAATGTAATTGATTAGTTTTTGCCTCATTTAATATTTAACTATTTCTATATTTTTTCTAAGATGGAGACACTGGCTTTCATGTCTGTGGGCCAAATAAAGAGCTTGATGAAGATACCTGTCAGTGTGTATGTAAAGGTGGCTTGCACCCTTCCAGCTGTGGAGCCCACAAAGAAATGGATAAAGAATTGTGCCAGTGTGTGTGCAGAAATGGACTGTATCCAGGCATTTGTGGACCTCATAGGCAATTTGATGCAGATTCTTGTGAGTGCATTTGCAAAAAAAGCTGTCCGAGAAATCACCCTTTAAATCCAGCAAAATGCATCTGTGAATGTACAGAGTCTCCAAACAAATGCTTTCTGAAAGGAAAGAGATTTCATCCTCAAACCTGCAGGTGAGTGTTGTGCCAGACTGCACTTTTATGCACATATTGGGGTAAAGTTCTGGACCATTTCAGAATAAATTCTTTGGGTTCATTAATAGAAGTTTGTGAATTGTGGAACACTGTATCATAGTACAACTATAAACCTGGCTCTCCACCACTACACTAAATTAGAATTATCAAAAGCAGTGAAATTGCTTCTAGCTTGTCTCAGTGGAAAAATCTCTGCACTACAGGGTGAACTCTTCTATACATATAGCTGCGGAGTGCCTTACAGACCATCAATCTTTATCCCGCTCTTTAAGAGTGCCTGCGTTCATAAACTTGGTGTAGTGTGTTGTGCAGTGAACATGTGTAGTGAATGCGTCAATGCTAAATTAGTAATGGATTTGTGCTATGATTGAAATTGACATCTTCCCTCCTACTGTAGTCTTTATTTTTCTGCATGTTGCTATAAGATGTGAGGTTTTTTTTGGTATCAAGATGGCATAGCATACACCTGTAAATTTAGTTCACATTAAATATTACAAGGACTGTATAGTACACATTTAAATAAAATAGAATTGGATGACGCTTTTGTTAAACTTAAACCTAGTACTGTCAGGGAAATATTCTTTGAATAATAACAAGATGTTTACAAGGCAAGGTCTTCTTTCAGCAGGATGGCATTACAGTGTTATTTCATGTATGCCTCAGTGTACTATACAAAAGTATCTTCATGTATTCCTATTCAATGCAACAAAACCTGTACCTTGGAAACCATTTACAATATTACTTGTCATTTAGTAGCACCAAGTGGCAGAAATCAAGTTATCTCTCACCATTCATTGGCTTTACTTTCAATCTTAGAAAGTCCTGGTGGAATTACATCTCAGTCAGTCAGATTCAAGAATAAAAAATGATCTCTTGAGGGTTGAACTGCAGTTAATCTCTTGAGCAGTATTTAAGGTTATATTCCTATATCCCCTTAGTCTTACTTGTATTTAAGTGAACTTTGCTTATGCTCCTGTGTGCTACTTGTCAATGCCTTTGTAAGATGGAGGCAGCGCAAGTCACATATGCGCAGGATATGAAAGATTCTGTTACAGTTCAGCCAATTCAGTGTCAATTCGTGCCAAATTTTGGGTAGTTCTGTGGTTGCTGGGTTGCACATGTTAGGAACTGTGCCTGAATTTATTTCACTGAACACCCTTTCAGCTGCCAGAGAGAGGAAAAACATTATATCAATCAGACTAGCTGGAATCTAATTCGCTATAATACTGAGTTCACATTGTATTTGCCTCATAAAAGTTGATGGCGTTATAATCTATGTCGATCCTCTCATTTGATTAACTTGTTTTTGGTTAGCCGGGTGTCCGACATCTGCTGAAACCAATCACCATGCTTAAGCGTATCCAAACCAGACTTGAGTCGCCCAGATATTTTCCTGAATGGAATGGAATGCATGCTCTCTCCACAGAGAAATACATCCTGCTTACCTAATTCCTCACAGTATTAAGCACGTTGGCGAGAGCCAAGGCTTGGGAACCCCAGAATGTGCTTAGGTTATTGCTGGAGGTTAACCAGCTAAAACTGCATATCCTGCCATTGTAAGTATTGCATGGCAAGCTTTCCTGCAGATTGTCCAGCAAGGGTCATGTTACCCTTTGGGACTTTGACTTGCAGAGCCGAGTCAATCCCTGCTCCCAGCAATTGGTTTGCTCCTCCAGGTTGAGACTGGTCTGTCATCATCAGTAGCTGGAGTATTGTGGACCCTGTCGGCCTCGGACCTATTAACTGACACAGCTGCACAAAACAAATAAAAATAATCCTGTTTCATTTTCATTCTACAGCTGCTTCAGGCCACCCTGTGTAGTTCGAACGAGGCGCTGCAGCCAAGGTTATTACTTCAGTGAGGAGGTGTGTCGCTGTATTCCGTTACATTGGAGAAGATCACACATTGATTATTATTGACAGCGATTCAGTTTCTTTGACAAAGGAACAATTTTCACAATTTCACATGGACACATCTGCCAAGAGGTGAACATTGTACAAAAAAATACATAGTATTTTACATGTTGCATTCATACGTGCACCAGAGACCCAAGAGGCACATAGGAGCCCTGGCACTGGATATTTTTAATGACATGCAGAAATACAATGTAGATTACTACATTGTCACACAAGGAACTCACCATGAACTTCACGTGATATGCCAATGACCAAAAGGTCTAGATTTTTGACAAGCTAATTTTTTTTAAGATAATGAATCTATATCTAATTTATTGCCACCAAAATGTTGTGCAGCATTCCTGTTCATAGCAGTTAACAACTGTAAGAGCTCACTGTGATCAGTATTTTTATATCATGTAAAATATCTTTAAAATAAAAGGCAAAAGTGTATTGTACATTGTGTACCCATTATAGACGTTACGCAGCTTTGTGTCTTTATTCTATTTCTGATGTACAAGAGTCAGATATTAATGTAGTTAAATACTGTAATAGAGACAGAAAATTATCTAATGATGAACTTTATCGCATCCATTCTAATGGCACATAGAAGATTCTGTAGCCTAGGCTAGCAGTCCAGTGCAGTGTGGTGTATTATTAGAGGTTCTGTCCTTCGGATGAGATATTAAGGCAAGATCCTGTGTGCCTGCTTAGATGGACATTATAGATTCCATGGCATTACTCTAAAAGAGAAAGGAATTTCTTCTGGTGTCTTAGCAAATAATCTCCATATCAAATTGGGGCTTCATGGCAGTTTGTGGGACATTGCTGTCAAGAACAGCAAAATTACATTTCACGTCAGGAGGACGTCTCAAGGCGCTGGACCTGAGATGGAGGTAGGGATTGGGGAGGGTGGAGGGCAGGGGGGAGGGTGGGGAGCAGGGGCCGAAGGAGGTTGATCCAAAGCACAGTCAAAGAGGAGAGCCTTGCAATGGGTCTTGAAGGAGGTGAGGGATGGGCAAGGCGGAGGTACTGTGAGATAGAGTTCCAGAAGGTGGGGCAGAATGGCCGAAGACCTACCCGCCAGTGGTGGAGCGGATGAGGCAGGAGATGTGAAACAGGCCCGTTGAACAGAGGGAGCGGGCAAGTTGGTAGGGGGATCAGAATCTTTGAAGGTGAGGACCTTGGTGGGGTCGAGCTAAGGTGATATGGTCATTGCTATGTGCGAATTGACTAATATATTAGCCTACAAATGCAGTCATTACCTATTGCATCAATTTCTGTGAAGCATTTTGTAAGGTGCTATATCACATGCAAGGATTATTATTATTATTGATAATAAATTGTGGAATTGCAAAACAGGAGCAAGACTGAAAATGAATTGTAGAAATGCAGAATAGAAGATGAATACCTCTCATGCAAACGGTAATAATATTTTATTTCTCTCTTCCCCACCAAAATCGTACAATACAGTATTTTCACAATTTTTGCAAAATTAATTTACCAGAATGCAAAAGTACAGGTTAACTATGGCTACAACGGTGCTTAATGTTGCAAACGAAACTGACTCCAGCTACCACCAGGAATTTTCACAGATCTTCAAAGTACGACAAAGTATTCAAAATATAATGTTACTAAAAACAAAGCAGGCCAAGGTTTGCTGGCAAAGAGAAGCAGAAATGTAATTGTTTTTCTAAATATTTGAATTTTTGTCATTTTTTTTCCTGGCATAAGCTAAATGAAAAGAAAATGAGAATTTAAGGTCTGGTATGGCATTAGGAAATAACAGCAAATCCAGGGATGAATGGAGCCTGGGATGAATAAATAATACAATACAGTACATGGAATGCAATCATGTATGCAATGTTGAGGCAAAAGGGATGGAGGAATGTGAAGACAAGGTCAGGATTGAACAGTGGAATTATAGGGGTAGATGAATATCATGCTGTTTTGGGGTTCAGGATGTGTCTTCGCACAATCGTTCCTGTGACAGTACAATGCGACGTGTGAGTTCCATTGTATGTTCCATGGAAAAGAAGCCAATGGGCTGAATGGCCTTTTCTTGCTTCATAATTTGTTATGTTTAGTACAAGGATCTTTTTGTACTGCTCTTCCCATCAATAAAGCCAAGATTGCTGCCCCCAAATAAAGAACATGCTAAAAATAACAAGCAAACTCAATAATAAGATGAATCCTTACTTATGAAATATTGTCTTCCATGGCAGGTGCATGCCTCAATGTGTTTCATATTGTAAAGTATTATAACCTCATTTTGTAAGTGAACATGGAATACAATATCTGCTCACACAAACAGCCATGAAGTGAATGGTCAATTTTATTTGTTGTTCAGGGCTGTTTGTTAGTTGAAACACCCTTCTCTTTGCAAATTGTACCGTGGAAGCTTTAACATTCACCAGAACAGGCAGTCGGGACCTCATGTGAATGCCTCACATGAATTATGTCACTGGCAAATGTGCAGCTCACCTGAAGTGTCCGTCTGGACTGTGAGATCAATCATCCACAAATATGATTGTTTACTATCAAGGTAAACAACTGTTCTTTAGTAACAGTGAAATGCAGCAATCACAACAAGCAAGTCTACTTTTGATGTGTCTCAATGCCACCTATCCACTCTCTCAGAATGCCATTCAATGGTTTCACTCAAATTTAACCTGTTCATACAGGTACTGCAGTATCTGATTTAAATTCCTTCACTAGTAACTTATTCCCAAGTCTATTTGCCTTTGCGTTTAGATAGTTCTGCCTAACTTCCATTCTTACCCCTAACTAACATTTTAATGTACAGTATAACCTATATCCTTGTCGTTGAACCTGGGTGCTATTGTGTGCAGATATTATGTAATAGTGCATTAAACATGCAAATAATTAATTGAAAACCTTTTGTGGGGATTTGAAAAAGCGAATCATAATGGACAAATTATATTATGGTTGCTTGCTATATTTGCAATAGTAAATCAGATGTTCTATTCAGAGGTTGGTGGACTGATGCTTCCCTATTGTATACAAACCTCATTGCTCATTCTAGTAAAATGATATTGGCATATCAGTAACGTGCCAGTATAAGAGATTTTCATTTCACAGTTATGCAGTTACTTCAACAGCAACAAAATTACATTTGTAAAGCGCTTTTTGTATCAGGAGGACATCCCTAGGTGCTCATCAATGTATGTTACTTCAATTAATGTACTTGATTTAATTTTGAGGGTTAGCCATGTGTCTTGACAAACACAGAAACCCATCACCATACTGAAGATTATTCACATCAGACTGAGAGTTCCATACATTCCACTACACATGGACATTTCCATGTCTGGAATGGAATGCACACTCTCTCCCTGGAGAGACATGCCCTGTTTATCTAATTCTGGAGATTATTTAGGTATAGATTTGAGTGTGTATGCTGGTTAATCAGTTAAAAAAAAATAGAGCTTTCTATTGATAGACTGTCTGGCAAGCTTCCTGCTGCTTGTCCAATTAAGACCACACTACCTCTTTAAGGCTTTGTATTGTGGGGTTAACAGGAGATGAGCAGGAAAATTCCCTGCCTCCAGCCTGCATCTCTACCCCGAATCTCCAGCCTACATCTCTAGCCTGTATCTCTAGCATCCTAATGATGAACCAGACTGACGGGTCTGTCATCAGTAGCGCTGGAAACACATACAGTATTATTATACTACCTTATTATGTCAATGTCTCAAAGCAGTACTATCAAGAGCAAAAGCTTTTTCAAGTGTTTTTTTGCCGAAAACACAACAGCTTTTTTGCAAAGAACAATGTTTCACAAACAGCTATAATTTAGTTATATAGAGCACTGTTGGCCATGTCACTGGGAGAAGCTTTTCTTTTTGAATAGGAAAGATCTTCAACAAGCATAACAACAATAGTCTTGCCCGCCTATTCTTATTACAGGCAAGACTGCAAGTTCACACCTTCTTCGAACTGTACCTCCAACAATATTCTACTGGAATATCACCCTAGACTATGAACAGTAGTCCTGACATAGGGCTTGAATCCACATACCTTCTGACCTACACTCGTGTATTCTATGTCCTGAGCCAAGCTGACACCAAGTGATGAAGGCGATGAAGCAAAAAATAATACTCAGCAGGATAGCAGTCTCCTCATCCTGTAGCCTTCGGAGTCCTATAGCTCAGTGGTTAGAGCACTCGCCTTACAAGCGTGACACCTGTGTTCAAATCCAGGCAGATCAGGGCGAAACCTTGGGCAAGTTTCTTTACTTCACACGCCTAATAATAATCCCTCCAAAAAAACACAATAATAATAAAATTGGTCATTTCAATTCACGACTGTTTGTGGGATACTGCTGTGCACAATTGGCTGCCGCATTTCACCCACAAATATACAGTCAATTCACTTTACATTATATTCTGTGAAGCGCTTTGAAACGTCGATAAGATGTGAAAAGCACAATATCAAATGTAAGGTTTAATGTTATATTATTATCATCCTGGATCTCTCTGCTGCATTCGACACAGTCGACCACGCCATCCTCCTACATCCCTCTCCTCCCACCTCTACCTTAGTGGGACCGTACTCACATGGTTCAAGTCCTACTTAACCAAAAACCTCCATTTCATCTCAGCAAATGTTTTGTCCTCTCATCCCTGCCTGGTTATCTGTGGGGTACACCAGTGCTCCATCCTTGGCCCACTTCTTTCCTTTATCTATATGCTCCCTCTTGGTGATGTCATCCGCAGACATGGGGTAAACCTCCACATGTCTGCAGATGACACACCAATCTACTTTGATTCCTCCAGTAGTAATTCCAGATCCGCCAATGTTCTATCAGCTTGTCTGGCAGACATCAGGGCTTGGATGAGCGTAAACTTCCTGACACCATGGAAGCCATACTCCGAGGCTCCCGTCAACCTCTTAATTCCTGTGGTTCTAAATTCCTCATTCCCCCACCCGGGATCTCCTTCAGACTCATTGTATCAGTGCGAAATCTAGGTATCCGATTCGACCACCAGCTGTCATTCCTCCCCACATCCGGTCCCTGACCAGGACTGCCTTCTTCCATCTCTGCCACATTGTCAGCCTCCGACCGTACCTTACTTCAAATTCAACTGAAATCCTTGTACATGTGTTTGTGACCTCCTGCTTTATTACTCCACACACTCCTCACCGGTATCCCCAGCTCCACCATCCAAAAGATCTAGCAGATTCCGAACTCTGCTGCCTGGATATTAACCCGGTCCAAGCTCCATAACCACATCACACCAGTTCTGTCCAGGCTCCACTGGCTCCCCATTACCAAATGGACCGACTTAAGATCCGCTCACTTGTGTTCAAATCCACTCACTCCCTGGCACCTCACTACCTCTCTGACCTCCTCATTCCTCATTCCCCATTCCACCACCTGGAGCTTCCACGTGTCTGGCACTGCCCTCCTGCTCATCCCTCGCACCCTCCGTCCCATCATTGGAGGTTGTGCTTTCAGCCATTACACCCCCAAATTCTGGAACACTCTCCCTCAATCCCTCCGCCTCCTCATCCCAATCCCCCCACCCCCACCCCAGAGCTCAGAGTCAGGCTCCGCCACTGTTAAGTGCTCTGAGACACTACCCGGCATGGAGGGCATTATGTAAGTGTAAGTTGTTGTTGTAAGAAGTTTAGTGAAGTTATTTAACAGATGACGAGTTGTATATTCGTGACAAAACATGTTTCAGGAAAAAACATATGATATACCTTAAGTTTGATATACCTATAGTACATATAGTACATCAGGAGGATGTCTCAAATTGATTCCCATGCTGTAAAGTGTAGTGACTGTGTTTTTTGTAGGTTTTATTCTAAGAAAAGGTGTTTTTAAAACTATATGCAAGGATATGTTTAGGTACATGGGAGCATAGGAAAACAGACCATTGAACTCATCAAAGCCAATGAATGCCTTGTCCTTTCACCATACCCGCTAATACCTCACCAAAACATCTGTCGCCTGAGGTAGTCTGCCTGGACAATGTCAGCTAAATTTGTAAAGTGAACCAGAAGTTATAAAGCTGGTTTCATCTTCAGAAAGACAAGGGGATCTAGAGTCTGTTAGTTCTGGACTCAATCCATATATGATCTCATGTAAAGAGAGAGATCATGTGAGTTTATTGAGGACTCATCTCTTAATGACTTTCAGATTCATAAAGGCTTCACAGAGTCTTGGTAGTTGTTCTAATGTCTCATTCCTGTGTTTTAAAAATAAGATCAATACATAGAACCACATCATTTTAAAATAGGTGCTAGCCTGGCTCAGATGGTAGCTCTTGCCTCAGGATAAAGGATTGTGGATTCAGGTTTTGTGATGGCTATTTGAAGCTCATAGAATAGGGTAACAGGCCAAAGCACTGGAGGAGGAACACTGCCTTATCAGAGATTACAATCTTTGGCTGAGATACTAAACTGATATTCAATTTATCTGTTCAAGTGAACAGCTCCTTGGGAGCTGACCATAGACAAGATTGTGGCAGGAATTCTAGAGGGTGTGGGTTGGGAGCTAGTGACTGCAGGCTCAACTGCTGAGGGGGCAGGGATTGTGCAGCAACAACAACAAAACAACAAAATTACATTTGTACAATGACTTTCACATCAGGAGAATGTCCTAAGGTGCTGGGCAGTCAGTGTTTTGGACCCGAGCTGGAGTCGGTATCAGGGAGAGTGGAGGGAAGAGGGGGAAGGGAGATGACCGATGGCATGGTCAAAGAGAAGGGTCTTGAAGCCTGACTTGAAGGAGGCTAGGGTGGGGGCAAGGAGGTGGGATTGGGGATGGAATTCCAAAGATTGGGGGCAGAGTGGTTAATGGTGGGCTAAGTGGGTCGGGGGAACTGAACACCTGAACAGATAGATTGGATCTCAGTTTAGCATCTCAGCCAAAGGTTGCAATCTCTGATAATGCAGTGTTCCTTCGCCAGTGCTTTGAAACTGGAGCCTGCTGAATGGAGGGAACAGACAGATTGATAGGTGGTCGCATAGGTAGGGTGGGGCACAGCCATGTAGAGCTTTGAAGATGATGACCATGGACTTGAATTGAATCTTCTGAGTAATGTGAGGCATGTGAAGTCAGACAAGAATGGGGGTGATAGGATCACGGAGCCTGCTGATGGAGAGGAAATAGGTTGCAGAGTTCTGGATGATCTGAAGCCTATGGAGGGAGGAATTGGGGAGGCCGATAAGCAGGGCATTGGTATAGTAGAGCTTGGATGAAATAAAGGCATAAACAAGAGTTTCAGTGGCCTGAAGTGGTGAGTTAGTGGTGGGGTTGAGCAATGTTGTGGAGGTGAGGGAAGGCAGATCGGGTTATGGCATGGATGTGGAGGAGAAAAGACAGTTGAGAATTGAACAAGATACCTAGGTACCTGACGGGCTTGGTGAGGTGGAATGTGCATTCGTGGAGGTTGATGTTGCCAGTGCCAGTACCTGAGATGCGGAGGTGTTAGTGCAAGCCAATCAGAGATGCCTCAGTCTTGTTGGCATTGAACTGTAGAAAGTTTGCTCTCAGGCAGTCTGTCAGGACAGTGGTGATCCTGGAATTGAGAGTGGGGGCAGAGAGATAGAGTTGAGTTCCATCCATATATAGCAGGCCTGAATAGAAGGAGAAGGGAAAGAATGAGGCTGGAGAAGATCAAATATGAGTTGTGAAGATCAATTTTGAGGTACCGATTTGTAGCTGCTGAGGGTGAGGATCTTGAAGTTGATCTGCTGGGAGCCAGGGAGTCAATGGTACCTGACGAGAACAGCCGTGATGGACACATGAAATTACATGTAGGTAAGAATTCAGATTGCAAAGTTTTTGATGATCTGGAGTTTGCCAATAAGGGAGGAAAGAGCTGAGGATTAACCTACGTGCAAAGACTGCACATTTGCTCAGTGAAACAATGGAAATGGGATAAATTAATTGTATAATAATGAATAGAATTAATACAAAAGTTCATCATATGAATTTTTTTCCCAGTGTGGCTACAAATAACCTAAGCCTTATTCAGCATTAATATGTATTCTGTATACTTTGGCAATGGATTCTTTGTGCTGGCAATCAACACTCCAGTGTTATCAAGGCAATGATTTCTTCACTTCTTCAAATAAACTGAATATGTCAGAAGTAATGAATTATTGTTGCCAACTGCACAATGTATAAACACAGACGCGCCTGGGGAGCATTATGAGTGGCTTTGACTCCTGAACAGACAAGAGCAATTTCCAGAATTGCATATTTCCACTTGGGTAACAGATCATACAATGTCAAATTGTCTATTGGCTGGAACATAATCATATTCTCCTAAATCTCAATACAAAAGAGTTTTTTTTGATGATTGTGGCATATATATATATATCAGTTACACGATGAACCCATCAATTATTGGTGGCACCACTAAACTCATCAGGCATGATTTTCCTTCCAACTGGTTTGCTTTTGGGGCAAAATAAATTGGGACTATAACTGTGATCTAATTTCAACTAATAATCCTGGGCTAGAGGTTCAGCGAGCGTGATGGTTGGTCTACCAGAGAGCAGATGTGTGCTTTAATTCCAGCATTTCCAAGGGTGTAACCAATTAAATTTTAGGTGTATCCCCAATATAATAGTACTGTATATTAATTGGAATAATCCAGCTGGACATCTGAAGGTTTATGAATGCTCATAGGAATCTTGATTTTGGTAGACATTTTCTGGCAGGATGTCATGATGCCCTTTGCATAATTAATACTCTAGACTTTGAGCTAATGACCTGAAAAATCTCACCTAGTTAGGTTGAAAAACAATAATATAATAACAGTAATCCTTTCATTTAATAGTGTCTTTCAAAATGAGATAATGTCTTCACAGGATTTACATAGACTTACAAAAACTGCACAGCATTGAAACAGAGCACCAGGCCCAACTAGTCTAGGCTACATGAAAAGTATTCCTATTATTATTGATTTCCTTGATTTCACTCTTTAAGTTTTGGAAAATATAATTTCCTTCGTTTGTGACAGATTTCGATATCTGCATATATTGTATTGTACTGGTGCATGTTTTGGAGACACTCACTGGGAGAGCTGTTTTGGATCCAATGATTTATTGTTGCAGCTGCATTTTTTGGAGTTTATCTTGGAAACAACAGGAAAGAACTAGCTGTCTGATTATGTTAAAACTGTAAACCAATACTTGTTTGATAATTTTATTCTACTGGAGTGTGCTGCTCAATACAGTGTTAGTTTTGAGCAAGCAGTTCTGACAAGTTAATCCACATCACCACTGAAGTTACAATTTCCACAGCTCATAGGCTCTGCTCACTTGACAATTTTCAGTTCCCCTTCCCAGACCCATATAGAATCTCGAAATTCAAATTAGTGTGAACATGGTATTTTCCAAAACCCAAGTTTGACAGTGAGCAGATATCTAAGCTTTGGAAATGCTGTAGAAACACCAATATTCCAAACGCCACACATGGTTGTGAGGAGCACACTAGAGTCCAAAATAACCCAAGTTTATTTCTGCCACTAAAACTGCCAAATGAAGTAGCACATCAACAAGATAAGAAACATTGGCCATTTAGCCATGGACTATAATTGTTGAAGGGTATGCGATTTTGAACAAACCAGTGACTTGACAGTAGATCTCAGCTGTACGATGACTGAAAATGTAAGAATGTACAACTCTAGCCAGCAATGGACAAAATAGGGGAAGTGTTTTGATATAAAGGGAGAAAGTCCTTTGTAGTTGATAATCTAATCATATTGGCTATGTTTCCCTTTGATCCTTTAGCATTTACACAGCCTAATCCTCTTGAAACATTTTGTGGAATGTAGAATTTGTACAGTATCAAAAGTAAAAAGTACAGGACTGCAGCTACTTTGTTTAATTCAAGAATAATATGATTCAATACATTTCATGTTTGATGCACATCACTAATTTTTACTTCATAAAATTATAATCCTTGCATTTGATATAGCGCCTTAGCACATCATCAGACCTCTCAAAACGCATTCACAGACACCAGAAGAAACTCCTGTCTTTTTTCAAATAGTGTCATGGGATCTTAAGATCTACGTAAACAGGCCTATTAGGACCTCAACTTAACATCTCATCTGAAGGACGGCATCTCCGACAATGCAGCAAACCCCCAGCATTGCACTGGAGTGTCGGCCTAGGCTGTGAGTTCAAACTGCAGACGTGGGGCTTCGACTCACAAGCTTCTAACTTAGAGACAAAATTCCAATGAAGTGAGCCAGTCTGACGCACAAGATACTGTAGTGAGAAACATTGCAGTGGTTGTATATGCTGGGCTGCTGGAACCTTCTTCCTGTACAAATAAGCCTCTATTCCGGAACTCTGTCTATGTCTCCACATTCAATTCTGTCTGAGCCTGATCTACGTACAATATGTAGAATATATCTCCAATCTTTTTCACCATGATGTCTGCTGATTGATATTGTATTAGCAGAATCTCTTGTGACATGCTCTTTTAATGTATGCTTACAGCAGAGACATGGCTTTGTGAACTGCTGAATCTTGTTTCTCCAAAGTATGATATAAGAGCCTCCACTACTCTTTCTCCCACCCCCACTGCCAACCCCAGCTTGTCCCATATCCCTTGAGACCACATGAAGGAGGCCAGGACAATCTCAACATTGATGGCTGCATGATGTGAGGAAGCTTAGCACATCACAGACAAGAGGAAATCTTTCAAAGTCAGCCTTTCCCCTGCAGATTGTAAATTTGTCAGTGATAGATTACCTGCATGATAAATGCTTGTGATCACCAACAGCATATATAGTTCTTTTAACAGAAGGCAGAAGGCAATGCTTCGTCTGAAGCATGGATGTCAGGGGATTGATGACTCCATCATATCGCTATGACAAATTGAAAATGTGTATGTAACTAATTGCTCCTTCTATAGTGTTACCACAGGAGAAATGCAGGAGTCACAGAAATGTTTTTGGTTGGCTGGGTGTCTGACATATGCAGAAAGCCACCATTAAGCACCGTAAAACATCCTCCTGAACCGACAAGTGCTATACAAATGCAAATTGCTACTGTTATAGTTGGCCAAGTATAATGGACACTTTTTGGGGTAACAATAAAAGGATGTTGCAATAACAATCAAGTAAATATGTTTCTGATGGGATATTACTTCAGTTGGTCTATGTTTCTGTAAGAATGTCTTTGTTATTAAGCCAGCTCTGCAATTTTCGGGACAGGGTATTGGGGTTTTCCCTTGTGCTGGCAGGGCAAGGATCAGTTGGTTAAGGTCACACTAGTAACAGCACAGAAACAGGCTATTTGTCCCATCAGCTCTGCAATGCTGATGTTCTTCTGTAAAGTCTAGCTGAATGCTACTTAGACACCTGACATGAAATACACAATGGTGAGTTTATCCTGCGTACTGAAGACATCAGCAGAGCAGAAGACATGAAACAGCAAATTAAACTCTGGATTCAGTATGTGGAAAATCTATTTAATAATGCTTTTTTAATATGATAGAGCCCTGCCCACACTCCCCTTCACATTATGTCAAGCAATCCATCACTTTTCCTTGGAGAGGCTTTGATCTGAAGTGTTTCTTATGGAAAGGACTTCCCTCCCTTCTTCCTCTCATTCGCATTAATCTAACCCAAGCACTCAAATCCCCTGAAACAGCAGCAGTTTCTCCCATTGTGAAACTCTGTAAAAATAGCTGCTGAGCCAAATCAACCCTTTTTGCATCACAGAGGAGTTTACTTTGAGAGCCGTCAACAGGTATATTCACCAGTTATTACCCCTTTCCTGTTTGGATCTGGAAATAATGCATTAAAGATTGACCTGGCAGCACCACTAAAATGGGGGTCTAATTTGTTGTTTGGGAACATTTTTATGACTGGGATTAACTGTGTGTAAATGTAAGTCTTCAAAATGAAATTATTTTGTAACGAACACTAAAGTAACATATTTCAGATTTTTTTAAATTATTTTCATTTGTTGTCAAAGCTATAATTTGGGGAACCTGTTATTCTCAGATCCTGACACATAATTTGATGTGCAGTACTATAAAAGCAAATGTTCAAGTTTGCATGAGGGTTAAATTAATCTAGCAGGTAGTGTGGTCCTAGCTGGGCAAGCATTGAGATGTTTTCCTTTGTTTACAATGGATATATGTGATTTAACATGTAGGGTAGTCCATCCTGGACAAGTATAATTCTATGTAGTTACAATCCTTAAGATGTCTAAAACTGGCATGTCGATTAAATAAAGTAAACTTTAAAAAAGGTTAAGTTACGATTAAATTTTTTTAAATGATTCCTGCGCTTTTTCTGTCACCCGAGTTCGCAGACTATGAAACAATGCAAGATTGGTATATGACTGTGCCAGGATCAGTACTGTTATGTATTTGGCTGTTTGTGGAGTCAAGGCACATTTGAATTGTCTAGGGGACCGGGGGGTGATGGGGGGGAAGGAAGGAATCTTTTATTTTCAAATGAAAAGAAAGCAGAAAAAAGAGAAAAGGAAAATAAGCTGTGAACTGAGCACCGTGAGGGTATTTGGCAGCGAGACTCACAAGTTACCTCTAGAATCTGACTGTAGTGTGGGGTGATGACATCCTGCTGTGATTGCAGGCTACATCTTCCAAGACTTTGTTTATTTTAATTGGAAGTGGTGTGATTGGACTGGCTCTCCAATGATTTCTCTTGGCTTCTGGTGCATAACCTTCAAAGTAGAGAGTGTCTGTAAAGATCACAAGAAAGATTTGGATGAAGAAAACCCTTCAGCCCATTTGATCTCATCATTCCACAACACCTACCTTCCAATCCTCCCATGACAGCATCAAACTTTATAAACAAGTCCCAGTGCCAAGCTACTAGTCACCTTCTGTGTGAAGAAATAATTCCCACTGATTTTAACTTTAAAAATCCTAAATCTATGCCCTCTTGTTTTGGTGGTGTCTGAATTATTATTCCGGGTTTAATTTACTTATCTGGTCTTAATTTCTTTATCCCATTCACATCTTACATTACATCTTACTTACCTCCATTAAAACCCTCCTGAAATGTCTTTTTTTCAACTTACATCCCTAACTTATCTAAATGTAATTTTGAAGGCTTTGATGTAGAGCCTTTCATGTTAGGAAATTATCTCAAACTGCTTCATAGGATACCGCAGAAAGGGTCGCAACTGTGCATTGTGTGGGGGAACAAGCCAGCCAATTTGACAAAACAAAAGTTCCATAAATTACCTTTTCTTTGTCTGGGGAGATTGTTGGTTGATTTCTGTTCTCTTTCTGAACAGTGCCATGAAATCCTTAATGCCCAATTGAATAGGCAGATGGAAGCTTGTTTCAAGATCTTATCTTTGCTAATAAAACATCCATTACTGATCAAAATGATGATAAAAAATCAACTGAAAAAATCAACAAAACCTGCTTCCCAGTGAACATTGTTTCTCTTTCTGACCCATGAAGTCTACTCTGCCTTTATCATTTAAGTAATAGCATTTGAGTTCTGTAAACTGTTAGAAAAATATATTGCCACCAGACCACAAAACGGATATTATTATTTTATGTTTTCTTCCGTCGTGCCAGCAGAATGAAAATACGTTGAGCCACATTGTAAGGGATAAAATGGTTTCAATTGTTTTTTTGGCACAAACTTAATTTGAATAATGTGTTTGTCCCATATTTAATTTTGTAATGATACATATCAGTGCTTGGTTTAGTGCTACTGTATTTTGCGGAAAAAGCATTGTCAGAAAAATTACTACTTTGCACCGAATAGTCAGCTCAGAAAATGTCATCTGGAAAGATCCAGATCTGACTATAATTCTTTATTTGGCTAAACACGAAAGTGACATCTCTAGCAGATTTGGCATCACAGAATCCACATTAAATCAACATTTTCAAATAAATTTCAATGTAGCTGGACTATGACAGGGATACAAAAGAATCATAGAATCTTGTCGCACAGAAGGAGGCCATTCTGCCCTCTCTTACCTTATAGCCCTGCAAATTTTCTTTCCTAGTATCTATCCAATTTCCTTTTGAAAGCTATTATTGAATCAGCATCCACCACCCTTTTAGACAGTGCATTCCAGATCATAGCAACTCTCTGGAACAAATAAATTAATGATATAATATAATTCTTGCATTTGAAAATATTAATATAATAATCATTGCATTGGATATAATGCCGTATCCCATTGTTCAGCTGTCTCAAGGCGCTTCACAGAATATACTGTAAAGTGAATTGACTATATTTTGGGGGTGAAAATGCAGTGCCTAGAATTGGATACAATGACACAATTAGCTGAGGCCTAACCAGTGATTTGTATGAAGTAAGATTCTGACAGTGGACACAGAAACAGAGATCACCATGATAGAAAATGCGTATCTAAAATCATGCCCTTGAAAGCTAAACTGTGGATCATGACAGACTAGACAATTCAGAAATTGAACTGAGCTGCGCATTAGAACTGGAAATATGTTTTATTGAAGTTTCTGGAGATTAGATAGTTGTTTTTTTGTAGGTTTGACAATGATTCACAACCAGTCAGACCTTTTTCTTTAAGTTTTCCATCACAGTGTGGTGACTGAATCACACAATTAACTCTATGAAATGATGACTGTCAGGCACAATGGAAAAAATGTGCTCTCGTGATCTGGACACAGACCATAACAGTAGCAAAGAACCAGAAAGAGAAAATGTAGATGAAACAACAGCAGAAACACTGATCAAACAGAATGCAATGTGCCATCGTATACCAAGCATCATAGATGGCATCAATCAACCTTCCTTTACTCTGCGTTATAGATAGACCAGCAATTGAGCAACTTGGGATTCTCATCTTTCAAATTGGAATTGACAATTTTCAAATCCATCACAGGGATACAAAAAAATCATAGAATCTTATAGCACAGAAGGAGGCCAATCTGCCCATCACTCCCCTCTCTTACCTTATAGCCCTACAAATTTTCTTTCCAAGTATCTATCCAATTTCTATCCAATGCCCTTTTGAAAGCTATTATTGAATCAGCATCCACCGCCCTTTTCGGCAGTGCATTCCAGATCATAGCAACTCTCTGGAACTTAGATACACAACAGGCAATATCCATTTGATCTGTGCACAAATATTTCTATATTTTCTGATTATATATTTCAACTTTGAATACAGAGAACTATAGATTGCTCTTGAGGAAGCCGGCATGGACAAGAGGACTATTTGGGCCATTGTGTCTCTGCCGGACTCCCTCAAGAGCATTTCATTCACACCGAGCTGCCTTTCCCCATACCCCTGCAGTTGATTCTTTTTAAGGCATCTATCTAGTTATCGCTTGAAGCCCAATACAGATTTTGCTTCAATTATTTCTCCTAAATACTCCTTGCATGAAAAACATTATCCTATCCTCCCCATGAGCTGATTTACTAACTATCTTAAATTGATGCCCTCCAGTTGCTGACTCACCAAACAGGAGACATTTGTTTCCCTAATAACTTAACAAAACCTCTCACAATTTGAAAGATCTCTATCAGGTCACCCTTCAACATTCTTTGTTCCAGCAAAAAAAAGTCCCAGTTCCTCCAGTCTTTGCTCACAGGCCAAATCACTCATCCTTGATTATCCACTCATCTTATAATTATTATCAATCTTTAAAGTTTAGCTGTTCCTCGATCTAGCACAAAGATATATAGCTTAGTCAGAGCAAATTTGCTATTGGCTGGCTCAATAGTTGTAGCAACCACCTTTTGGATGAAATTATTTTTCAACATTCGGAGAGAAGTTCCACAATGGGGATTATACACTAGGATATTCTCTGAATCTTCCACACAGTTCACGTACCACACTTTTCACCCTGTTGTGTGTTCCAGTGAGACAAGGGGCAGCAGACTCTCTTTTGGGGGTGGTAAGCAGGGCTTCTGAGGCTCAACTGGCTCCGAGTAACATATTTGGCAACAAAGTGTTGGAATCAACATGACTGTGGCAGTCTCTGACATTTCTATGTGTAGTTGGGATTCATGGAACTCTCAATCTGCTATGGTTACTTCTAAACATGGTAGTGGTAATAATAATAATCCTTGCGTTTGATATAGCGCTTTTCACATCTTATCGACGTCTCAAAGCGCTTTACAGAATAGACTGTAAAGTGAATTGACTGTACATTTGTGGGCGAAATGCGGCAGCCAGTGTCCCACAAACAGTCGTGGATTGAAATGACCAATTTTAATAAATGACACATGTGGCACGTTCCCACATGTGTCAGACCATAGTTGGATACGTTAACAGTTAAAAGAAAATACTGCATTCTTCAAAGAGTTGTTGTTCCATGTAATGTAAATAGAACACACAACAACCCAAAAATAACAGCTTCAGTCCAGAATGCTTGGAGCCACATTGTTGAGTGTTGTGCAGAATCCGTTCTCTCATATGGCCCTGGGATACAGAATCAAACCAGTTTCCCTTTGCAAATACAGTATATTTATTGTGTCAATTTTGGTCACAGGACTGGAGCAGGTAGCTCTGACTAATACCTAGCTTTGTGATTCCTGGAACAATAGAAGGAATTTCAACTAGACTTCCTGTTTTGAAAATGGCATTATATCATTGGAAAATGCTTTGTGCAGTTGTCATACAGTCTAAGCCAGAACTTAAGTTGAAGGACTAACTCTACAGAAACTATGCTATGTGAACCAGGCGTCTGAGGAAATGGTTTATGAATCACCCCACCTTTAACCAGTAAAGAAACATTACATTCCAGCATCATTCATTGTCATTTTTGTATTACAATGGTATGAATAAACTGCTCACACCAAAGTCCTTTTGACTTTGAAGTGAGCAGTTTTGCTCACAATGAAAAAAATGTTCACTGGCCTTAGGAAAACGACAAGCAGCCAAACTGTTGAGTTGAACCACTTCCTCCTAGTACTCCATAAAACCTCTATATAGCTTTAAATACATAGGAATATATTTTAATATTTAAAGTGATTGCAAAATTTATCAGCTGGTTTTCATTTTGTGTGAGACCATGACTCATCCTCTGTGGCAAGGCTCAAACAATATAATAATAATAGTCCTTGCATTGATAATAGTGCCTTATCATGCCTTCTAGTCATCTCAAAGCACTTCATGGCATATACTGTAATATGATTTGACTGTATATTTGTGGGCAAAATGCAGCGGTTAATTGCGTACATCTGTATCCCACAAACAGTCGTGGATTGAGTGAACCAATTTTTTTTTAGGTATTATTATCCCTGGAATAGCGATCATATAATTTCCACAGCACATTTTTCTTCATGTTTGGGGAGGGAGAAAAAACAGATAATCCATGGTCATTCATGTTGTCTTGATATAGAACATTATCACAAAGTCAAAATGCCGCAGAGCACTTCACAGGATTCGATGTAGTCACTTGGTATTTGTAGGAGAATGCTGCAATCAATTCACACTATAACAATTCCTAGCAAAAAGCCAAGTAAATGGCAAATTTGATCAGGTAGATTGTCGGTCAGAACACTAGGAGAAACTCCCTTCTTTTTCTGACAGTGCCATGGATTTTTAACATCCACCTGAACAGGGAGACAGGACCTTGGTTTAACATTGCATCTAAAGAGTGAGATGACTGGATATGCGATGCCATTGTGTGTTTTGATGAGATTCACTTCATCACATCACATGCTTGAGAAGAAAGTAAAAATAGCCTCTTTAATTAAAAATATACTCTCAGCTAAACTTAATTTATCATTCAGCCCGCTGTTCTATGTCTCCTTAATTAATTTTTACTTGTCCACAATTTAAGGTGACTTCTTTCTCAAAGCGTTAAAAGGCTGGAGCTCATGGGAATGAGAAATACTGACGTGATGTTGTTGGACAGTCTCAATTCTGCTCCAATTCACTGCAAACTGAAGGCAGAGGTCAGGTTCTCTGAGTTCTGCTCTCCTGCAGAAGCCCAAGACTTAAGTGCTTTGCTCCACGTGGAGTAATACACATTATAATACATTTAACACATTTGATGCTTGAGACCCTCTTTGTCAAAAACTGAATACCCTGATTTCACAACTCTAGTTTGTATTGCTCTCATCGTTTTGTTCTTTAAATTCAACTGCAACCTAGTCTGGTAAAGGTCTGCTGCGATTTATCAAAAAACAAAGTTCATAATCTCCCTCTCTATTGCTCAAGCCTCGTTAAAGTGCACACTCCCACATTCCGATTGGGAGTCAGTTCTGGCACAATTTGATCATTAGCATAAAAGGGTATCTCCTTTGAAAATACTCCTTCAAATTCTTTCGCCTACTACAAACAGAGGTCAGGTCCCCCTTGGTTCATACTTTATTTCTTTTTTCAGTTCACATAGAGATTAAAACAATTCTGGGTCATAATACCTGCCACTCACTGGCTCTTATTGTATGAGAGCCCCTGTTTCGGTTAGCTAAGCTAATCAGTCAGCTGTCAAATGCCATAAAAGGGTCCTGGACAAACTCTGTTCTGATCTGTGCTTTGGCCAATGAAAATGTGTCAGCAATATTTCAGCATGACAACAAGTGATTTCGAATGAACTAACGCTAGTATTTTAATTAAACCAAAAATGCTCTTTCTCGCTCAACAAAAAACATCACAACATAATACAGTGGTTGGTAATACTCGATTACCACATAGTTTAGTTTTATGTATACCAGGGATCCCAAAACCACAGCATCATCATATCTTGATATCCAGCAACACTTTAAAAGATTAGCTGTTAAACAATTATATTAGTGGGGCTATTTTTTTCCCATTTTCCTCTCAATATAGAAAAACCCTCTATTCAAGTCATGATCAGGGTAAAGGGTAAAATTAAGAAAAGATATCATGAAAGTTGTTCTGTTTTCCACAGGTTACGTTTTTACCCTTTAAAAATGGCTTGCAGTTTGTTAGCACTCTGCTGCCATTAAAGGATCTCATGGTGTTCTCGGTTTGTGAAATGTAGATTAATTCCTGGATGATAAAATTGCTTTGACAAGTAATGTGTGACTACGTAAACAGTGCAGTCTTTTATAAGTCACCATTACAGGATCAGTTGATTTGTCAAAACAGTGTGAATCAGGAGCAAATAAGACAAACAGAATGCTCATCTAAACTGACAAATCAGTTGAGTTCAGATCTCTAGCATTCATGCTCAAGCCATACACAGACACGTAGAATCTACAGCACTGAACCACAATATTTGGTCCAACTAGTCCGTGTGGTGTTTATATTCTACTTGAACCTTCACCGCTCTTAATCCCCGCTCCTCTATTTCCTTCTTTCTCATTTATGCATTGAGTTTCTTAAATGCATTGATGCTTTCTGCTTCAACCACAACCTCTGTCAATGAGCTCACCAACTTCCTTATAAAGGAATTCCTCCTAAAACCTCTTAAATCTATTAGTGGCTATCTTTACATTTGTGCTCCTTGCTAAAGATTTGAGAACAAGTGGAAACAGTCTATTCATGTCCACCTTATCAAACTCCTTTCATCAGTTTAAATACCTCTATCAGGTCCATGCAATTGTAATGATATGTTTCTCATTACAATTAGTTATTAAGCCACGATTGTTAAACAGCAGATAGTTTGTTAGGTCAAACATTTCAAACTATTTTGAGCTTTTTTTTAAACATACATTAAGATTGTGCAACTAAGTCAAAACAACTGACCACAAATTTCAACAACAACTTAATGTGTTCTTCACATAGGTTAGTGTTCTTGGAGCATTCAATCGCTACCATTTGCAGAGCAGCATAGAAGGTTTCCTGGACACATATCAAAGATAAATATTCTACACACAGATGTTTTTTTACAGAAGCTTTTATGTGTGATGTAGAAACATTATTTCAGTGATGTCACTTTGATCTTTGAACATTGATATAGTATTTTTCACTCAGGTCTCAAAGTGCTTAATTTGACCTTGAGATATGATTGTGTTAAATGCGTAAAAATGCATCTCTAAACCTAAAAATATACCTTTCCACTGCACCCTTGATCACCTAGCCCCCTCCCTTCTCTCTTGCTGAATGTCCAGCGTTTTTGGACGTCCTCCTGACGAAAAAGGCACTATAAAAATTTTATTTGTTATTATTTATTGTTTCCACCTTGCCATTGTAAAGTCCTCTGAGACAGACATTATCCTACATGAAAAGCAAACATGCAAAAAAAAATGAAAGATTCTGACAAAGGGTCATTGACCTGAAGCATTAACCCACTTTCCTCTCTCCGGAGATGCTGCCTGACCTGCTGAGTGTTCATAGCGACTTCTGTTTTTATTTCTGTGTAATTGCGAGTTATTGTTGTGTGTGCTCTTGTGTTTAGGGATTGTTAATCAATTGTAAGAATAAACTGGTTTCTTTTCACTTCCAGTCAAATGCGTTTAAGATATATCCCCATACTGGATCAACTTTGTTGTTAACAGCTTCACATTGACTGAATATTTACAGTGAATGGTTGAATGCAACGCCCAATTCCTTTTACTTTTCCAACATTCCTGGTGAATACTTTTTCATCGTGTGCATAAGCTTCATATCATGTTAGATTGTACATGACCTAATAATTATTCATATTAAAATTAATTTGGCATTCCTTTGTTCTTTGCTGAATTTACGAGATCTTTATGCATATCTTCCTTATATTTGTTACTGGTCACTAAATTCGAGAAAGGTTTTCCTAAAAAAGTAAATTTTCCTATGAATTTGTGTAAATAGCAGAGAACTTAGATAAGTCTTTGTAGAACTTTGCTGGTTCCTACCCTTTGATGGCGCTTTGCCCATTTGTCACCTTCTCTGTTTCCTAAACCACTTTCAATCCAGCTAACCATTTTGTTAATGCTTTGAGGAGTCTTTCTTCAAGAGTCTTGCTTGAGCAACTTTATCAATGTCTTTTGAAGTTATTCAAACTACTGTATATAGCTTTCATTCATCAAATTCTTTACAACATCAAGCGCAGCATAATAGACCTCACAAGAGATTTACAAGCATATATAATACTTAACTCACAGATGAGAAATAGGGGAAACTGTTTCAGACTGTGAACTTCATGATTTAGCAAAAGATTATCATTATAGTATTGAAATTCCTGAAAACATCTGTTTCTAAACTATAAATACACAGTGAAGAGAACAATATGCTGTATTAGTTTGAAGCCTGTTGAGTTTGAAGACATTTTGGTTTTAATTCAAAAATAACAGGAAAGGAAGCATTTAAAACAGAAGTAGGAATAAAATTATTATTATGAAATTTTAAAAAATGGTCTGGCCTGTAAATGTATATAATTTTCTGATATTCAGTCTTTTTTTCCACTTACCAATTTTTACCTCTTTTCCCAAGACTCCTGAAAACAAGGGTACTGGACTCATTTAGAGTAATAGCTTATGTTGTGATGAGATAACAATTGGGTGGGTGTTCTGTTAAGATGAGATCAAATGATATCAGTCTGGCTCAGTTAGTTGCACTCTTGCCTCTAGAGTCATAATGTTGTGGGTTCAAGCTTCATGTTGAGATTTTGATCTCACGTGGTCTGAATGTGCACTGCATTAACACAGGTGTTGTCCTTTGCATGAGATCTTACAATGGAGGTCCTCGCTACCTTTGATATAATGCCTTTCACCCGAGACTCAAAAGTGCTCGACATGATTTAATGTAAGGTGTCATGACTGCATATTTTTGCAGGCGAACATGTGATTTGCCACAACAATGCCCTGCAAACAGCCATGAAGTGAATGACAAGTTCTGTATTGTGATTGTTAGCCAACACACTCTTTTGCTCTGAACCTGTGTTGCTCCAAAGGAGCAAATGGATCTCAATTGAAGTCTCATCTGAGGGATGCCGATAATGCTACAATATCAACCCCCTCTGTAGAAATATGTGTCTCCGGCTTATTAATTCTGCTTCTTATAATTTGTACTTTCCTATTTTCTTATAAACCACCAGTAAAGCCTGCACTAATTTTGTTAATTTCCTTTTTCTTTTTCTCAATTCTGTGCTATAAAGAACCTAGAACATAATGTGAAGAGGGACTGAGCTGTTCCTCTTCAAACCTGCTTGCTCATCCTTACACAAAGCATCTGCTGGCTCCCTAATGTTGTCACTACCAAGGAGACGAAAATACCATCTCAGCCTTGATCTGCACAAGTCCTTAATTAGCACTGGTGCAAAGAGCATTGTATTGCTGTGTCAAGAGGAACATTTTGTCCATGGTTTCTTAAGTATACACTATCAAAGCCAAATCTTTGGATAGACGGGCTTTCGAATGGACGATGCACTGGATATTTTGCATAGAAAAATAACAAAGCCTGAGGCTAGCATAGTAAAGCTGACATTGTAGCTCAGTGGTTAGAGCACTCGCCTTACAAGCGTGAGACCTGTGTTCGAATCCAGGCAGGTCAGGGCGAAATCTTGGGTAAGTTTCCTTACTCCACACGCCTAATAATAATCCATCCAAAAAAAACCACATTAATAAAAAATTGTCATTTCAATCAATGACTGTTTGTGGGACACTGTTGTGTGCAATTGGCTGTTACGTTTCACCCACAAATATACAGTTAATTCACTTTACATTATATTCTGTGCAGCGCTTTGAGATGTCGATAAGATGTGAAAAGCGCTACATCAAATGCAAGGATTATTGTTATTGTTATTGTTATTATTATTGTTGTTGTTGTTATTATTATTGTTATTATTATTGTTATTATAATATTGTTTAACAACTGCCTGTGATTCATTTTTGTAACACAGCTAATTTATTCTGTGAATTTCCTGGCTGCAAAAAGAAATGCACAAAAATGTTATGTAAACGTCTAAAGACCACTATAATTCAACAGTCATTAGACATTCATATACAAAAAAGTGTGGTTTCTACTCAAATACCTATTTGTTTTATTTTCATGTAGACTTTCACACTAAATTTAGAACTTGAACACATTTTTGTTAAATTAACTTTTTAATACAATGTTATTCCTATACATTTACTATGCCTTTAACATAGAAAATATTCAGTTTAATCAAATGTTAACCAAGAGAATTATACAATGAACAATATTTTAAAAGTCACTAGGACAATCTATCATTATTTAAATATTATGTCTCCTGAAATTATTTAGATTTCAGGATTATAATAATTATAATGCTTGCATCTGATATAGCACCTGATTACTTTGTCAAGACATCTCAAAGCACTTTACAGGATATACTGTAAAGTGGATTGACTGTGTATTTTGTGGGAGAAACATGGCAGCTAATTGTACACAGCAATGTCCCACAAACAGCCACAGAGTGAGTGACCTTTTTTTTTAATTTGGGAAATTGTTGGCCAGAACACTGGGAGAAACATCCTTCTCTTTTCAAATATGTGCCATGGGATCTTTAATATCTACCCAGACAGGTCCTCGATTTGTTTCATTGGAATAATTGTTATCAGATCAATCATTATTGTTTTAATGGTTTAGCTAGCTACGGAAATAATATACGCAATGTTCTATGTACAAAAAATTTAAGCCATAAAATTAGAAGTTCAACAACTTAGGGATATCTATTCTTGGTTCAGGAAGAACTAGAACGATGTACATCCTATAATACATGGCATAAGGCAAAATGATGCCAGAATAATTTATGGCATTCTGATAGACTTTAGCCTTCAAATGTCAAATCCCAATTCATATGCTGCACTGCTGAATAATACCTTCTTAGCAGCTAATGCTCTTGCTTCACAACTTGCCTCTTGCTCAGTGATTTAATGTAATGATAAGACAGTAGCAGAATATAACATCACTAAAAGTATTTTATAAGATTTGAAGACTATTTTATGATTTACCCCATGCTAAGGATTGTGCCTCAGACAAAATTAATTTTTCCTATGAATGTTCATTTGTGCAAGTGCACTTTATGAATGTTTTCACTTGTATTTGTAGGTGAATGTGGCAGCCAATCTGCACACAGCAATGTCTCATGAACAGCCATGAAGTAAATGACCCAATTTTCTTGAGGAATTGTCAGCTAGCATACAAATTTTAACATCCCTCTCAACAGCCAGATGAGACCGAGGTTTAACCTTCCTAGCATAGGACGGAATCTTCAAATATTACAGCATTTATCCAGGGCTGTAATATAACCATGGAACCAGAGACATTTATGGCAAGGAAGAAGGCCATTTGACCTATCATGTCGGTGCTGGCTCCCCCAGGAACAATCCTTTCAGTCCCACTTACTTGCCCTTTCTCCAGACTCTTGCAGCTGACTCTTTATAAGTTTTCTGCTTAGTTCCCTCTTGAAGGCCAGTGTGGTTGTTCCCTCAATTACCACTTCTGTCAGCACATTCCATATCTTATCTATTCTGTGAAAAATTTGCTCATTTACTAATTGCATTGAATTGATTCACTATTGACACACTGACCAGTGGAAATAATTTCTCCCTATTGATTCCATCAAAACCGCTCATAAATTCCCAGGTAGCAAGCCCATATGGGCCCCATATGGGACAAATTGGGTTGATCCATGCCTATATGGGCCCCACATGGGCTTGCTACCTGGGTTAAAAACTGTGGATTAGGTCACCCCTCAACTTCCCTTTTCCCAGCGAAAAAAGATCCCAGTTCCTCATTCTCCGCTCATAGTCCAAACCACTCATCCCAGATATCATCCTAATAAATCTCTGCATCCCCTCTTTCGTCTTGATGCCTTTTCTAAGGTGGGCTAAGCAATATTTGTTGCAACATTCCAACTGAGGTCTAACCAACGATTTATATAAGTTTAGCATTATCTCTTTGGAGTGTCAGCCCAGGACAATATACGTTTAAAGTCCAGATGCAGACTAGAACACAGTCTTTGCGATTCAGATGGACGGTTCTACCAACTGTACCTAAATATATTTTGTAACACAATGTCCAATTCATGTCTATTTAGAGATCAAATTACAATATGCAGAGCCAGCCACTGCCAACCAATGCAGTGAATTGGTTCACATGCACTTCGGGAACAGCATGTTGCTCACTTTCCCTAACCGACCGTGACCACCAGTGATAGATCAGCTTATTACACCACATGCAATAAAAATTATTCTACATTTCGTTAAACATTAAGAAACATTATAGACGCAAGAAAAATGTCTCTGTTCTCTACTTGGATAAAGACAAAATCCTTGTCCTCACTTTCAAGGCCATTCATAGCCTTTCCCCTGCCTATCTCTCTGACCTACTGGCTCCCTACCAGCCTGCCCGTACCCTCCGTTCACCAGACTCAGGCCTGCTCTGCATCCACCGCCCTAACCGCCCAACCATCGATGGCCGGGCTTTCAGCCTCTCTGCTCCCACACTGTGGAACTCCATCCCGCAGCCCTTCTGTCTCGCTTCCTCCCTTTCCTCCTTCAAGGCCGGTCTCAAGACCTTCTTCTTTGGCCGCGCCTTCGGCTGCCCCACTAACTCTGCCCCCTTTCCCACTCTCCTTCCCCTTCCCCTACCTCGACCCTCCCTCACCCCCCATCACCCCCACTCCCGACCTGACTGTTCAGTGCTTTGGGACGTCCTCCCGACGTGAAAGGTGCTATATAAGTGCAATTTTGTTGTTGTTGTTGTTGCATCATTGTATTGCCAAATGACCTACATTATGAAACAAATCTAGTCTGCTAATGAAGTATTGCCAACCAGTGGATTCAATTATTTGTTCTTGCATCAAATAAAACCACAAACCAATGATCACTCAGTAGCCGTTGTTCTGCTAACTAAGATAATAATAATTCCTCAAAAAAACACACAATAATAAAATTGGTCATTTCAATCCACCATTGTTTGTGGGACACTGCTGTGCACAATTGGCTGCCATGTTTTGCCCACAAGTATACAGTCAATTCACTTTGCAATATATTCTGTGAAGCGCTTTGAGACATCCAGAAGACATGAAAAGCGCTATATCAAATGTAAGGATTATTATTATTATTACCGGACGCTGCAGTGAGATGCGACGAAAGAGTCATGTAAAATCTAGAAGCCTTATCTCTTGAAAGCAAAGCACAACCAAAGAGATACAGGAGATCCTAAGGTAGATGCTTGATGTTTGAAAGCTGGTTCGGAGGCATTGGTAGCATTTGGTTAGTGAGATATCAGCTGGACTGAAGCAAAACAATTCCGAAATAGAAAAGTATAACTAGATTAGATAGGAAAATGGTCAAATGATTTAATATATGTAGGGCAGACAGAGAATTGGAAATATGACAGCATTGAGGGGAAGAATGGAAATCTATTTTTGTCATTTGAATTTCTCAATTTTTTTTAACCTTCAAGTTGTTCTCTTACCATGCTGGAAGGCACTAAGGCAGAGATCCCGGGACTCTGTAGCTTACTGCAAAGTCTGTCATATGGCAGTAAAAAAAGTGACTCTGGACAAGTCACTTCTATCATAAGCAGCACTAGAGAAAATCTTTCCTTCTCCCTAACATCTACACACACATAGTCGGACGCACTAGATGGCAACCATGAGCAGGAAACTGTTTCAGGTTATTTTTTCTTCTGATCCGAGGAAGGATCAGTACTCTACCACTCTTACTCTACCACTGCTGCCTCAAGTGAAATCAATTCTCCAAACACAGACAAGGGAGAGAAGCAGAGAACATAAAGGCCTATATAAAAAATATATATTTACAGCACTTCAAGACAGTATCCTGCATAAAAAGTATTATTTATGTGTGAATTGTTTTGACATATTTTAGCAGTGTCATTGCTGAAATATCACAGAATGGTTTGTAGCAGTGTCCCATTTAGTGAGTGAAAAACAGTAGTCTATTCAGGGGAGATGGGAATTGTGCTATTGTTCCCTATAATAAAAGGGATAGCTTACTCCCTCCAGGTAGTTTGTTCATTTTTGGTAAGTTTTACACAAGTAAAGACATACTTAAAAGAATCATAGTATCATAGAATTATATAGCACAAAAGGAGGCCATTCGGCCCATCATGTCAGTGCCGGCTCTTTGAAAAGAGCTGTCAAAATCAATCCCACTCTTCCACTATCTGCCCATAACCCTGCAACCCTATCCTCCCCAACCAACTATCTATTTCTCTCTTAAAAGTTGTTATCGAATCGGGTTCCATCACCCTTTCAGGCAATACATTCCGGATCGAACAACTTGCTGTGTGAAACTATTTCTCTTCACCTCCCCTTTGTTTCTTTTATCAACTATTTTAATCAGTGTCCTCAGATTACCAACCCATTCGTCAGTGGAAATAGTTTCTGCTTGTTCACCCTATCGCTCCTCTATCTATTAAGACTCATTTTAACCTTCTCTGCCCCAAAGAGAATAATCATAGCTTCTCTAGCCTCTCCTGATAACTCAAGTTATTCCTTCCTGGTACTATCCTGGTTAATTTCCTTTGGGCCCTCTCCAATTCTTGACATCCCTCCTAACTTGTGGTGCCCAGAACTGAACACAGTACACCAGCTGAGCCCTAACAAGTGTTTTATAAAGGTTCCTCTTAACTTCCTGACTTTTGTCTTCTATGCCCTTATATATAAAGCCCTTATATATAAAGCCATTATCCCAAATGTTTTTTGAACAGCTTTATCTACCTTTCCTGCCATTTACAACGATTTATATGAACCTCCAGACCTCTCTGTTCCTTCACCCCTTTAAGATTCTACTATCTAGCGTATACTGCCTCTCCTCATTCTTCCTCCCAAAATGCATTACTTTGCATTCATCCATATTAAACTGGGTTTGCCATGTGTCTGTTCATTTTACCAGTCTGGCCACTATCCTCCTCACTGTTTACCACTTTTCCTAGCTTTGTATCATCTGTAAACTTGGAAATTGTATTTCCCTATACCCAATCCAAGTCATTTATATAGACCAAAAAACAACATTGGTCCCAATACTGACGCCTGCAGGACACCACTGCATACTTTCCTCCAGTCGGAAAAACAACCATTTTTGAGAGGTGAGTTATTTAAAATACACAGTTCCAACAGTGGCTTCAGTTGTGTGCCTCTCACCACTTATGTCCCTGTGCAATTGTGGGTAAAATACCATGTGTTGCCACATATCGGATCAAGATTGCAGTTCCTTTGTGTGCGAGGCAAAAATGTTATGATCATAACTTTTCCAGTCAAACTAACAATCAGACCAGCTAAACATACCTACCAACATGAAGGTAATCTTGGGTTGTTAAATACTACAGCGCATGACTGCACTGAGTAGATATTATAATAATAAAAAATAATAATCCTTGCATTTGATATAGCACTTTTCATGTCTTCTAGACATCTTGAAGTGCGTCACAGAATATACTGTAAACAACAACAACATAGAGCGCTCTCCATGCTGGGTGGTGTCTCAGAGAGCTTCACAGAGGGCATAGCCCAAGGTTGAGCCAGAGGAAGGGGGAAGGTGACCATAAGTATGGTTGAAGAAAAAGGCTTTCAGGGGTTGAGAGAGGGAGATTCAAAGTTTTGGGGCATGATGGCTCCATGATGGAGTGGAGGATTCAGGGACAAGAAGGAGCCCTGACACAGTAGAGCAGAGGGAATGGGTGGAGAGAGGAGGTTAGAGAGGTAGGAGGGTGCAGAGGACTGGAGGGACTTAAACACAAGATTGAGGATCTTGAAGTGGATCCATTCTGTGACAGGGAACCAATGGAGTTTAACAAGGACTGGGGTAATCACTATATGAAGTTTGATAGAAGGATAACTGGGGATCAAACCTGATATCTAAATTGTGCACAGATCCAGAGAGTTTGGAGACGCAGAGGGAGCCCTGTTCACAGATAGAGAGGACGTTGCTTATGAATTGTACAAGTGCATGGTGGAAACTGGACTGGAGGGGTTCAAGTAGGGTATAGTGTGTGCAAAGTTGATTGGCAACAATGAATTCCAGGACTTTGCAAGGAAGGGCAGGTTTGAGATAGAGCGGTAGTGGCTGAGATTGGAGGGATCGAGGGTTGATGTTTTAAGGAGGTGGGTGATTACATCTGTTTTGAGGGGGAGTGGGACTGATCATGAGATGAGGGACTAGTTAATGGTGCTGCCAGCAGTAGGCAGAGGACAGGAAGCTGGGTTATCAGCAATTGGGCGGGGAAGCAGTTGAGGCAGCGGGTGGTGGGTTTCATTGTGTTGGATGAGAGGGAGGAAGGAGAGATGGAGGCAAATTAATGTAGAATGGGGGGGTCGTGGTAGGAGCTGAGGATGGGGTGGGTGAGAGAGATGGAATGGGAGTGGTGGGTAACACGGGCAGAAGGATGCCAGATGTATGTTGTCAATTTTGGAGGTAAGGAAGTCCATAACCTGTTATTATTTGGCATTTGATGTAATTATTGACTTAAGGGGTAGCAGGGAGGAGTTGGTGGTCAGTGGAGAATAGGATTTCAGAGTAGTTGTTTGCCTCCAGGATATTTGACTAGTACGCAGTTTGTGCTTGCAGCATGGAATGGAGGCAGCTGTGAAGATGTTCGAGCCTAATATGGTGGTGAACTGTGAGGCTAGTTTCCTGCCACTTGCACTTGAACAGCTGGTTTTGAGATTTTAGGAAGCGGAGATGGCTATTGTACCAGGAGGAGTGTAAGGGTTTGGGGACAGACCTGGATTTCAGGGGTCGAGGGAGTTGAACATAGAGAGATCATGGAGAAACTGGATGGGAGGATCACTGCAGGTGGAAGGCATAGGACACCTGAGGATGAGAGGCTCTTTGTGAGAGTCTCAAGGGGAAGCCTTTTCCGTGGACGGAAAAGTGTAGTTGAGGGTTTGATGGAGGAGAGAGGGATGCAAGAGGAGAAGATGAGGAAATGGTCTGAGAAGGTCTTGTCCATGATGCACAGCTCAGAAATGTCAAGGCCATGTGTAATGACAAAGTTGAGGGGGTGGCCATGTTGTGGGTTGGAGAGTTGATTTGGTGGGTAAGCATTAGGGAGGAGAGAAGGGCGGTGAAATCTGAGGATGTGGTGCAAGGGGCGTTTAGATGGAGGTTGAAATCGCCAATTATGAGCAGGTGTTCTGAGCAGAGGAACATAGAGGAGAGGAAAGCGGAGATATCAGAAAGGAAGGAGCCAGGTGGGTTTGGGGGTGGTATAGGAGAAATTTGAGTAAGAGAGAGGATGTATGGTAGAAGGTGAGCTGCTCAAATGAGGAGAAACAGCCAGAGGAATAAAGGGATAGACTGATGGAAGCTTTGGAGATGAAGGCTACCCCACCACCATATTGGTTAGGGCTGGGAGTGGTGGAAGGTGAAGGGGAGGCTTCAATAAGGGAGTTGAGGTCACTGGGGGAGAGCCAGGTTTCCGGAAGCTCAAGAATATTGATGTGCTGATCCAGGATGAGGCCATGGATAGTGATGGCTTTATTGGAGAGCCAGTGGACATTTTGTTGGGAAATGTGGATGGTTAGCTGGTGGGTGGGGATAGAGGAGAGAGTAGTATGGAGAGGATTTGGGGTGGGGAAGAGATGACTGTGGAGTGCAAGGAGACGGGAGAAGTAGGGAGGGCACGTATGAGGGAGGCGGAAGTGATGTTTGCATTTTGGAGACGGAGAGAGTGAACTATGGGACAGCTGGGGTGGTCGCTCTGGGACAGGGACAGTGCGGAGGTGGGTATGGGGAAAGGTGGGATGACAGTCATGGCTTAGGTGCAAGAGAGTCCAAGGGGAAGGAAGGAAAAGGTAGCAGAAGATTAACTGAATAACCCTTACATTTGATATAGCACCTTATCATATCATTGAGACATCGCAAAGCACTTCCCGGTATACACTGTAAATTTAGCCAGCCTGATGCGTGAATCAGACTTTCAGAATTTGAGAGGTGAAATGGTAAGAGATTACACCCACTGATGAGGGCAGTCAATTTGCGTTTAGCAACGTCCTATAAACAGTTGTTGAATGATTAACCGATTTTATCTGGGCGATTATTGACCAGAACACCAGAAGAAACTCCCTTCTCTTTATATAGAATAGTGGCATAGGCTCTTCAATATTCCCCGAACAAGCAGACAGACATCAATTTAATATCCATCCAAAACAATTGGCACTCACCTACCAGAATTGCAATGGAATGTCAACCTAGAATGCCTGGGTTCAAAATCCTGACATGGGACTGAAATATGTGGGACTTAAACCCACAACTGTCTGACTCAAAAGCAAGAATGCTACCAAATGAACCAAGCTGGACATGTGAGGCTTAAACGATTTGAGGTGAAATGGTAAAAAGTGATTATCATTGATTGCTACATCAAAAACAGTAACTGCATTCAGTAGGATAATATCTTGGAAAGCTGAAAAAGGGATGATCTGAGGATTGCAACTGGAAGAATTAAGGGGACATTACAAACATGTTTTATGCAGTGGGCAAGTAGAACATGAAAGATTTTTCCCAAATTGAGGCTGAGGCCATAATAATTTGAATTAATTGGATTAATATTAAAGTGAATGAATATAAAATGGTTATAGGGCAAGAACAGAGAATTTGAATGATTGTATCAGTTGGAGAATTGGAATTAGTGTAGTAAACTGCAATGGCTGAGTTGGAACCACCTTGGACAGGATGAAGCAAAATACCTGTGCTGAAATTTCAGATTTTTTGTTAGTAATTGGCTAAAGGAGAGTAGTGAATGGATTTGATGTGACTTTATGAATGGAATTTGATGCTTATTTGTCCTTTGATGAAAAGGAAATATTGATTAAAATATGATATGAATTATATGCTCAAGGGAATATGGAGGAGTTCCATAAACCTGACAAGTCGTTGAGAGTGTTTCTGAAGCCAGGGATTATATGTGACTCTTTGGAGGATATAATGCACTAGCTTGTTTGTATTGTGACATATTTCTGGAGGATGCAATACATTAGCTTACATTGAATCAATATGAATCTGCTATCTTGGTGAAGAGTGTTAGTGCTGAAGAAATTATTCAGTCTTGTAAGCCTTGTCGGAAACACACTTATTGCTCATCACACACAAAACAGCTGGCAGACTCAAGTATCAGCAGCTGTCAAGATTCAGACCATCAGTTAAAGCAGCACAGCATAGAATAGTAACAGTTGATATGTTATATTGGGAAGAGATTGTATTTAGAGTGAATGAGTTTTAACATTAGCCATTCTCCTCTCACCATCAGATGCCCATCTCCATCAGTCATACCACAGGTAGGAGATGAGTGAGGATCATTTTAGAAGTTGCTTGCAAAATCGGTAAAAGGCTAAAGATAAGCAAAAGAAGGTTACCACTTCAAGAATAATTAAAGGCATTGTTAACTTGAGGGCCATAAAGTCAGAACTGGATGAGCTGCTAACATCTGAGGGAGTCAAGTAGTAGGGTTGAGTCAAAAGTTAATAATAATCCTTACATTTGATATAGCGTCTTATTATGTTGTTGAGACATCTCAAAGTGCTTCACAGAATATGCTGTACAGTGAATGGACTGCATATTTCATGGGCAAAACTGGCAGTCAATTGCACACAGCAGTGTCCCACAAACAGGAGTGGATTGAGGCTCCTGCCCATGCCTCCATTCAACCATATGTTATAAGGAGATACATGTGGTGTCCTGCAGTTCAATAGTTAGAGCATTCACCTCATATTCGTGGCAAAGTATTTTGCATCCTGGAACACATCTGCATAAAAAACATTTCCAATGATTTGGGCAACCTCAGGCTCTTCAACCTTGAGAGAAGACAACTCAGAGGGGATCTCATAGAGCTGTACAAAAGTTTAAATGGGATTGAAACATTATACAGCAAAACTCATCCAAAACTCCACTGCCCGCATTCTCACCTGCACCAAACTTTGTATCCCAATTATCTCAGTTCTTGCCAAACTGCACTGACTCTTTGTTACAGAACGGATCGACTTAAAGACTTCAAGATCCTCCCTCCTCATTTGTGTTTATATCTCTGCACTCTTCTACCTCTCTAACCTCCTGTCTCCTCACAGCAGTACCTCCACTCTACTGGGTCCAGTCTCCTCCTTGTCCCCCAAATCCTCCACTTCTCCATCGGCAGCCATGCTTTCAAACACTAAGCACCAAAATCTTTGATCTCCCTCCCTCACCCCCTCCTTTCCAATCTTTAGGTTGCACCTGGGACCGGGAAACGTTTCTGACCTTTCCCGTCCTGACTGTTCAGCGCTTTGGGACGTCCTCCCGACATGAAAGGCGCTGTATAAATGTAATTTTGTTGTTGCTGTTTCTCTTTGACTGTATTTATGGTCGCCTTCCCCCACCCCCTTCCTCAACCCAGGGTCCACCAGTGTGAAACACTATGAGATGGCACCCAGGAGGGCGCCATATAAATGTAAATTGTTGTTATTGGTGTAACTCGCACCCCTTCCTAGAATAATGCAACATTTAGTTACCAACATACAATAACTTCCACGTATGTGTATTGTTAATGCATCTTATTATAAGCTGCAGTGGGCCATCTCTTTCATGGTAGTTTTGTGTTGAAACGTTGTCTCATGCCTCCTCTCATTTCCTTCTTTTTGTGCCGCATTTTATAAAAATTAAATGAAGAGAATGAAAAATAGCATTAATGTCCGCTCAGGACAACAGCAGCTAAATTCTGCCTCCGTAAAGCCTGAGAGTGTTGCCTACCAAACGATGCCTGAGGCTTTTTACAGGGAGTATAATTCAAAAATGACAAAGCGCAAAACTTTGTAAGAAAATCCTTGTGAACAATTCAGCTCGGGAGCTTGTAATTTCAAAGATTCTCTGAAAGATTTCTCTTTGTTCTGAAGAGCCTTCTCTCCCATCTAGGAACGGATCTTGCCCTGATTGCCAGCTTCATTTCAGCTTATCACACAAGCACACACCAGTAACAAAAACCCACTTGTTTCAGCGCCCAGAATGAATCCTCTTAGTGATGCACCAATTTGGAAGTCTGTTACTTTTTGTATAAAGTAGTTGTAACATAATAATCCTTGAATTTGATTCAGCGTTTTATCACACCATCTCAAAGGACTTCACAGGATTTAATGCAGAGTGCTTCTAATGGTGCATTTTGTAAATGAATTTGGAGCTCCTTTGGGCTGTGCTGAAAGACGCAGACATTAAAATATTACTTGAATGATTTGCCAAAGAGTGATTACATGTTTAAAAGCTGACAGCTGCGGATGTGAAATTTGAAATGAAGAATAATTGGCAAACCTCGAGCTGTTACTATTCTAAAAAGATTGATTACATTTAAACTATACACTGTCTCCTCTCCAGTAGTAAGTTGAGGATTTATTCTTTCCTGTGCCTCACAAATGCCAATAGCTGGTGGGTCAAGAGCCCAAGAGCAGTTCTGTATTCAATTGGCTAAAATAGCCAAGAATATGCACGGTATCAGTCTGGTTCAGACTCTTGCCTCTCTGAGGCAGAAGGTCTTGATTTACTCCCTGCGTTGGGAGTTAGGACTCACATAGTCTAGTCTTACACTCCAATGCTGGAGTGCTGGATGTCCCATCTGCCGGTTCAGGTGTCCATTAAAATCCCATGATATTATTTGAAATGAGAATGGAAACAGTGCTAAGGCCAACAATCCCCTATACAGAAATATACAATCACCTGTGAAGAACATTGAGATTTTTCAACGTGATAAGATGCTATATCAAATACAAGTATTAGGAGTTAAAGGTTTAATTTCACTATTAGACAAGATCTAATACTTCTTGCATTTGATATTGCGCACTATGAATATCAAGTAATCACAATTTCTCGAAGCATCTCACACAATTTGAATGTAAAGTGTAGCGACTGTGTATTTGTGGGCAAGCGAAGCAGCCAATATGCACACAGCAACATTACCCCCAAAACAGCCATAGAATGAATGACCAATTTTATTTAGTGCATGAGATTTGAGAGTCCCACTGAAGGCTGCTAAGTCAAGATGTCCTAACCACATTATCAAATGCCTGAATGAGCGTCATAGCCAAACTAATCCTGGATCATCCTTGGTTATATTTGGAGGCTTTCACTGCTGCTCAGTGAAACTATAGTTTACTGGAGTTTCCGCTCAGCGATATGAATGAGGCCAGTGTGACCCAGCAAATCCAAACATCTGAGTAACATTACAGTATTGTAAAATGTGCGTACAAACAATATATAAAGTGGCTTTGTATTTGATAGATACAGGTATGACATCACATACAACATCTTTCAGCTTGTATTTTCTATGTCTATTCTTCAGTTCCCCCAAATGTTTTTAATAAGCAGTTTGCTGTGCAGCTCAGAATGAATGTAACATTTAGTGGAGAGAGACTGATTCAAAGCAGCTTATTGAAGGCACTGCAGAACTTTTTTCTCTATCTGAGCCCAAAGTAAAAGTTAACGAAGCAGGAATTATTTGAATTGAATGCAATTAAATAATGAAAGAAAATCACTGTGAGTTGGTTGCCTTGTGGGGTTCTAAGATCTAGAGTTGAGATTGTTTACACGGGAAAAAGAAGACTGATGGGAAATCATCCAAGTTATTACAAGGTGAAAAGGTAAAGTAAAGGGAAGGAAATCTTCCAGTGTCCTAGCCAACAATCAAATGGGTGGTTGGTCATTCAATTCATGGCTGTTTGTGGGACATTGCTGTCTGCAAATTGGCTGGCAAGTTCACCTACAAAGTACACAATTACTACACTTCATAGAAAATCTTGGGAAGGACTTTACAACAACAGCAACAACAACAAAATGATATTTGTTTAGCACCATTCACATCAGGAATACATCCCAACTTTGAGATGTTTTCCTGCCGTGAAAGGGCTCATGTCAAATGCAAGGATAATTAATAGCAATGTAATAAGTGTTAGCAAGAAAATAGTCTGTTTGCCTGAGACCATGTGAGACGGCATAGATTAACGCTTAAAAAAAAGTTCAAAATGCAAACAATCTGATTTTAACACAAAGTAGTGAAAATGTGAAACAGACTACCAATAAGAATAGGTGATGCTGCGTTGATTAACTCACTCAAAAAGAAATTGCATCCAGGCCCTGTTTGAATACAGTAATGGAAGAAATTGGGATAGGTATACGTCAACCACTCAATCCTCCTCCACCTCCTCTCCTCCGTCCTCAACCTTCAAGGCTCTGTCCTTCACCACCTTCACTTTGTCTCCTCCAATGATTTTTCCTCCAGCCCCTGAACAGTCACATGCGGCATTCCCCAGGGCTCTATCCTTGGCCCCTTGCTCTTCAGTCTATACACTCTCCCCCTGGGCGACATCATCCACAAACATGGGTTAACCTTCCACATGTATGCGGATGACATCCAACTCAACCTTTCTGCGTCCACACTCGAATCCAGGACTACTGGCATTCTGTCCGACATTGAGTCCTGGATGAGGGCCAATTTCCTCCTGCTCAACGTCAACAAGACGGAGGCCCTACTGATTGGCTCACGCCAGCGCCTCCTCACCTCAGGCGCTGACAACATCAGCATCCAAGGCTGCTCTCTCCACTTCTCAAAGCCAGTCAGGAATCTGGGTGTCTTATTTGACCACAAATTGTCCTTCCTCCCTTATATCCACTCCATGACCAGCACAGCCTTCCACCACCTCCGCAATATCACCAGACTCCACCACTACCTCACCCCCCATGCTGCCGAAACTCTCATCCACGCCTTTATCACTTCCAGGCTTGACTATGGGAACTCTCTCTCCTCGTCGGCCTTCCTAGCTACTCCCTTCACAGGCTGCAAATCATTCAGAACTCTGCAGCTCGTGTACTCTCACGTACCAGACTCTATGACCACATCACTCCCACCCTCGCCGGTCTCCACTGGCTCCCCATCCCCCAGAGGATCGAATTCAAGATCCTCGTTCTCACCTTCAAGGCCATTCACGGCTTTGCCCTACCTATCTCTCCGACTAGCTGTCTCCCTATCAGCCCACCCATCTCCTCCGCTCAGCAGGTTCTGGCCTGCTCCGCATCCACTGCCCTAACCAACCCACCATCGGTGGCCGGGCTTTCAGCCTCTCTGCTCCCATACTGTGGAACTCCATCCCGCAATCCCTTTGCCTCACTTCCTCTCTTTCCTCCTTGAAGGCCTTCCTCTTCGACCGTGCCTACTGCTCCCCTCCTAATTCCTCCACCTCTTCTACTCTCCCTCCCCTTCAACAACAACAACAACTTTGATTTATATGGTGCCTTCCACGCCGGCCGGCGTCTCAGAGTGCTTCAGAGCCCTTCCCCCTACCCCAACCCTCCCCCCATGCTCGGGTCCCGACCTAACTGTTCAGCGCTTTGGGATGTCCTCCCAACATGAAAGGCACTCTATAAATGTAATTGTTGACATGTACAGATATACCACAGAACATATGTTGGTTGTTGCATTGCCATTGAAAGCAAATGATAAAGATTGCTTTATATATTACGACATTGTAATGTCAATTATCTTCTTACAGGAAGAAGGTTGAAACTAAATCTCTATTAAAACCGGGAATGTATTCTGAAGTGAGGTAGGGTTTGGGGCCCTGTGGAAATAAAAGACTAGACATATTCCTTCATAGCAGAATATACATTTGGTTGCCAGCGATGATTTGTTAGGGACATGTTCTGGGAAGAGCTGGTCTGTTCTCAACAAAAAACATATGAGTTCACATTTGATTGTGTGAGGCCAACCAAATACTGTACAACAATTGATCAGACATTTAATCTCAAAAGTACAGAATAAGACAGCTACTAACAGAACACAAATTGTATGTGTCACTTCCCTTGAATTAAAACCAGTTGCAGAATCTGTGTTTATAGTGGAGTAAATCAGATATAAAACATATTACAAACCTGTTGCTTCAATCTGCTTATCTTTAACAACAAAATTACATTTGTATAGTGCCTTTCACATTGGGAGGATTTCCCAAGGCACTGGACAGTCAGTGTTTCCGACCCTAGCTGGGGTTGGGATCGGGGAGGGTGGAGAGAAGGAAAGGGGGGTGACTGATGGGATAATCAAAGACGAGCATCTTAATCAGTGCCTTGGGATGTCCTCCTGACGTGAAAGGCGCTATATCAATGTAATTTTGTTGTTGTTGTTGTCTTGAGGCGGGACTTGGAGGAGGTTAGGGAAGGGGTGAGGCAGAGGGATTGTGGGATGGAATTCCAAAAGTTGGCAGAGTGGATGAAGACTCTCACACTGATGGTGGGGCAGGTGGGTTGGGGCACATGGAGCAAGCCGGAGCCCACTGAGCGGAGGGAATGGACAGGTTGGTAGGGCATTAGGAGATCACAGAAATAGGGTGGGGTGAGGCCATGGAGGGCTACAAAAGGTGAGGACCAGGATCTTGAATTGAATCCTCTGAATGATGGCATGGCAATGGAGTCGGGTGAGAATGGGGAAGGTAGGGTTGTGGAGCTTGGTGCAGGAGAGGACATGAGCTAAAGTGTTCAGACAATATCTGTGTAATGGGTCTGGCTTGTAGCAGTGACCCTTCAAAAGAAAACTATTTCAATCTGTGTGTGGGATTCTGAGAATTTGAAATCTGAGTGTTCTTAGTCTGAAATCTGAAATGAAATGGGCTACGACATATGCGGATAGATAACTCTTAGTAAAAATGTTTATAGCATATCCTGGCATGAGTTATCGACTCACAATGTGTTCATTTGTAATGATATTGCATAGTATAGTATGTTAATTGCATTACAGGTCAGAAGTGTTATCTGTGTGTTCTTATTATACATAGGGATAAGCTGACACTAGCAATGCCAGTTCATGTTTCACAGCATCAACAGTCTAACATCTTTCAAACACAAAATCAAATTTTAAACTCCTGCTCAGTGTAAAACACCAATAGAAAACAAAATCTACATTGCTTGTGGCCTCACACACATGATAAAATCTAGCATTTCCCAACCTCTCCAACCTCCTCACTCCCCATGCCTCTGCTAGACTGGCACTGGCCTCCAAATCAGCCCTCGCACCCTCCACCCCACCATTGGAAGTCATGTTTTCAGCCACTATGTCCCAAAACTCTGGAACACTCTCCATACTACAATTTACTGCATAATAGCAAACAATAGTTTGATTTCAGTTAACTGTATTATTAATTGATATATTATTAAATGTCACTCTGAGTAAAATATTATTGCAGATTTAGTCTTTTGAAAATATTTACTCTGTGTTCAGGCTACTTCAATATTTCTGAACTTTCTGTACATAAAGATAGGAAGATTTGAAGTTTGATTCCTTTCACCATTTGAACAACAGTTTGATCTTTATACAGTATTTTGGCAGTAAAGTAAAGAAACTGAAGCAGAAGTACTATGTAATATTGTTTCTGAAATTCTAACGCATCAAACAAAATACAGTGTTTCAATTCATAAAAATAAATTTGGGCAACAATAACAAAGAAAACATGAGAAAATGTTTGCGTAAGGTAATAGTGCTCACCAAGCAAGGGAATGAGAGACATAAAGCTCTTCGTTGAAGTATTTTTATTATAGTTGAAGATAAATGTTTTTATGAGGAATTTGAAGGCAGGCAGAAAGATTGCAAGTTTGATTCCATGTACTGTTGTAAATAATGGACAAACCAACTTGTGACTATCTACCTGAGGATAGGCAAGGGATTCTTTCTGGCGTTGAACTAACTCCATAGGAATATGCATTGTGAAGGGAAAGTGAAGATGAGTCAATTTTCTGGTTGTGGACTTGGTTGTACCTGAGCCAAATAGTTGCGCACTACTCAAGGGATTTCTTGATAGTAGACCAGGCTGCCTGGCTCACGAATGGGTATTGAAGGAGTATAAAAGTGATGAGATTCTACATGGCTCTACATGTATCTGCAGACCAACACTCTAGCAGGCAAGTTGTTCTACAGTGAGATGTGCACTTTTGTTTTCAAATCTCTCCACTCCTTTGCACCCACCTACCTCTCTGACTTCCTCTCTCCTTACAAAGGCACCCGTTGCCTTTGCTCTACCGGGTCTGGCCTCCTCCTTGTCCCCCGAATCCTCCGCTCCACTATCGGCGACCGTGCCTTTAGCCTCTATGCCCTGAGGCTCTGTAACTCCCTTCCTCACTCTCTTCGGCTCTCCCTCCTTTTCCTATTTTCAGGTCTCGGGTAAAGACCTTTCTTTTCTACCACGCTTTTGGTCACATTTTTCCTCCTCCCACTGGCTCAGCCATGGGATCCGTTATTGGGAAGTGCTCTGAGACGCCGTCCGGCATGGGGGGGCGCTATATGAATCCAAGTTGTTGTTGTTATTGCACTTTGGGTGTTATTGCACCTAGTGCCTTAGCTTCTGCCAATCCTCGTGTGCCTTCCCCAAGCATTGTCAAGCAGAAGGCACCTCCCTGAAGCACTAACATCATGGTAAGGGAATCCATGCATGGCAAACTGCTGGAAACACAATGGGATCTCTCTGAACGTTATATACAGTCTAAGCAGCTTCTACAATCATTTGTTTCAGCATCCTTTCTTGAAAACTACCTTCATGCTTTCCCTCATTGTGTAACATTTCACAAGTCATCTTGGATGAAGTGGTCCACTCAGCAACAGAAGTGACTATTTACCCTCAGTACAAATATGAACCTCTGCAATCCTATTATTTATTTCAATCTAAAAATATCATGAATGAAAATATCATTATAATTTCTTATCATATAGTATATAGTTTGGGACATGACATGTGAATGAGACTGCCAGGATGGTAGAAGGCGAACTGAATAGACCTTGACGGTCTAGTTCTGATGATGGGTCGTCAACCTGAAATGTTTACTCATTTTTCCTTTCTCAAAGATTTGACCTGCTGAGTGTTCCCAGCGATTTCTGGTTTTGTTTCAGATTTCCAGCATTTGCGGTAGTTTGCTTTTTTGACTAGACCAGTAGACCTTGATCTTTTTTCATCTCTTATGTTCTTATGAATACCTTGAAACAAATTTGGTTACCTTTCCTTTGGTAATGATGCCTGCAATGGCTATTTATTGTTGTGTAAGTGGAATATCAATCATCCCCAAAAGTATGTTGTACAGTATAGGCACAAACAAATGTTTAAGCCTGTGGTTGGATTAGCAGAATTCAAGTGTGTGAGCTGAGCTGCTCCATAATCCATTTTTGAATGGGAAAAAAGGTCTAACATCAGATTTCAGAACAATGTGAAAGCATTAGATAGTTAGGGATGTTATTAATAAATGTCAAACTTCTGACAGAACTTGTTCCCACTGAAACTAATCGAATAAAACAAAATCTTTAAAAGGTAGAGCAGAAATCTTCAAGTTGGTTAAATATGTCCCCTAGGAATTTATACATTAGTCAATATTTTATGTGATTTTTACAATTTGACAAGAAATCTCTGTGGATTCAGGAAATTATATAAGGTAAGACGTAAGATACCTTTTCAAAGTTCCATACGCCTGTTCCTCATTCCTCACCCATTTGCTCGTGACATTCCAGAACCTCAAGAACCGTGGCTCAGACAAGCAGTTGCAGTTGTAAATGTTTGGATAAAAAGGATTTCCAGTCAGCTCACCATCCTTGTGTTTACTCTGTGTGAGGCTGCCTATCTAGCGCAGATTGAGGTGGGAGCTATTGACTGCTTGTGCCAAGGGAACAGTGTTTGAGCTAGATTCAAAGTGGTCAAAACTTCTGAAGCACCATCATAGCTGGTAGAAAAGGAACTTTCATCTCATTGAGTTTGACCGCATTTAAAGCCAAAACCTGGAAATGAAAGAGCAGCTTTATAATGGGATCACCCCAATGCCTGTAAACTCCTATAAGTGTCAATGAATAGCAATAATCTGTGCTGTTTGCAAAACTGCAGACAGGTTGGATAAGATGATTGATAGATTTCAAATTTAGCTTTGCACTTTTCTAAAAGCAATAAATGTGTCTGCTCATTCCTTCTTTGTGAAATGAAATAGTACTAAGTTTGTGCAATGACAGCTGTGCCTATTCTATTAAGTACAGCACAAAAAGGTAAATGTGTTGAATCTAGGCAATCAAATCCAGGAAGTGAGAAACACTACATTAAACAGGTACGAGTGTGTGAGTGACAAGCTTCACCTCAAATATTAAGGGGATAAGATGAGGGAATTGCAAGATTTACAGTCCAGAATACACTGAGGCAGTTAGGGAGGAAACTTCATCAAAGTATATAAGCTATTAAATGATATATAAAAAAATCACAAAACATTATTTCAAAGGTAGCCATGAAAGCAGGAATAAATTACAGAAAGGCATATTAATGAAGTCATTAAACTTAAAACAGATGTCAGGAAACAATTATTTACTCACAGGTTTAGAAATGTTTTGAACAATCTACCAAGCAAGATAATAAAGACAATGATACTTGGATTATTGAGGCTCTAGTTTGTTACCATAAGAGAAGTAATAATAATAATTCCTGCATGTGATATAGCACTTCACAAAATATACTGTAAAGTCAATTGACTGTATATTTTGTGGGCATAACACAGCAGCCAATTGTGCAGAGCAGTATCCCACAATCAATTGTGGATTGAGTGGCAAAATTATTATTATTATTTTTGTTGAAGGAATTATTACCCCCGGAAAAGCGATCTGCCAATTGACTAACAACTGGGTTCCTACCGACTGCCAGATAAACAAGTGTATAAAGTAAGGAAACTTGGCCAACATTTCACCCTGTGATAATCAAACCCAGGTCTCTTGATTGCAAGATGCGTGCTCTAACAACTAACAACAACAACAACAAATTACATTTATAGAGCGCCTTTCACGTCGGGAGGACGTCCCAAGGCGCTATAGGACTCCACAAATTAGCTGTATTAATGTATGATTAAGTTGGGTTACAAGTAGATTTTTTGTCTTCAACTTTCGATGTTTACAGTGAGAGCAATAAGAATGAAATTTATACCCTGTAATATGTCCAGCGTAATTTTTGCAGGACAGCAAAACAGTACCAGTGGGAGCGATATAAGGACTCATTGAATATGCCCTGTCTTGAGGCAGTGGAAACAAGACCAGCGCCAGGAGGTCATTGCTTGCCAAGGTATTTTATTTTAGACAGAAGCATATAAGATCAGCAGGGAGGATGGTCCTGTTCAACATTAAGATCAGAGAATCAAAATCTGACGTTTCAGCAGATATAGGGCAAGTTGCAAGTTTCCACGGACCCAAAGGGTTTCCACGGACCCGTCAGCATTTCCAAAAGTCAGAACATTTAAGTAGCCAATTGGGAAAAGGCAATGTAAAGCACTTCATAGATTTCTAATGAGCATTTAACAAATATAGTGTGTAAAATTTAAAACCATGATTAAATAGTAATATGTATTACTACTAGGCTTTTAGCGAATGGTTTCTCAATTCTTTCAATTATATTTTCATTCTTCTGTGTATTCTTTTTATTTAGTGTTTTGTTTTCATGTAAAAGATCTGTAATGCTAACTGTACCAAAAATGAAATTATCATTGTCAATGAGCAAACATTAATCAAAAGCAAGCCAAATTAATGGGGTAATCCTGCCACTGTATAAATTATTGGTGAGACCATACTTAGAGTACTGTGTACGGCTCTGGTGGCCATTCTATAAAAAGGATATGGGAGAAATCGAGAGGATCCTCTTCAACCTCTACAGGCTCCCCCTTGGCGACATCAGCAGACATGGGGTCAAGTACCACATGTGCACAGATGGCACCCAACTCTATCTCTGCCTCCACAGTGGATTCCAGGACAATTCATGCCGTTATAGACTGTCTGTCAGACTTCAAAAACAACAACAAAATTACATTATTATAATGACTTTCACATCGGGATCACGTCTCGAGATGCTGTACAGACAATATTTTGGACCTGAGCTGGAGGTCGGAATTGGGGTGCGTGGAGGGCAAGAGGAGAAGGAGGTTGATCAAAAGCACGGTCGAAGAGGAGGGCCTTGAGATAGGTCTTAAGGCAAGGTCTTGTAGAGCTTGTAGAGGGTCAGGAGGCAAGAGATGGGGCGAGGCGGAGGGCACAAATGTGCACAAATTGGCTCTTGCCTACAAATACACAGTCGCTACACTTTACAGTAAACCCAGTGAGGCATCCTCTCAACATAAAAGGTAGAAATGATATGAGATGCAAAATGCAAGGATTATTATTATTACTATAATTTTAATAGAGGCAGAGAAACACAATTTTCATTCCGTCAAGCTGGAAAACATTCCAAGGCTGCTGTCTTTATAATATCTCAATAAAGCTATTAGCCCAAATGTTCCCACAACAATCCAGACAAGTATACATGAATTCAAACCCAGAGTTTGGCATGAGGATCAGTGAGGCAGTCCTGTCTCATTCAAAGGCACATATGAATTCAGGATTAAAGGTTTGCCTTTCAAAATGACCTACATTTCTGTCTGCCATTTACATTGATTTGTCAGTAGGCAGTGTTCCAGGTAATCCTTTTGAATTTTATTCCAAACTAAACTTCTTGGGATGAGGGCAGTGCTAAATAAAGCGGTTTGTTATTGTTGGCTGTACATAATCAGCAAGGGATGTTAGCGATGTTAGACAACTTCACGCACTGCATAGCAAACCACACTGGACTGAAACATAAATTACTAGTTGTCAGCTGTTTAATGGTGCACCATCAATGTACAAGTTTCCCCAAGTCAAAAATGAAACATAGATGTGGATGAATACCTACATCTGGGCAATATTGTAACAAGTACATCTATCTAGTTTTACCACAAGCCATGTGTAAGTTGCCCTCAGACTTTCTCTCCTTTCGGGTTGTTGATACACTATGCTAGCTCACAGTATGATAAAGTTCTCCATCTTTCAAGCCATGTTAAAGTGTGTCAGTGTAATTTATAAGTGCAAACCTACAATGAACTGGATTATTAACCTACGAAAACCAAATGAGCTACATGTAGTGATTAGAGTCTTCCCCCACTTTGTTGACCCAAAGTTGCCAATTCAAATTCAGGGGAATGTGTGAATTTATAACGTTGTTCACACCTATTTACCATCTCCTGTCCCCTCAAGTCTTGAAATTCGTCCCTTCAATCCTTGCATTTGATATACAGTGGTGCCTTTCTCCTCATGAGGACATCTCAAAACACTTCACAAGATTTATTACAAAGTGTATTTATTGTCGTAGAAGTGACTATAGTTGTAGGTGAACAAAATGGCCAGTTCCCACAACAGCCCTGAAGTGAATGACCATATTTATCTGGGGGATACTTACAGCAACAAAATTACATTTATAGAGCGCCTTTCATGTTGGGAAAGAATTATCCAAAAGAATTGGGAGTGGGGGGAACTTCTTTCACTTTTTGAGTAGTGGCATAGTTATCCGCCTGAACAGGGAGATGGAACCTCTGTTTAACATCTCATCCGAAGGACAGCACCTCCAACAATGCACCTTTCCCCTAGCAATGTCAACCCTAGACTGTGTAAATTCAAGTTCCCCACAGAGGAATTGAACCCACAAGAGAGTGCTACAAAATGAGCCGGGCTGCCGCCATTATATTTTATATCAATATATTTTAATGTAAATTGAATCCATTGTTATATATTACAATAGTCAGAACTGCTTATTCTCCTGTATATATTCTAAAAAATCTTCATTTCTTGATCATTTATGTCAGCTAGAAATATGAGATGAATATATATTTTTTAATTTGGGGCCATTAATTTTATGCCTTGCCCTCATTCATTTGTGGTTTATGGTTTGAAATGTTTAATGTTTAAAATTGGCATAATTGGCCGCTGGTTTGACAAATGTATCATTACAAAATCCTTTATTTTGAAATTTTCATAAATCATTAATCTGCTTAATGAACATAGCAGCTTTTACTTAAAGTAAGCATTAGTCTGCAAACTGTTAGCTCCTGTAAAGTTCTTCCATCTCATGGGTAATAATTCAACTGACTTTGTTGTCAAAGTTGCTCAATGCACGAGTCCTGTGTTCGAATCCAGGTAGATCAGGGCAAAACCTTGGGCAAGTTTCCTTATTCCACATGCCTAATAATAATCCGTCCCCAAAAAATACACAATAATAAAAATTGGTCATTTCAATCCATGACTGTTTATGGGACACTGCTGTGTGCAATTGGCTGCCGCGTTTCACCCACAAATATACAGTCAATTCACTTTACAGTATATTCTGTGAACCGCTTTGAGTCGATAAAATGTGAAAAGCGCTATATCAAAATGCAAGGATTATCATTATTAGGATAACGCCCGGGACAATTCCAACACTTAAATTAGAAACACACCTTTGCATGTTATTTTATCATCCATTGCTGTTGAATGACAAGCAGTGACATAAAGATTTATAATAATCAACATGGGAATAAAATACTGTATTGCTTTTACACCCCAAAGCGTGATAAATGCCTACATTCTTTCTATGTGAAGGGGCAAAGTGGCACTGTATAACTCAAGTTTACAGCTCAACAACCAGTACTTTTAATCTTTGAAATATATCAATTCCCCTCTCATGCGACAGACAAAGCTACAGAAGTGAAGCATTTAAACTTTGACCATGCCAAAAGCTACATTATAAACTGTTTCACATTGGGACCCACATAGCCAGGCATCAACTTGTGATTTGTGCAAAACAAATAGATTTTAAACATAAGCAATAACAGGGCCCCCTATTTTACAACATTTCATAAATATTTGAAATGAAAAAACATCCCCTTGCAAACCAGACTCTGGATGTATTGTGAGATTTTGTGCAGTTGTTTCAGTAATTGAATTTGTTAGAGTTCATGGGATATTCTGTTGCTTCTAAATTGCCCCCAAAAAACTATAAACATCAAGTTGTGCTGCAATTAATTCTATTGCTTGGTTCAAACCCTTTACAAATAAAATGTGTAACTTAGCAGTAATATATTCAAATTAAAATTGTATTGCGAATTGAAGGCAAAACATGCCTGAAATTTAAAATAGGAAGTGATTCTGATAAGTAGCTCAAACGAATTTGACACCTCATGGTCATAAATGTTTGCAGATGAAAGCGCCAGAACGAATCATAATATGCTGAAAATCTTAGTCAAAATGATGCCAAACAAGTTCCTTCAGCAATACGATCAGTACATACACTATTAACTGACTTTATACAACAAACAACAACAAAATTACATTTATATAGTGCCTTTCACATCAGGAGGACATCCCAAAGTGCTACACCACAAGTTTGGTGCAGTTTTAAAGATAATAAATGCTATAATAATACTGGCATTTGATATAGGAAGATATTGGAAAGCACTTTGAAGGCAATGAGGGATGATCAGCATGCAAGCAAATAGTGTCCCAATAATTTATGTATGTCAGCCTGTCTCTCCCTATAAAGCGTGGGGGGCAGCAGAGAGCGTTGGAATTTTGGCTTAATGTTCTGTAGATAAAGGATGGTGGAGCAGCAAGAACCCCCGCTCTCCACATAACCCTGGAGATCCCTCGAGTTAAGGCAGCAGAACCCCTGGGTATGAACACCAGGGTACCTCCACCTCAATAGAAGTGCAAAGGCTCTTCCACTACAATGAGAACTCGGTGTTTTGTGTTATATTGCATGTTTTGCATCACAATGTTTTCAGGATTATTCTTATATGTTGGTTGGCGTGTGGTGTACCTGAGGCAGGCAAGAGAATCCTAATAGGATGTACAAAATGCACACACAAATGTATGCAGTGCACATAGGGACATTTGCACGGCCAATAAGGAGGGTCTGGTGTGTACAGTATTGTAAACTGATCCATGTTTTGCCATAAAGTGGGGTGTGGCACAGAGGGGGACAAGACCCACTTTGTAAAGGGCAGCAGGGAACACCTTGATTCCTCCACCTGAGTGGAGTGCACAGAGGCAGCCCACAGAATTGGAGAGATTTGGGATGACAGTTCCAGAGAGAATGCTGGCTGAATATATGTATATGGTGTCCTGAATTATGCTTTCTTCAGTTATACAGTAATGTGGATTTACTTGTAATGTGAATTGGCTATTGATCCCATTTCATCCAAATGCTCACAGCTGACATGGCACTCTCCCACACGCTAGCTGTCATCCTAGGCTCCCATCAGTGTCCTCCCAGGTGGGATCATTGGGGTAAAATTTCAAACCATTTTAGAACAATAAGAACAACTTGCATTAACATAGCGCCCTCCATGCGGGTAGCATTGTGGAACACTGAATGCTGTCTGCATAAAGACACCATGTAAATGCAAGTTATTGTTGCATAAACCAGGTTAGAATTTTATGGATCTCATTTATTGTCACTTAGATTTATACTATTGACTTAGCATTGCAGCACATTCAGATTTTAACGAATTGTTGAATTCAGTCTTGACCTTGAAGTCAGTTTTCTGTAGATTCTTAAAAGAAATGACAGAAAACTGAGTTTAAACTTGAGATACTTCATAAATAGAGTAAATCTACACCCAGGTGGAATTTCTAACCTTATTTTCTTACAACAACACTCTGCTCTATGTACATAATCTAATTCTATGTAACCCTATGTACTTTCTGCACAATCCAGGGTACTGTTTCATCAAACAGACAACTACTTGTTCGGGAAAATTCAATTAAACTCCATTGAAAGGATGTTAAAATCTATTTTAAAACTGGCTTTGATGAATATAAATAAGTATGAGAATATAAGGAATTCTGAAATGAGATAAGTGTATTCAACACTACACAATGGACCTTGGGAATCTTCTAATGTATTTTCTCAAGGGAGGCAAATAACCATAGGTTCCCACAATAGAAAACTGTAAAATTATCCCACAAAAGCATTTGGTGTGAAAAACTCCAGGATATCCAGTCTAATGCCATTCATCCTGACTTGCTGCAATCCAAAAGAGGTATTTGTATTGATAGAACAGAACTGAACTGCAGGACTCCATTAGAATATTTTGTCACTGAAAAGCACATTCTACTTAAACCATAATCATTACTGCTCTTTGTTATCGGACAAGCACGCAGCTATTTTTGAACAGTGAATTGACACAACAGGAATATTTTTGTTATAATAATAATAATCCTTACATTTATATAGCGCTTTCCAAGTCTTATCGATGCCTCAAAGCACTTCACAAAATAAAACAACGTCCCAAGGTTGGGACCAGAGCAGTGCGGGAGGGAGAAGCCAAGAGTGAAGAAACAGGGGAAAAGTGGCAGGGACCAGAGCGGTGGGGGGAGTCATGGTTGGGGGAAGGAAAGTAGGAAAATTGACTGTATATTTGTGGGATAACATGGCAGCCAAATTGCGCACAACAGTGTCCCACAAACAGTTGTGGAAGTGGGGTTTGGGGAAAAAGGGGGAAAAGAGGGTAGTGGGAGTTGTCGGGGTAGGGGGAAGGAGAGCAGAAAAACCAACTGTATATTTGTGGGCGAAACGCGGCAGCCAAATTGTGCACAGCAATGTCCTACAGTCGCGGAAGTGGGGCCAGAGAAGAAAGGGGGAAAAGAGGATAAGGGGGGAGAGGGAGGCAAAGGTGGGGTAAAATCAGAGAGGAAAAGAGGGGAGAAAGGGGGTTAAGGGGGGAGAGAGAGGGAAAGGTGGTGAGGGGGTTAAAATCAGGGAGAAGAGGGGATAAGGGGGAAGAGGGAGGGAAAGGGGGGAGAGAAAGTGGGGAAAGGGAGTGAGGGAAGAAGAAGCGGGGGAGGGAAAGGCCAGGGGGCAAGGTGGGGGGGGGGAGGGGGGGGGGGGACCAAACAACAACAATAAACAACAAAAGCAATAACAATCAACAGTAGTCCAGCAACCGCTCCTTGTCCTCGCCGCCCGCCTGGACCATCTTTAAAATGGCAGGAAACAGGGCCCAGTGTGGTGACAGGCCCTAAAATCGACCGGCTCCTCAGCTGGTGACTTGGTGATGGCCCTGGTACCTCGGACCCGGCGTGTCTGGCCAGCTCACACGGCAGCAGCAGCCCCACCGCCGTCTGGATCTCCTTTGACGAGATGACCCGCCACTTGCAGCACCGGATCGGGTAAAAGGCCTCGCAGGGGAACTGCCCGAAGATGTCGTTGTTGAGCGAGTGCCCCGTGTTCATGGCCGATGACGATGAAATGTCCGTGTTAGAGAATGTGCTTGAAATAGTTAATATCTGAACATCACAGAATCCTCAATTTTTTGACGTGCTTACATCTCAATGTTTCTTATATTTGGGGAGGGCAGATATACCTCTACAGCCAGTGAAGTGATTTCATCGCGAAATGGTACCTGAAATTCAGCCCCAGGAAGTACACACACTGGACTTGGACAGATACATACACACCTTTTAATTTTCTCGATACAAATACTACACCTTGAAATGTGAACCAGAAGTGAAAAACACTATACAAATCTAATGGTTATTATTGTTAAGTAACATATTGAAATAAATGCAAACCCGCAGTCAAAATTAGTGTATCAACTCTGGTTTGCCGATTGTAAACTGGTATAAAAGTGTGCCGTTGTGGATTTGTATCCTAGTTTGTAACAAACCAAAATTGGAGTTAAAATATGCAGTGTTTCATACCGATTCAATGTGATAATTATTATCAGATGACAACTATTCAACATCTAATAATAATAATCCTTGCATTTGACAGAGCGCTTTTCATATCTTCTAGATTACTCAAAGCACTGCACAGAAATATACAGTACTGTACTGCAAAGTGAATTGACTGTTTCTATATGTGGGTGAAACATAGCAGCCAATTGTGCAGTTTCCCACAAATAGACATGGATTGAAGTAACCAATTTTTCTTTGAGGGATTATTATCAGGCATTTGGATTAAGGAAACTTGTCCAAAGTTTCACCCTGCCAGGAATCGAACTCAGGTCTCTCATTTGTAAGGTGAGTGGTCTAACCACTGAGATACAGGACTAGATTAGATTCCACCTAATCAAGAAATTAGCCCTGATTTTATTATGGCTAATAACTAATAAGTGATTAACTCATAATCACTTATTTCACATTGCTCGATAGTTACCAGTGATGATGATCACATAGAATTTGTAATGAAATGTGGAATATTATATCCCTATAGTAATAACCCTTGCATTTGATATAGCTTTTTTCACATCTTATCGATGTCTCAAAGTGCTTCACAGAACATACGGTAAAGTGAATTGACTGTATATTTGTGGGCGAAACACGGCAGCCAATTCCGCACAGCAGTGTCTCAGTCGTGGATTGATATGACCATTTTTATTGTTATGTTTTTTGGGGGAACGGATTATTATTAGGTGTGTGGAGTAAGGAAACTTGACCAAGGTTTCGCCCTGATCTGCCTGGATTCAATCACAGATCTCACGCTTGTAAGGCGAGTGATCTAACCACTAACCACAGGAGCTCCACACATTTCATACGGAATGCTTATGAAAAACAGAGAAAGAATGGGACTTCTACCAGTTGGCAGGAATTGGATGCAGGTGAACAGAGTGCACCATCCATTTCTCTGCATGAAGCTATTGTGGATAGAAAGAACACTAAATAGATAATGAGATTTGCGTCGACCTGTTCATTGCTCAGACAGGCATGCTGTGTTCGTTGGGAGTAATTTAGCACATGCGCTGGATATTGTGCAATCCAAGTCACTCTAAGATTAGAGAGACACATTCCAACAGTTTAACAGCTCAAAATGAATCCCTTACATTAAACTGTAACAAATCTACTTAGAAGCTAAAAGTATTAATTCAATTTAAGGAACAGTAAACAGAACAGATCTTTCCGATTAATGAATAATTACGAACTTGTTGTAACATGCAAACCAAGTACATATTTGTGGGCTGCTGTGCCTTTCATTCATTCATTATGCATAGCATGCTTTCACACCAAGAATATTGTTTTGTAAACATGCATCATGAAACAAGGAACTTTTTTTTCTGTGAGCAAGATCAAGATTTTTTTTCTGTGAGGCAAGTGGCTAATGGATCAGAAATGTTAAAAAATAAACATTAAACTAATCCTTGCATTTGATATACCTGCAGTGCCTTTCACATCTGGAGGACATCTCAATATGCTTCACAGGATCTGCTGGAAAGTGCACTAACTATGCACTTTATAGGCATACACGACAGCCAATTGCGCACAGCAGTGTCGCACAGTCAGTCGTGGATTGAGTGAGCAAACTATTATTTTATTTAAATTGTGGGCAAATGGTTGAAATAATAAAGATTGAAGTAAATTGCAGTCTTACTGACTAGTGTTACATTCGTCAAAGGAAGAAAACATTTCCTTCCAAACTGCTTAAGTTTGTTCATGGTGCTGCGTTATCATCAGAACACAAGCGTTCTTTTTTTCCCATTCTGGGAACTTAACTGGGTTCCCACTGACTACTAGGTAAACAGAAGGTGAGTGAGGGGTAGGCTCATGCGAAGTATACCGCCATGAGCTGAATGGTGTGTTCCCCTGCTTTATCACTCAATATAATTCTACATAATAATAATCTTTGCATTTGATGAACATGCCTCCAATGAATGTCCAGCGCCTTGGGATGTCTTTCTGACGTGAAAGGCGCTATACAAGTGTAATTTTGTTGTTGTTATCATCACAATATTGAAAAGTCTCAAAGCACTTCAAAGGGTTTCCTATGGAGTGAAGCGACTGTGTATTTTGTGGGTGAACATGGCAGCCAATTTGCACGGAGCAATGTCCCTCAAACAGCCATGAAGTGAATGGTCAATTTTATCTGGCCATGAGACTGGAAGAAATTCCCTTCTTGAACATAGGGAGGCAGTTTGGAATTGCTCATGGGACCAAAGTGTAAATAGAGATAGCAATTTCTTTCCAGCTAATCAGTTTGGGTCATTTTTTTTAAGAAGAATGCATTACCCAAATTTGATGAAAATTAGCTCGGCTTTATGCTGTTTTTACATGAGACTATACTAAAAGCAATTCTGAATTGCCAAGAAAATTCTGCTTGCTCATCAATAGATGACATAAAATTTAAAATTGCCCTCCCTTATTTGGATGCATAATTCCCTTCCAGGAATGTGCTTGTTTTCTAAATGCTTGTCTGATGTTATATAAACAGTTTGTCCTGCTAAATATTGACTTGTTCAACTTCACTACACTTCTGCTTTGGCGCCTTTGGCACTTTAAGTCCTTTGATTTATGCTGTTTTTGCTCTGTGCCATCAGATACTGCAGTAATCTTGCACTTTTCTGCTATCGCCACAAGCCAAATGATGGTTTGCTTGCACAATCCTTGTTAAAGCACTTGAACAGTCAGTTCTAAAGAGGATTGATAACTGTTTGAACTCATAATAGTTATAAGACACTGGTTTCATCCACTTGCATGGACCCTTTTAACGATTTTGTTTAATGACCTTAATATTCAAGGATGTGGGAGCCAGGAAAAGGAAGCTTTTCCTGATGTTGGCCTCCAGTGTCACCATCAGGCAAATTATCGAAGCTTGTTCTTTCAGGTCAAATACATATTGTTCCCTTAAATCTTAAATTCTCTACTAAATCATCCATGATTTGCATAATGACCCAGATATGTGGAGACCTTTCTAGCACATCTCTAACTCAATCAAACTCTTTTTCTTTACATAAAGGGTAAACAACAACTGGAACACATTGCCAGGTAAGGTTGTACGGGTCTGGACACTTGATTAGTGTGTAAAACACAGCTTGATGCAGCGATTACATTATCAGAGAAACTGGCTTTCAGATGAGGTGGGTGGATATTAAAGATCCCATGACAAGAGTCAATACACTTTATAGAAAACTCTATGAAACTCTTTATAATAATAGTAATAATAATCATTGCATTTGATATATTTCAATGTATCCGGCACTATATGATATGCAAGGATTTATTTATTTTCTACTTTCCAACTCCCTGCATATTCACTGTGTTGAAAACGAGAATCATTGCCTTGATTCCAACTTTTTTTTTCCCTCAAGAACACTTTCAAACTTACTCTCTTCCTACAATCTGCAGTACATCAAAATCTAAATTTTCCATTCCATCTTTATTCCACCATTATTGCATTGTGCACTATAGGCCTCAGTCTTGCAGCTAGTCTTCTCAGTCATAGAACAAAAAGCTTTGCTTTTTGCATGTGATGGGGTGTTGCAGAATTTGCTTAACAAATACATCTATACATTTTATAGGAAAGGTTGGAAACAGTCCAACAGAAGATTGAATTTGACAAATAAACCCTGTTCATTCAGTCTAAAATAGGTTTAGAGTCTTTGCTTTGATCATCATGCCCAAATGATAAAGATTACATTAATACATTGCAAGAATTTAGAAGGATGTGGTATTTATAATGTCGGCTTTCAAAGGCACAGAATTAAAATTCCTATCCACAAATCCTTTAAAATATTTCAGCCTTCTTATAGCGGTCTCATTCCTTTTGTATGATCACTTTAAATGATAATGCCAGCATTCAAAAACTTTTACTGTGCCAGGAATACATTTTTCAAACCGAAGCATGGAATTCAGTGATAAAACCAAGTTATAGTGATGTACATTTTTAAAACTCAAAACTAAATAAGTTATTTTGGCCTCAAGGTCACCTTAACACCAATGGACCTTGGGAACAAATAAATGGGAGAATTCAAATAATTGCTAAAAGCACATGGTAGGGGATGAAATTCTACCTATCTGGACTGATACTGTACTTCTTTCTCGAACATTCATCTATAAAACACACAGTCACGATACTTTGTAGTAAATCCTGTGAAGTGCTTTGAGATGTCCTCCCGATGTGAAAGGTACTATAATAATCCTTGCATTTGATATAGCGCTTTTCACATCTTATCGACGTCCCAAAGCGCTTCACAGAATACACTGTAAAGTGAATTGACTGTATATTTGTGGGCGAATCGCGGCAGCCAATTGCACACAGCAGTGTCCCACAAACAGTCGTGGATAGAAATTACCCATTTTTTTTATTATTGTGGGTTTTTTGGACAGATTATTATTAGGCGTGTGGAGTAAGGAAACTTGCCAAGGTTTCGCCTTGACCTGCCTGGATTCGAACACAGGTCTCCCCAACTTGGACACCTAGCTCGCAAAACAAGTGCTCTAACCACTAAGCCACAGGAGCTCCACTATGTTAACTATGTTACTATGTTAAATGCAAGTTTTATTACTATTACTTAGCATTTTAGAGTGTGAAAATTTGAGGCAATTAAATTCAGTCATAATTTTAAAGATGAGTTTCTGTAGTTTTTTTTAAGAACTTCAGAAACAGCTTCAAAATTTTAAAAATTAAAAATTTGCACACATTAAATAATTTAAAAAATTAACTCACATCTCAGATGAAATTTCTCTGATATTATTCACTGTATGGCATAAAACAATTCTGAAAGGTTAAAAATATTATTTAAACACTTTTTTTAAAAATTCCTTTTTACAAAGGTTTTATGTTCTATATGTTAGTAAGTGTAAACAGCCACATAAGATCATTGACTGTGGGGCACTGCTGTGCACAATTGGCTGCCGCGTTTCGCCCACATGTGCACAGTCAATCATCTATACAATGTTGCCTCTAATCGATCTACTCTCCCCCTACTCGCCCACCCGGACCCTCCGTTCAACAGGACTTGGCCTGCTTCAAGCCCCCCGCCCGAACCGCCCCACCATCGGAGGCCGGGTCTTCAGTTTCTCCGCTCCCACCCTATGGAATGCCATCCCTCAATCCCTCCGTTTCGTCTCTTCCCTTTCCTCTTTCAAGGCCAGTTTGAAGACTTTCCTCTTCGATCGTGCCTTTTGTTCCACCCCGAACTCTTTTACCTCCCCTTCGTGTTTCACCCCTTCCCAAACACTCCCCTCCAAGCTCGGGTCACACGCCTCCTGTTCAGCGCCTTGGGACGTCCTCCCGACGTGAAAGGCGCTCTATAAATGTAAATTGTTGTTGTTGTTGTTGTTGCCTCGATCATCCAGCTCCTACTCCTCTGCCAATGCTGGCAGACATTATACATCAGTCCCTCCCCTCAGGATCAGTACCTGCACCCCTCAAACCCAAGGTCATCACCCCACTCCTTAAAAAACCTACCCCAGATCCCTCAAACCCGAGCCACTATAGCCCTATCTCAAACTTGCCCTTCACTGCTGAAGTTTTAGAACCTGTTGTTGGCAACCAACTCCGCACACACTTCTCCTCCCACTCCCTTTTCGAATTCCTCCAGTACAGTTTCTGCCCTGCCCACAGTACAGAGACTGCGGTTGTGAAAGTCAAAAACTATATCCTCTCTATCTGTGACCAGGGTTCCCTCTGCCTTGTCCTCCTGGACCTCTTCGCCGTCTTCGACAGTCAATCATGCCATCCTCCTCCATCACCTGTCCTCTGTCATCCACCTTAGTAGGACTGCACTCGCCTGGTTCGAGTCCTACCTTACAAACCACCAGCAGTACATCTCTACTAATGGCTTTTCCTCTCTCTTTCACCCGGAAGAGAAGCCCCCTTCTCTTCCTTATCTACATCTACCCTTGGTGATGTCATCCGCAGACATGGGGTACACTTCCACATGTATGCGGATGACATCAAACTCCACCTCAATTTGCGACCCCCAGTCCCCTGATGTTCTGTCAGCCCAACATGGAGGGCGCTATATAAATCCAAGTTGTTGTTAACGTTGTTGTTACTTTGTTAATTGCTTTGAGACATCTTAATATTGTGATAAGGCACTATATCAAACATAAGAACATACGAATTAGGAGGAGGAGTAGGCCATTTGGCCCCTTGAGCTTGCCTCGCCATTCAATAAGATCATGGCTGATCTTCTAATCTAACTCTACCTACTAGTCTTATCCCCATATCGCAATAGTTAAATACTATTGAGGATCTGTCTTGATTCACATGATTCATCCACCTCCCTTTTAAACTGGAGTATTTTTGTTGCAGAAGAAATAGCAGATGAGGGATCAGACGAGTTGTCTGAGAAGACTGAATAGTGAGGTGTATAACATTGCTGGACATTACATCATAGCTTCAGCTACTCTGCTATGAACCTTTGAAATTGCATCCCGCAAACCCTCCGCCTCGCTCCCTCCCTCCCGAACTTCCTTCAAGTCCTGCCTCAAGACCTTCCTCTTCAACCAGGTCATCAAAAAAACACAATATAATATAATTGATCATTTAATCCACAACAGGTTGTGGGACACTGCTGTGTATACAATTGGCTGCTGCATTTTGCCCACATATACAGTCAATTCACTTTACAGTATATTCTGTGAAGCGCTTTTGAGACATCTAGAAGACGTGAAAAGCACTATATCAAATTCAAGCATTATTATTATTATTATTTTTATTGGTCACCCCGATCCCCCCACTTCCCTCCACCTTTCCCAATCCCAACCCCAGCTCGGGTCCGTAACACCAACAGTGAGTCCAGCTCCTTGGGAAGTTCTCCTGATGTGAAAGGCGCTATAAACATGTAATTTTGTTGTTGCTGTCTTTGTTTTTCCAATGCCAAGGCTTGTATCTCGTCAGATTAGTCTTTCCTGTCCATCAGTCTGGGTTGCAAATCATGCCCCACATGACAATCATATGCAGGGAAAGCCCAGAGGCAGATCTCTAACCAACATCTACAGTGAAAGAGATTCAATCCTTGACATGAGCAAGGAGCAATACTTTAGCGAGTTGCAGCTTCCTATAAGGGATGTTGGAATATTTTGCCAGAGGGATTCTGTGAGGATAGCAACAGCACCAAACATCATTGTTACAAGATCCTTCCAGATACCCTCAGGAGGCAATAATAATCCTCACCTTTGGTATAGTGCCTATTACACTGGGAGGACATCTCAAAGCTCAAAGTTTTTGACAGGAAATACTGTAAGTGCATTGACTATAATTTGTGAATGAACACAGCAGCCAATTTGTACACAGCAATGTCCCACAAACGGTTATGGAGTGAATGATCAATTCTATTCGAGAGATCGTTAGCATCAGGATATGGGGAGAGATTCACTCTCTTTTCAAATGATTGGCATACCGTATTTAAAAAGCACATAGATAAATACTTGAGAAGCGTATTAAGGGATACAACACCAACAACAAAATTACATTTATAGAGCACCCTTCACATCAGGAGGCCGTCCCAAGGCACTGAACAGTCAGATTGGAACCCAAGCAAAGGGGAGGGGCAGGGGAGAGGGTAGGGAAGGAGTTGGGAGGGACAGTTGGGAGGGCGGTAGAAGGCACGATTGAAGAGGCAGGTCTTGAACCCAGCCTTGAAGGAGGCAAGGGAGGAAGCGAAGCAAAGGGATTGTAGGAGTTCCAGAGTGAGAGGGCAAAGAGGCTGAAGGCCCGGCCATCGATGGTAGGGCGGGGTATATTATGGAGCACACCGGAGCCCGCTGAACGGAGGGGGCAGACAGGTTCACAGGGAGTCAGCAGGTTGGAGAGATAGGAGGCCATGAATAGCCATGAAAGTGAATAAATCTATCCTGAAATTTACTTTGCTTGCTAGAAAGTATGCTGTCCAGAAGTAGTCCAGAATGACAGTCATAAATATTCTCATATGTGATTTCAAAAAGTTCATTGATGACTGACTAATAGTTTATGTAGCCATCAGAGACAGTAGTTGTTACATTTCACATTTATGACAAAGCCCCACAATGGTGTAAAATGAACCATACTTCAGAAATTTTGTCAAGAGTCAAGATGTGAGTAGGGCTCCAAGATTCCAATAGTCGTGTCCAGGTTTTTCCTCCTTCTCTAATCCTTCCACCATTTATTTTCCTAATCTATCCAACCTTACGCATACATCACAATTCAGAACGGGCATCTGTCCTGCTAAACTTCTGGCTAAACTTCAGATTTAAGTGTGTTCAAAGAAGGTTATTTCTTGGCAAGAGCAGAGTAAGCCACAATGTTTAACCATTATATAAAGAATGTATTAAAACATCTGTAATGATGAAACGTGAAATCTGTTCAAGATGCGATGGATTCAAGCGTTACCAGGAATACAATGTATTAAAGATTTTATGCATGATGCGCAATATTGATTGGGGTTTGTTTTTACCATTTCTTTTATTTTGTTACAATCAAAATGTATCCGAACTATTGATTGCCTTGTTGATTTGGAAAAATATTCACGTTTGGGCTGAACTTTATTATTAACCAATAATAATCCTTATAATCCTTGCGTTTGATAAAGCTCTTTTCACGTCTTCTAGACGTCTCAAAGTGCTTCACAGAATATACTGTAAAGTGAATTGACTGTATATTTGTGGGTGACACACAGCAGCCAATTGCACGCAGCAGCGTCCCACAAACAGTTGTAGATTGAAATGACCAAATTTTTTTTTTGGGGGGGGGAGTGATTATTATTAGGCTTGTGGAGTAAGGAAACTTGCCCAACATTTCAACCTGACCTTCCTGGATTCGAACATGGTCTCACGCTTGTAAGGCGAGTGCTCTAACCACTGAGCTGCAGGACTCCACAGGACTCCACATCTCCATGATTGATAGATGATGGTACTTAATTCTGAAGTGCTTTTAGAATCATAAAAATTTGAAGCACAGGAGGTGTAGTAATAGAAGCAGAATTTAGCTCGTAATCTAAATTGACACCTGGTGCAGTATTGGGAAAACTGCTGACAGATCTGACAGTCATTTAGGTGCACTTTCTAGACTGTCCAGCTCTTGGCAGTATCCTCCTGGTGTGAACGGCCCTATACAAATATATATAGCACTTTCTGTTTTTGTTTCACACTGCCAGCGTCTGCAGTATTTTGTGCAATGCAAATGTAATTTGCTGTTTTTTCTGCTTTCCTTTTATCCACTGTCGTGCCAATCCCGATTCTCCAAAAGAACTGTCCAACACATCTGTTCTTCAGCCTTTTTCTTTTTCTCCTTTAGATTTCTCCTTTCCAGCTATTTATCCAATTCTTTCTTACAAGCTGATATGGATTCGGCCATAACCACAACCCATATAGGGTGTTCAATATCCCAATGATCTTGTGTATGACTTCACTTTTGGTTCTTTTGTCAATTATCTGAAACCTATGCTTTCTAGTTACTGATTCACTAATAGGTGTTAATAATTTCTCTGTTTATCAAAAGCCCTCATAATTTTTTTTAAATCTACCTCAAAATTAGGGAAAACAGTGCCAGTTTTTACAATCTTTTTCAGTCATTAGTAAAACCTCTCATCCCTGGCATATCCCAGTGAATCTTCTCTGCATGCTTTCTTTTGCATGGACATCCTTCCTGCAGTGAGATGCCTTCACCTTTACTGCTGGTTTTAGGATTGAGCTCATAATCTTGGGTGACGCTGGTCAATACTGGGGCGATACTGCTTTGTCAGAATATCCATCCTTTGAATAAGATATGGAACTGACATTGTGTTTGCTTATTTTTCAGGTGGATACTAAAGATCCAAATCCTGTTCAAAAACAGATGAAGTTCCTCTGGCCAATATCTGACAGAATAATAAGTCACTGATCTCATGGTTTAAGCTTAAGGGACCTTGAGGTGCGTAAAATTGGTTGTAAATTTTTGGCTCCAAAAATGACTACTACACTTTACAAAACTGTAAATAAATATAAAAATGTTTTTACTCATATTTTTGATGCTTTAAAATACACCTTTATTTTCTTGTGTGTCATTCCATTAAGTTTGGTGCGTTTTCTCCTCACACGCCTTCACCTCCCTTTGTTTTCCTGGACTAAAACAATATAAACTTGGAATTCAGTGCATTTTTATGGCATGAACACATGCCTTCTGGGAATTAGATTGTTTTGATTTTTGACCCTCCAATGTCAAAAGAGGAAATAGCTGCATCAGTTCTGTCTGGGCTGGTTTTAACCAGGATTTCAAAGTTGGAAAGAGCAGTGCTTCAGAACAATATATCTTTAACTTGTGCTAGAGCCAGGCATGATTTTATGCAGATTTCTAACATTGAACTGGTGCAGAGAGTTGTCAAAGTATATCCTCTGATTTAAATAGTAGTAGAGCAATTGAGACCAATCTGTCTGAGATGCTAGTTTGTGTGGATATAAAGGCAAACTGTTTTTGTTTTGGTCGATATGAGAAACTGGCTAATCAAGTAATACTGATGTCACAAAGTAATCACCTTCAGTTCACGGTAACTGTGAACGAAGCTTTGCGATTAGGACTCTCGTGACTTTACAAAGTAGTTATAAGGTTGAGCATTCCGTTATTGAAACAAAACAATGCAAGCACCATCTGCTGTGTGATTGACAAACGTTATGTAAATGTGACAAGCCTATTTTTAGCAGGTCATCTATAGAATGTGACTTTTAGACCTTGAAAGGTTAAACAATGTGGAACCAGCTGCTGTTGAACAACCTATGTGCCCTTGGTTCTTATGTGATCAAAAATACCAATATGCAGGTGTGTGTCTGTGTGTGTAGGGGGGTGGTTGTCTGTGTATGTGTGAGGGGGGAGATTGTCTGTGTGTGTGTGGGGGGGGTGTCTGCGAATGTGTGAGAGGAGGAGGTTGTCTGTGTGTGTTGGGAGGGTTGGGGTGTCTGTGCATGTGTGAGAGGGGGATGGGGAGGGCATGCTTTCTGGAGATTGGGAAGATTTAAAAGTGACAAAGTTTCAATACGATGGTCAACGCTCTTCAAGGGAAAAGTCAGACATTCAACACCTCATTTGTCATGAAGGCATCACAAACAAGTGCATCACAATGTGATTTATGGCATGCAGTCATGTCTTTAAAAAGTAAAATGAAAACAGGTTAACAAAATCTTTCATGGAAACTGGCTCTCCTTTGAAACTAAAATAGTAGGATAACCAGAACTGCACTGGAATAGCTAATGGACCAAGACAGAATAATTACCCTTCGAAAGTTTTAAATCTTAAGCAGTTATTTGCAGGTGGTATTAAAAAAATATAGTAAGTTTAGTAAACTCAAAACTTTATACCATCAGTAACCTGCTGTAAAAAGCTGCAGAAAATTTCTATTTTTTCCCTCTTGCCAATTTTCTTATTGAATGTTTGCCCTTCCCTCCTTTCCATCTGTATCATCAAATGTCACGAAAGGTTATTGTTTAAAAAAATCACTTGAGATACAAGGTGAGGCACTAGACCCATGTCGCCAACAATCACCCAAATAATTGGCTGTGGCACTTTACATCAATTGGCTATTGTGTTCGCCTACAAAATGTAGACGAACACAATAGCTCTACACTGTATCATGTGAAGCACTTTGAGATGTCCTCCCAGCATTACAACAAAAATACAAGGATTATTTATTAAGGTGCGGCAGGGGCATTGTTGTTTCAGAAAGGGGATTAAAGAAGCAACCCAGGAGAAGGTGCCCCATAAACAATAATAATAATCCTTGCATTTGATATAGCGCTTTTCACGTCTTCTAGATATCTCAAAGTGCTTCACAGAATGTACTGTAAAGTAAATTAACTGCAAATTTGTGGGCGAAACGCGGCAATCATTTGTGCACAGCAGTGTCCCACAAACAGTCATAAATTGAGTGACAAAATTATTAATGTTTTTTTTGGGGGGAGGGATTATTATTAGGTGTGTGGATTAAGGAAATTTGCCCAAGGTTTTGGCCCGCCGGGAATTGAACCTAGGTCTCTCGCTTATAATGCGAGTGCTCTAAACACTGAACTACAGGACTCCATAAAGCAAAACCAATAGCACTAATGGAGCCCACAAAACACTCAGTGTTCCAGCACTTTAAAGGAGAGATACCCAAGTAACAATGAAGAAGTTACCAACTATTATTTTAGAAACCCTTCATTACAGAATCTGACAACTCTGATTTACACTCATGTGAAACGACAGCAGGGGAAGAAGGAATAAGGAGCGTGTAGGAGGCTCAGGAATCATTGGGATGAGGCTTTGTGTAGGGCAGAGTCTAAGGCTTCAAACACGAAAACCTCTAAGTACACTTTCCTGAGAGTACACAAGTTCATGTCGCTTAGACAGACTGAATCAGTCACTGCAAACAGAAGGTATTACAGAAGGAATCTAAAATCAAAATGTCTGTTCTTCCCAAAGCATTTGCAATTTTTAATGGTATAAATATCAGCAAATTCTATGTGCAGACTTGCCTTTGCAGTTTTCAGCATAGTCTTTACTACCACAACTGGGTTATTTAACAGTGATTAAAGCATAGGGTTATTAAAAATGACAATCATGTAGCTCTTGCTATTATGTCCAACCCACCTGAATACAATGTACTAGTTGTGCAAAGTGTAGCAGGGACCTGTTAGCAGTAGAATCTATTGACACTCAACAAAAACAATAGGGATAATTAGATATTGGTGACATGGAATAGTAGATTTGATTTTGCTAATCAACCACTTCACCTCAGGCATACAACACAGAAAGACCACGTGTCTCAATATATATTCCTAGTGTCTGCACAATGTCCACCCTCCAGAACCCCATCCACGAATTTCACTGGCTCTCATCTGAGCCCCATGCAAGTCACCAATTTCACTGGCTCTCATCTGAGCAGCGAGATAAAGTGATACAACAGCATAGCTCATATTGTGGGGTATTATAGTATGGTATTGTTTGGCATAAATTATGGCATAAATCAAGAAATATTCGATCAAGAAAATGTATTCTTTTGGCCAACAATGAAGGTTAGTTCAACGTCTCATTTCTCTTTTATAACAGACGCAGTTGATGAATGCATTATGTGACAATGTCTGTGCTGCTGGTGAAGAGCTTGTATTGGAAACTGTCACGATTGAAAACAATACCGATAAGTGATTAGTACTCTGGTTTATCTTTTTCTCTTGTTTCTTTTAATATCATGAGCAATGCAATGTGTGAAGAGAAAGCCAGTGAATAATGATTACTCTAAATTAAGTAGCTGGACAATAAATGATTTCACAGAAAAAAAAATCTCAGGACTCTGCAATCTGGAAAATGCCAAAATAAATGGACTTTCTTGTTGTTCAGGCTGATATGGTGTTTAAACTGTTTTATGAAAAAATATTTCTGGGAAAGTGTGGTCACGGTTGCAATTGATAAATTTTCTGTCTTTTAGCTTGTTTATCAAGCATTCCATACGTTACCAGTATTTATTTTCAAGGTGCTTCTCAGTCAATTAACAACAACAACAACAAATTACATTTATAGAGCGCCTTTCACATCGGGAGGACGTCCCAAGGCGCTGCACAGGAGGCGTGTGACCCGAGCTGGGAGGGGAGTGTTTGGGAAGGGGTGAGACACGAAGGGGAGGTTGAAAAATTCGGGGTGGAACAAAAGGTACGGTCGAAGAGGCCTTGAAAGAGGAAAGGGAAGAAACAAAATGGAGGGATTGGGGGATGGTATTCCATAGGGTGGGAGCGGAGAAACTGAAGGCCCAGCCTCCGATGGTGGGGCGGTTCGGGCGGGGGGCTTGGAGCAGGCCAAGTCCTGTTGAACGGAGGGTCCGGGTGGGCTTGTAGGGGGAAAGTAGATTGGTTAAATAGGGCGGGGCAAGGCCGTGTAAGGCCTTGAAGGTGAGGAGAAGGATCTTGAACTCGATCCTCTGGAGAATGGAGAGCCAGCAGACTGACTGAGTGGATAAACAGGGAGTGAGACACACTATTTTCTTTGTAATTGAAGTTTCACAAAATAGCTGTCTGAAGATATAGTAACATTTCAGGTCTGTTTGTGGGACACTGGTGTGCGCAATTGGCTGCAGCATTTCACCCACAAATATACAGTCAATTCACTTTACAGTATATTCTGTGAAGCGCTTTGAGACATCGATAAGATGTGAAAAGCGCTATATCAAATGAAAGGATTATTATTATCTAGAGGACATCACCTCCAACAACATAGCGCTCCACCAGCATTGACTGTATTGGAAAGGCAGTTTGTACTGTGAGTTCAAAGTTCTGTGATCCTACGATCTTCTGACTCAGAGGCGAGTGCAACCAACTGAGCCAGGCTGAGAAGACGAAGGAAAAAAGGCAGCAAACCAGGCCTTGCTTTGACCCATATTGAAATGACAAGATCTGAACTTGAACCCATTACTTGTTGCCAAAAAAGCAAAGCTGATCTGCAATATTGCAAAACCGTTTCAGTTTACATTTTCTTTTCACAACACGAGGCGTAGAGTTACATAAATATTTAAATTGATGAGAACATCCGCTGTGCTCCAACCTTATTACATTGCAATTCTACATTAATATGTTTTAAAGGGAAAGATGTACACAAATATTCTGGCATCAAGAGCACTTACCCATCAAAAATCATGCTAACACCCCAACATCTACTTTGTTGCTTCATTGTTAAAACTTTTCCTATAAACTGTTTATTGTTCATTTTCCAAACAAAATATAAACACATCAAAACAGAAAGGCTTACATTCTGAAACTGGAATCATATAAGCCATTAAATAATAGCCACATACTGCATAAAGTGCCTTACTACATAACTCCACAGCAACCCTATTACAGTATAATGCTAATAGATTAAGGCCATAAATTCACCTGGAGTTAAAACAGCTAACACATGGTCTCTGGTCAGCTCTTCCAGCTTGTTGGGTAGCTGATGACATGAGGAAATGTTGAATCTGAAAAGTACCTATAAGTACCTGAGGTCTAATGATTTTAACTCAAGATCACAGCAGGGAATGTGTGCCTGGAGCATTTATCAACAAACTTACACATTTCAGCCACACAACGGTAAGAGACTGGTGACAACTCTACCACTCTTCTGCTAACCTACTCTATAACCACCCCCCATTAGATGATCAAAGCAGATACTACTAATAATAATCTGTGCATTTCAGCGCCTTGGGACGTCCTCCCGACGTGAAAGGCGCTTTATAAGTGTAATTTGTTGTTGTTTGTTGTTGCATTTGATATAGCATCATTGAGACATCTCAAAGCACTTAATAGAATATACTGTAAAGTGAATTGAAGGCATCGGGCTTCATTTGTACAGATGTGATGTACATTATACCCCCAATACAGTACAGTAAAACACCAACCAATTATTAGGTCAGTGTTAGTTTGTCAGGAAAAATATCTTACCACAATGAGTTTTTTAAAAATATATAAAAATGGCTTAAGTTGGTTTGACAGAGCTAGGTTTCTAAAGGAATGCCATTTCCTGTAGGAGGTGGAGTGGAGACAAATACAACACTATTAGGAGTCAGACTAATACATTACTTTGCAGAACTTGATAAACTAAGAAATTAAATTTAAAAAGAAAATAGATGTTTTAATAACTGTGTTGTAGTTGATATTGGGAGGACATGTCAGAGTATATTTTGGAGAAGAACATAGCGGCCAACTCGGGCCCAGAAGTGTGTCTCTCGCAGTCACGATGCAAATCGGGATTATCAGATGGAGATTGTTGGCCAGGACACCGGGAAGATTTCCCTTCTTATTTTCCCCAATACATTAAAAAATTGTAGCAGCTAAAAGAATAAAACATCTCTACACAAAACATGAGACACTAGAAAGGATCCAATTTAGCTGCCTAAAAATACTTTTATGCTCAAACGAATAGACAAATTTAGTCTTGAATCAGTGCAGCCATAACTCCAGCTTTTCTCTCAGTTTTTGATGTCCGTTACAAATCCCTATCCCAAACAGCAGATGCAATATAAAATGTGGCTTTGATTATATCTGCAAGGCTATTGTTACTCTTTCCTGAAGCCTTCTCTTGAGCAATTAAAGCGAACTTTATCAGTTCACCAACAGCCTTCGTTTGACGCAAAACTTAACACAGGAAATGATGGTCCACTAATGGGTACTTGAAATAAGTACAATTTAAAGTATGTTACAACTTGATAAATCAAACATTTGACACACCAACCAGACAGCATGACTTAAACATCCCATAACTTTAAAACACTATGGATACTATTTTCGATTACAGGAAACATAAATGTTTCTGAATTGTGAGTATTGTAAACATTGTAAATTGAGATAATGTGGATGAATAATTTACAATTGTATCATTTAATAGCTAATATAATCTCTTTTTAACCCTCTCTTACCAAGATTTGGTTGAGTTAGAGCTTAGCTTAGCAAGTAGTACTCTTGTCTTTAGATCAGAGGGTTGTATCTAAAATTCCTTATAAGCACTTGAGTTCAAATTCTGGTAAGGTACTGTGTGTATTGTTGGAGCATTGTCCTTTAGATGAGATGTTAAGCCAAGGCATTATCTGCACATTTTGTTCTTCAGGAAGAATTTAAAACCCCCCACTATTTGAATAGTTTTGCCAGTGTGCTGTGAAGCGCTTCGAGACGTACTCCTGGCATGAAAGGCGTTATACCAAATGTAAGGATTATATATATTTTTAAAATGTAGGCAAACGCAATGGCCAGGATCCTAGGAATAAAACCCCTTGTCTTTTCAAAATGGCATGGGATCTTTAATGTCTACCTGAACATTTTCACACTGTATCCTTAGGATGGCACCTTTGACGTTGCAGTATAGCTTTGGAGTGTCAACAGAGACCATGAGCTCAAAGTGGTGAACCCACGGCTTTCTGATTCAAGAGGCTAGAGTGCTACCATCTGGCCCAGGACAATGTCTGTCAATAATAATCCTTGCATTTGATATAGTGCTTTTCACGTCTTCTAGATGTCTCAAAGCGCTTCACAGAATATACTGTAAAGTAAAATGACTGAATATTTGTGGGCAGAAGGTATCAACAACATAGTGCAGTGCCTCCAGAGCAACTGCTTTGAAAATTCCTCTCTCTAAAGACAAAGGCAGCCTGGTCACACAAATGTTTAGATTCCTTTTCCAAATGTAATGTAATTTGCATAATATGTAATACAATATAATATAAATGTAAATTGTTGAGTACAGAGACTGACAAGAGGATTGAGTTAATTCTGACATTCTCTTGTCAATTATGTCACCTTGGAATTTACATTTTCTCCCCTCAAAGGAGGATCATCATTAGTTGTTCATTTGACAAGAGCAGATTTGAGCTCTCATTAGATAAATCACAGGTATGTGGAACTCTGCAAGCACCACATCCTATAGCCTGCAGCTCAGTTGTCCATCCTTACCCACTGAGCAGTGGTTCTACTAGTTGGAGGTATAGAGCTTGAGCAGCAGCTGCATAATTCTCCACACATTAATCAAGCCCTGGATATATGAACGTGTCTCCAAGTCTGTGAATACCTTCCAAAAGCTGCCATCCCAAGCCTCACAGAGTTTCCTCATCAGCGATTCAACGGACATTGCATTCAGCAAATTGGTCACGTACCAGCATTATATTTGAACCAGCATTATGTTTAAACAAAACACACGCCAGCTTGTAAACACTTGTCACACATACTTGTTCAGGCTACTCGTGGCTGATTAGTTGGAAGTAAAAGAAAAGGGCTGCCACAATGGAAGCATGGGGGACAAAGATTGGTGCCACAGCTCTTTTGTGCACTGTGCTCACACATCTGGGACCTAATCAAATCTAGCCCACATTTGAATCACTCAATCTCTACTCCAGGTTTACAATGAAATGCAATCCGGGTTCTCACTCAAGTTCTTTGGCATAAGCATCATCATTAAACTGCTCAATTCAATTTTGTAATCTCATACAGTAGCAATGGATGTTGACGGGAGGGTGGGGGGGGGAAGCTGGAAGAGAGAGAATTAAACTACTATCTGAAGTAGAGGGTACCTGTCTAAAGCTTGTGTTAATGCAATCTCCTGATTAAATGGAGCTTACCCTATGCCACTGAATTGGGAAACAAACGTGGGAAAAAACATTTTATTCCCAGCGCTGAAGTCTTCAGGTTACTGAGCCGAGAAAATGTCAAAATAAGTGTAAAGGCAAGCAGAAATATAAAGGACATGAACCGGACAGCAAAAAAAATGTGTAAATGCAGATTTCTTCCTCCCTAAATTTCTGATACCATTTGTGAATGCCATTTGACAAAGTGATAGATTTGAAAAGTAAAATTCTTTAGTTTATGGGCTGTAATGTAGCAGAGAAATGATCAGTGCCATTTTATAGAAATGTAAAACTAATTAAAATTGGGATAAAAAACACAGCATTCAATTTTTTTAAATGTTGTCTATGAACTATTATGTACTACTGGTTTATTAAATATAGTACAGTATGTATTTAGATTATTAAGCTATATTTATATATTATATATAAACTATATATAGGTATATATATTATAAGATAAAGAAATAGAACAAATTCATTACTTAAATCTTTAAGAGCAGAATGTAGAAACTATTAAAAAGGTAAAATCTGGGTACACTTAACCTTTCTTAGCTAACTAACACTGGTAAATATATTGATAACCAAAACAGAAAAGAGCAACGATTCTGTTTACATTCTTGCTGTTAAGTTTGAAAACAGTAAAAGAGGAATGCTGACACCTACTGGTAGAAATGCATACTGTATAAGAAGTAACATTTAAGATTAAAACTTCACGCTTATACACAATCCCAAATTTTCCTCAACTTAGATTCATAGATTCATAGAATTTTACGGCACAAAAGGAGGCTATTCAGCCCATCTAGTCTGTGCCGGCTCTTTGAAAAGAGCGATTCAATCCCACTGCCCTGCCCGCTCCCCATAGCCTAATAGACCTGTTCTCCCTAAATAAAGATCTAATTCCCTTTTAAAAGTTGTTATCGAATCAGCCTCCACCACCTTTTCAGGCAATGCATTCCAGATTCGAACAACTCGATGAGTGAAAAAAATTCTCCTCAGCTCCCCTCTACTTCGCCTTGAAACTATTTTAAATCTGTGACCACGAGTCACATATTCGCCCACGAGTGGAAATAGTTTTTTCTCTATTTGCCCTATCGAAACCCCTCATGATCTTATAAACCTCTATTAGGTCTCCCCTCAATCTTCTCTGCTCCAGAGAGAATAATCCTAGCTTATCTAGCCTCTCCTCATAGCTGAAGTCCCTCAATCCTGGCACCATCCTAGTAAATCTTCTTTGTACCCTTTCCAATGTCTTCACATCCTTTCTGTAGTGTGGTGACCAGAATTGAACACAGTACTCCAGCTGAGGCCTCACCAAAGTTTTATAGAGGTTAGTCAGCACTTCCTGACTTTTGTACTCTATATCCCTATTTATAAAGCCTAGTATCCCATATGCCTTCTCAACAGCCTTGTCTACCTGTCCTGCCACCTTCAACGAGTCACTAACACAAATCCCCAGGTCTCTCTGTTCCTTCACACCATTTAAGATTGTACTATCTAGCCTATATTGCCTCCCTTCATTTCTTCTCCCAAAATGCATCACCTCACACTTCTCTGCATTAAACTTCATCCACCATGTGTCTGCCCACTTTACCAATTTGTCTATATCCTCTTGCAGATGGCTACTATCCTCCTCACTATTTACTATTCTCCCTAACTTAGTGTCAACTGCAAACTTGGAAACTGTACTCCCTACACCCAAGTCCAGATCATTGATGTAGATTACAAACAGCAATGGTCCCAAAACCGATCCCTGTGGCACACCACTGCTCACTTCCCTCCAGTCTGAAAAACAGCCGCTCACTACAACTCTCTGCTTTCTGTCTCGCAGCCAGTTGTGGATCCACTCTGCCACTGTCCCTTTTACGCCGTGGGCCTTTAATTTCCTAATAAGTCTCTCATGTGGCACTTTGTCAAATGCCTTTTGAAGGTCCATGTAAACTACATCAACTGTGCTACCATTATCCACCCATTCCGTTACCTCATCAAAAAATTCTATCAGATTTGTAAGGCAAGATTTGCCTTTAACAAATCCATGTTGACTGTCCTTTATTAGCCTATATCTTTCTAAGTGAAGATCTATCTTGTCCCTGATTATGGACTCTAGAAGTTTGCCCACTACCGACGTTAGACTGACTGGTCTGTAGTTACCAGGCTTGTCCTTCTGCCCCTTTTTATACAAGGGAGTAACATTAGCTATCCTCCAGTCCTCTGGCACGACCCCTGTGTCCAAGGAAGATTGAAAGATTGTGGCCAGAGTCTCTGCTATTTGCTCCCGTACTTCCCTTAGTAACCTAGGGTGCATCCCATCCGGACCAGGTGACTTATCCACCTTGAGCGACGTCAACCTTTTTAGAACTTCCTCTCTGGTTATAATTATTCTATCCATTTCTCCTACCCTCTCCTCCAATACTATGGCATTGGCTGTATCCTTTTCTTTTGTGAAGACAGAGGCGAAGTACTCATTCAGTACATCAGCCATGCCCTCTGCCTCCACAATGGGATTTCCTCCTAGGTCCCTAATTGGCCCCACCCTATCCTTGACCAACCTTTTACTCTTAATATGTTGGTAAAAAACCTTAGGGTTCCCCTTAATCTTACTCGCTAATTGTTTCTCATGCAGTCTCTTTGCCCCTCTAACTTCCTTTTTTAGTTCTATCCTACACTTCCTATATTCTGCTTGGTTCCCTTCTGAATTTTGAGCCTGACACTTATCATAAGCCTCTTTTTTTTTGTTTTATTTTGGCCCCGATTTCCTTAGTCATCCAGGGAGGTTTGGATGCCTTACATTTCACCTTTGTGGGGATGCTTTTGACCTGTGCCTGAACTATCTCCTCTTTGAACGCTGCCCACTGCTCGTTAGTTGTCTTACCTGCCAATTTTTCTTTCCAATCCACCTTGGCTAGGTCCCACCTCAACTCATTGAAATTAGCCCTTTTCCAGTTGAGTGTCCTCACCTGTGATCGTTCCTTATCCCTTTCCATAATTATTCTGAATCTAACGATATTGTGGTCACTATTCCCTAGATGCTCACCTACAGAAACCTGTTGAACTTGCCCTACCTCATTTCCCAAAACTAGATCCAGCAATGCTTCTTTCCTCGTTGGACTGGAAACATACTGATCAAGAAAGTTGTCCTGCACACACTTCAGGAATTCTTCTCCCTCCTTGCCCTTTACCCTACTATTCTGCCAGTCTATGTTGGGATAGTTGAAGTCACCCATTATCACTACTCTATTAGCTCTGCATTTCTCTGTGATACGCTTGCAGATCTGCTTGGCTATCTCCTCCGCACTATTTGGTGGTCTATAGTATACCCCTAACAGTGTAACTACACCTTTTTTATTCTTCATTTCTAACCAGATAGATTCGGTTTTTAGTCCTGCTTCCACCTCGTTCCTTTCTAAGGCAGTCACTGAGTCATTAACTAAAATTGCCACCCCGCCCCCTTTTCTCCCTTCTCTATCCCTCCTGAATACATTATAACCAGGAATGTTCAACTCCCATTCCTGCCCATGCTTGAGCCAAGTCTCTGTTACTGCTATAACATCATATCGCCTCGCAGCAACCTGAGCCTGCAGCTCACCAATTTTATTTCTCAAACTTTGTGCATTTACATACATGCACTCTAAGGCACAAATTAATTCCTCTGCACTTTTCTCCCGTCTTACCCTTACCCCTGTCCCCTTTGTTACCCCTCCCATATCTGAACTACTGTTTAGTTTCCCACCCTCACCCCCCGGGATTAGTTTAAAGCCCCCCCCACAAAACTGGACAACCTCCCTGCAAGGAGATTGGTTCCAGCCCTATTCAGGTGTAACCCATCCATTTTGTACAAGTTCCACCTACCCCAGAATTGGTCCCAATGGTCTAGGAACCAGAAACCCTCCTTCCTACACCACTTCTCCAGCCATGCATTGATGTGCCTTATCCTAGAATTCTGGAACTGGCTTGCTCGAGGCACTGGAAGCAACCCAGAGATCACCACTCTCGAAGTTCCACTTTTCAGTTTTCTCCCTAGTCTCTGATACTCTCCCTGGAGCATCTCAGGCCTTTTCCTCTCAACTTCATGGGTCCCAACATGGACCACCACAAGTGGATTTTCCCCTTCCCCTAGCAGAATTTCATGCACCCGCTCAGTGAAGTCTTCAACCCTGGCACCTGGTAGGCAACACACCTTCCGAGATTCGCGTTTCCGTTCACAAAAACGCCTATCTATACCTCGGACAGTTGTATCTCCTATTACAATGGTCTCTATCGAGTTGGTTTGTCCAACCTTCTCACAGACCTCCTTATCCAAACAGGTTGAAAGTACCTCATACCTGTTGGAAATGGTTACAGCCTGGGGTTTCTCTGCACCACTCTTTTGGCTCCGCATACCTGGACGTCTGACTGTCACCCAGTCCTGACCATGGCTGGCAACAGCGCACGCTTGTTCCCTAGGCCTTGGTGGAGTGTCAGGCTCCAGGATAAAACTGTCCAAGAAGCTCTCCCCTTCCTTGATGCACCGCAGTGTCTCCACCTGATACTCCAGCTCAGCTATTCTAAGCTGGAGCTTCCTCATGTGCAGACATTTGCTGCAGATGAAATCACCTTGGCTCAGGTTGCCCTCCATCAACTCCCACATCCCGCATTCCTCGCACATCACATGGCAGGCCATTATCTCCACTTACTTCCCTGGGATATATAATCTGCACCTACTTCCCCCTCTCCACCTACTTCCCACTCTCACCCAATTCCGCCTCACTCTGGCTCTCTGCTCGATCAAGGCTCTCGCAGCTATACCCTTTTTATACCCTCTGTATTTAACCAGTTGGTCAGCAGTTTTTAACAATTAACACCTAATTGCCTACAGCTGATCCCTATATGTAACAAGACCAATCAACCAACTACCAATCATAAACAGTCTACCAATCATAAAACAAAACAAAGTTGCAGAAAGTAAACAGTATAAGCTGTTCTGACACTTGATGGAAAGGTGGCAAAAATAAATATTAAATGTGTAATATCAGGTCTGACCAGAATCCAAATGATCTGTTATCATAAATTCTCTTGATTTTCATAAGATTGTGGAAAAAGTATCCTCTTGTACTTCATTAATGTATTCATGGGCCAAATAAATTAATCACACCAAATCGAAAAGTTGCAACTAAAATATTTAGTCAGCAAACACATTTTGTGGTTTAAAGTTTTACCCAAAGGTGATCTTTTAGGGAAAAGGTAATCTCATCTTTTCCCAACCTATTTAAAAAATAATGGCTTTTGTTTTGTTTGATTTTAAATACACGCAGCTTTTCTCCTAAATAAACCACTATGACCTTCATTTCATGTTGCGCTTTGAGACGCGATGAGATGTGATATCAAATGCAGGATTATTATTATTATTTCATATTGCAGTTGGGTTTACTTAAACCTTTAAAATCACGAGTAGAAAAGCCAGTTGGTGCCAGCTGTGTGTAATGCCCAAATAACAGGCTTATTTACAATACATTCCACCAAATATTTGTGAGATCGGAATGAAATCCTACCTTATAAAAGGCTGAATTTCCCCTCAGGGTATTAATGCACAAACTAAAAACAAAATGATCGGAACCAGTGTATTCAAGAGTTAATTTTATAAATCGATTATATAAGATTTGGTAGGCAGACTGCAAGCCTGAAAAAATTGATATGCTGCAGAAAAGACTGGAAGACCTGTATTCAAATGACAACCTTGTGCACGCTCACACTCCACCAGATGCCAAGTAACCAAAGTGGCAAAGTGTCTTGTTGAAATGCAGGTGCAACAAACTATTTGGAATTATTCCTCAAGTTGAAAATTGCATGCTACAATGTGTTAAATCATCATCAACAATGATAATGAACACACTGTTAAGACATACAACCAATGAATAATTAACAACTTGCACTTATAGCGTCCTCTACCCAGGGTAGTGTCTCAGAGCGCTAATTATGCCTGAATACACGTACCACATATTATGGTTGCCAACAGAAACAAGCTGCACATTAATAATAATCCTCGCATTTTGATATAGCGCTTTTCACGACTTCTAGGCAGACATCTCAAAGCGCTTCACAGAATGCACTGTAAAGTGAATTGACTGTATATTTGTGGGTGCAGCAGCCAATTTCGCACAGCAGTGTCCCACAAACAGTCATGGATTGAAATGACCATTTTTATTATTGTGGTTTTTTTGGGAGGATTATTAGGTGTGTGGAGTAAGGAAATTTGCCCAAGATGTCACCCTGACCTGCCTGGATTCGAACACAGGTCTCACATTTGTAAGGCGAGTGCTCTAATCCACTGAGCTACAGGACTCCACACTGGACTACCAGCTCAAGGATCTGGGTTACCAGTTAAATGGTATGATACACAAGTCCAATGCATGGCACAGCAGGCATGTGTGATCAACCATTATTAAGTGTAGGCAGGGAGGTGGAAGAATCCCACCTCCAGTACGCTCTAGACGAATCAATATTAATTAATTGTTTATCAGATACACATTGAAAATGTTCCAAGTAAAAATAAATTTACTTTTCAATGTCAGGCTGCATTGAGGTTGCAAGACAGCACTGATGTTAATTAATTTAGCAATAGATCAAGGTGAAATAACAGACTATTTGTTTTGACCACACTTTGTAATAAAACAGCAATGTCAGAATTTCACCAGTCTTTGAATTTCTGGTGACTGATGTTTACGCATTGGAAATGTTATACCCCGATGCCTAATGAGTTTTAGCGTGAGGAAGCATAATGATGTTAAAATCTTTATCAGGTTTCATTCTAACAGAACATTCACTCACCGGCTTTAGTTCAAAAACCTTACTCTTTATCCATTGCAGGATTCACACTAATCTAATTACAATGTTCTGCACAACATCATAAAATAAAACCACAAAAAAATTTAATATATTCTGTTCCACAGATTATGCACATTGCTGTATTTCTGTAGTTCATAGCAATTGTACAGTATAAATCCTGTTATGCTGTATGATACAAGGAAACGTCAAACTCAAGTCAATTAATGGCTTCAGAACAATCAGTATAAATACTCACACTTCCATTCACTTTGTGTGTTTTTAATATACACCAAAGGAAAATATGAAAACAGACCCAAATAAAACATTAAAAATTGTTTACAGGGGAAGATTTTAGTTCTTTTTAAACTGTTAGCTTGCTGAATAAACATTAACTTCATACAGTTAGCACAACAAATGTTTCCACTGGAGTCTTGGCAGTCGTAGAACAAATTAATAATTTACCATTATTAGGGAGGCAGACACTTTTTGAAATTGTAAATTAAAAACTTTGAGCACCCTAATTTTTTCTTTTTTTCCCCCGCATATCGTGTAAATTCTCACTGGGGAGATTGAGTCAAGTGGCTTTCTTTGGTTGGGGTGGGAAAGGAGAAAAAAAGCAAGGTCAGAAAATCAGAACAGTGTGAAAACTCACCCTTCCCCAGAACATCTAAAGCAAATACATGAAGCAAAAACAAACAAACAGATGTTTAAAAATAATTCAAGTAAGTAAACAATGCATAGGCATTGTTGATGAATGAATTTTACCATTAAGTTCTCTCGGGGAAGAGGGGAAAATAAGTTTGCTACATTAATTGTAGCTCAACTCAAACTCGTATTGGAATTAAACCTGAATGAAGATTATTACAATGCAAGATTCCTTGTGCGTCTGTTACAAAAAATACAAAAACAGTCACCCATTTTACTGTCATTTGGGGCAATTTTCAGATTTTTCACCCCAGCCACACAGACATGATATTAGGATATAAAAATATGTTCCAAGTTATGAGCTTCAAATTACAACGGTAAAAGGTACTTTAACAAAAGAAAAAGTATTTAAAGTTCAGTAGCTCTTGGTCATTTCATAAGAATCTGGGAATGCAACAGAACTGTGACCTGAACCCACTACAAGAGGTAGGATTCCAGCATTTGGGACCACATTCCAAGACAGAGTCAAAGTGATGTTTTCATTTCCTCTGTTGAAAGAAACATTGAAAAAAGGTATGACTACATAATTGTGACAGTACAATACAAGGCGACACACAAGTTAAAATGGATAGCTATTGACACAAATGGGCTGGTTTTATGTTTTAGTTAAACCTGATGCAGCTCAGGCCATCAAGATCCGAGTATAAAACCAATAAGATCGATAACACCAAGTAGAACTTGTACAAATTTACAATTTTACATTTTCTGAAGAACATTTTTCACCTTTAAAAACAAAATCAACTCCCCAAAAATGCAAGACGCATAATTTGGAACTTTTCAGTATTTTTTCCTAATTGGGGTAGTATTATTTTGACTTTGGAGGACAATTTTTCCAATGGTATCTATCTATTGATAGTCCACATTTTGGAGAAAGTGCTCAATTTATCCTTATAATTCAACTAATTCATTGTGAAAGCTGCTAAAAATGGCACCAGGTGACAAGGATAGTTTCCACCAAATAACATAAATAATACTTGCATTGAAAGCATTAAAATGGCAATGATCTGTGAAGTTCCTCATTAGATTAAAAGGCTGTTTTACTTTTAGAATTAAAACAAAAAAAATGCAATTACAGCAGTGGTAAAAAGAAAGTTGCAAAATGGCCTACAGCTTTCACAAACCTAACACGTGACATTAATAATAATCCTTGCATTTGATATAGCATTTTTCATGTCTTCTAGACATCTCAAAGCACTTCACAGAATATACTGTAAAGTGAATGGACTGTATACTTGTGGGCGAAAGGCTGCAGCCAATTCTGCACAGCAGTCGTGGATTGAAATGACCATTTTTACTATTTCTTTTTGCAAGGATTATTATTAGACGTGTGGAGTAAGGAAACTTGCCCAAGGTCTCGCCCTGACCTGCTTGGATTTGAACACAGGTCTCAAGCTTTTAAGGTGAGTGCTCTAACCACTGAACTACAGGACTCCACAATTATTCCCCCATCAGACATTTAATTATAACCTTAAAATAACTCATTTAAAAGGTCATAAAAATTTGAAAGCCTTCAAATGCATTTAAACCATGTACACCATCTCACCCCCAGAGAAAGACAACACAGCCTCAACCAGACACTCTCCTGCCAAGCTCAAAAACAAAGTGAGGGTGGAGCAAGAAAAGAACCTACTTTGTGATGTGGTATATCAATGCATGAGCCACTGCAACACCTCACAGTGCACATGTCCACACACAAGAAGGGTTGGTGGGAAAGACTGTATCATTGAATTATGGAGGGAGCACATATCTCTTAATTAAATAATGAGTTATAAAGTTGGACAAATATGCATCATATCTACAATTATTGACATCCATGGCATCTACTGTACTTACTTTAGGCCATTTCCATCATCAAAGAAGAAATACTTTGACTTCACATCCTTCAGGTTCAACTTCTTCTTCTCTCCCCGACGAACGATCTTATCCCAAAGAACAACCTGGTTCAATGCCTGCATTTACACACAATGGAGAAGAGGCATCAATACTTAAAATTATGAATAATACTACAGTTGTGTCATAGAACAGACATGCTAGCACACTCCGATTATCACCTGAATTACATAATTCTTACCCCGAAGTTTGTTCATGGATTAGAATTTTAATTATCTAATCATTTATATGAAATAAATGGAATCAAATGCCACTTTTGAGATGGTAAAATTGTTGTATGGAATTATAGAATGACACAGCAAGGAAACAGCCCAATTATTCTGAGCTTGTGCTTATACCCCACACGAGCCCTCACTCTTCCTAATTCCCTAGCTATGTCAAAATATTTCTTCACATTTGATAAATGAAAGATAATCAACTCCTCAAAAAATGATTTGGAGAATAGTTTTAATCACAAGTTTATCAGAACATGGATTTAAGCGCTCTGAGACACCATCCGGCATGGAGGGCACTATATAAATCAGAGTTGTTGTTGTTGGAATATCCAACTAAAGCTAATGGTTGAGGCAAAATCAGCTTTTAACGGTTGATTGGACAAATACTTAAAATATTTACAAGGGTACGGACAAAAAGCTGAGTGGATTTAAGCTCTTTTAGAGAGCAAATGATTAAATAGTTGCAAGTGCCTTTGTTACCAGTTGCAGTAAAAGCCCATTTATCCAGCACCCTTGGGACCTCGCCAATGCCGGTTAAAGCGCGTGCCGGATATTTGGCCGAAAACCCAAAACAAAAAAAATCAAAAATTTAATGCATTTTTAAAAAACATACCATATTAATAATAGACTAAATAATAACAGAATATTCTATGGATACAGTCTATAAACACAGCACACAAAGGTTTTTTTTCTTTCTCTCCCTCCTTCCCTCTCTTTCTCTTTCATACACGCAAGCTAGTCTGGCATCTCAATGGCTCCAAACCCATCCCCTCTCCACTCCTCTCATTTTCCATCTAAATTAATCAACTCACCCTCTCTCTCTCTCCTCTCCCCCACCTCTCTCTCCCACTCCTCTCTCTTTCTCCCCGCCCCTCTTTCCCTGGCTTTCTCCCCCACCACCCCTCCCACGTCTTTCTCCTCCCCTACCGCAGCATTCAAAGGTAATTGTACTGCATTCGTTGTGAGGGAAAAAAACATAGCACCACCTTCAGGCACTAGTAGCAGCATACTAAAATACGAGATTTTTTTTTTATTGTGCCGGACAAGACCCGGTTAATCGACTGAGGACATTTTTTTTGAGGTGCCGGTTATACAGAAGTTACGGTTGATCAGGCCACAGATAAACAGGCTTTTACTGTATATAAACCGAGTGCTGTAATTTGATGGCTGGAAACTCATCGTAATGCTGCAATGGAGCTTCCACACTGCAGTCTGAACTCTGCGCAGTTTCATAACATCTGAAGTAACATACACACACACGCACACATCAAGTTTTACTCAAAACTGTTTGAAGGTACCGTATATCTCCGCGTATAAGGCGCACTTTTGACCTTTTCTTGGTGAAAAAAACCGGAAACATTTTCAATGATATTGCCGGCAGAAGGGAGGAGAGACAGGTAGGTAGGGAGAGAGAGGGGCAGGCAGGCAGGGAGGGAGAGAGGGAGGCAGGGAAGGAGGGAGGCAGGCAGGCATGGAGGGAGAGAGGGAGGGAGGGAGGGAAGCAGGCAGGCAGCCAGGGAGAGAGAGAGGGAGAGAGGCAGGCAGGCACGCAGGCAGGGAGGGAGGGAAGCAGGCAGGCAGGCAGGGAGAGAGAGAGAGGGAGAGAGGCAGGCAGGCAGGGAGGGAGGGAGAGAGGCAGGCCAGCAGCCAGGGAGAGAGAGAGGGAGAGAGGCAGGCCGGCAGCCAGGGAGAGAGAGAGGGAGAGGCAGGCCGGCAGCCAGGGAGAGAGAGAGGGAGAGAGGCGGGCCGGCACGCAGGCAGGGAGGGAGGGAGAGGCAGGCAGGCAGGGAGTGAGGCAGGCAGACTGGGTAAGGCAGAAGGCAGGCAGCAGGCACAGCACTGAAGTCCGCTGCTGCTGCCGCTGCCCGGGCGGCCGAGGCCGAAGCCCCGTCACCCGCTCCTCCCAACCCCCGCCGGACACTGACCAAACCCCGGCTGACAGCGCGCCAGCCGGCCCTCCTGTTTACTGTATTTCCGAGGCTCAAAATTTATTGTATCTGCGGATAGGGCGCACCCCCAACTTTCGAGATCTTCCGACGTGAAAAAAAGTGCGCCTTATACGCGGAGATATACGGTATTCACTAAAATTATATTTTCATTCTAAAGTAGTTTTGGACTTCTCAATCCGACATGGCAACAACGCCAACAAAATTCCAAAAATTTTCCTGTCTAAGTCATTGGGACACAATTCACCAGTTTTCAGTGTAAATTTCTATCACTGTTTATCATAGCATCTATTGAACCAAACTAACCAGTGAATTCTATTGACAACATTGAAAATAAGTGTTGCGTGTCACATTTTAAACATATACTTACATTGGCCTTGGTTTTGTACTCCGCTGATAAATAAAGAAACAATTGTTTGACGTTCCAGTCAAATATTGGCTCCAGATGTAAAAGCAGTTAAAGATAATAGGACAAGTTTCTAGGTTGACATTTATTTGGCTAGGATGGGTTTGCGAGGTTAGGGGGAGAGAGCTGGGGAGTGGGATTAAATTGCTCTTTTTAAAGAGCCGGCACAGACTGGATGGGCCCAAAGGCCTCCTTTTGTACCGTAAGATTCTATGACATTTATAAATTACAGCAAAACACTGTGTAATTGATTTTCCCTGACTATGGTTCAGTGACTTTCTGCTAATTCACCAGTACATATGCACAGGTGGCCATTCTGCAGGTTTCCCCATAAGCCTTCAACCTTGGAATGGATCACAGCCAATCCCACTGTTCACATCATCGTATTTTTCAACATTGGTAAAAGGACATTTATCAGGAGTGAAAATAAGTTACATAAAGCACTGTATCACATGCAAGGATTATTATATAACACCTATCATGTCAGGAGGACATCTCAACCCTTGACATTCAGGGTTTTTTTAAAAAAAGGATATCAGCTGTCAGATCAAATGTGATCAATCCCAAGTCACTTCTTTCTCGAGGTCCAGTAAAATCTTCTACATTTTTTCTGAAATAAAAGTTTTACAATTATTTTGGAGTCTAATACAATACAGTAAGACAAGCATGAGAATTTCTCTTAAGACATGCTATTGACCTCAAAAGGTAATCAAATCCAGACCTTTCACATCCAACAGAATGTACAGAGATGTGAGGGAGGAATGATTTCTATGGCTTCTCACAAATATGCTCTAATGTATTCTGGAAAGAATTGATCCTCAGTGTCTCAAAAACTATTTTGGGATTAAATAGCACCAGAGAGGGACTGAGTTTCAGATCAGATGGAACCAGTCAAATCAATCAGTGAGACTGAGCATTAGTTGCTAGAATTGCAGTTGTGCCATTAACAGCAAGTATAATACTCTGCAACCTCTATACAACTAATGTCCTACCTCCCTTCCAAAAACATTTAGTGCAACTGCATTCCCACAGCATAAATTTGAGGTTGAACACATTTCCACTCATTATCATTAAATTATTTAAAATGATGCAACTTGAAATCTCACCAGGTAATTCTCTCATGCATGTGGAGTGGTGCAACTCAATGAGCCCCGAGTCTGATTCCCGGCAGGGCAAACTGTTTGTTGTACACTGCTATGTGCAATTGGTTGCCGCGTTCCACCCACAAAATATAATCGATTCCCTTTGCAGTATATTAATAATAATTATCCTTGCATTTGATATAGTGCTATTCATGTCTTCTAGATGAAATGTAATTTTGTTGTTGTTGTCTCAAAGCATAGGAACATGGGAATAAGAGTAGGCCATTCAGCCCTTCAAGCCTTTTCCGCCATTTAATTAGATCAAGGCTGATCTGTACCTCTACTAATTCTTGCAATTCCAATTTCACGCTTTCCCGTATCATGTAATACCCTGACCTACCAAAGATTTATCAACCTCACTCTTGAATGTGTGGATGGATCCAGCATCCTTGATCTTTTGAGATTTCTACCACCCATTGAGTAAAACAAATACTTCCTGATTTCAGTCTGAAATGGCCTGGTTCTAATTTTAAAACTATGTCCCCTAGTTTGGGATTCCCCCACCAGAGGAAGTAACTTCTCTGTATCTACCCTATCAAAACCCTTTATCATCTTAAATACCTCAATCAAATCACCCCTCAACATTCTAAACTCAAAGGAATACAATCCAAGTTTACGCAGCCTTTCCTCGTAACTTAACCCTTTAAGGCCTGGTAACATTCTGGTGAACCTGCGCTGCACCCCCTCCAGGGCCAATATTGTAAAGTGAATTGACTGTATATTTGTGGGCGTAACGAGGCAGCCAATTACAATAAAATGCACTCTACCCATCAAGTCAACAGTTTTGATGAATACTAAACACCAATGCTTTGACTTTGAGATAATAGCTAAATGCTGGAAAAGTATAAAGGCTATCTTCCAATAGCTTTCGTACTTTTCCAGCAATCACTGCAGCAATTTATAGTACATTTCAATATCCATCTCACAGATAGTGCCTTTGAATAAATATTAGCAAACAGCTGCGACCTTTAAATACGTATTTGGCACACTAAAAGGCAAGTACATTTTTAGATGCTCTGCACATTGGTAATGCCTCATCATTTAAATAGAAACTTAAAAACCCTGCACACAATTATTTCTGGTAGAAGACCAGAATTACAGCCTATTGAATATGTTCACAGTTAGCACAGTGTAACAGGCAATCAGTATCCCAATTATTGAGGTTATTATAGTTACTTTGTGAGAATGGCCAACCATACATTTATGAAGTTTGCGAAGCACAGCCAGATCAAATTGAAAAGCTTATACACAGATAGAAACAAAACTCACTATACTCCTAAAAAGATTGAACAAACATCCCAATTTACCAAAGCTATGTTGCTCAATTACAATAATTAGAATAGAATAAGAACTGAAAAGGACAGAGTAATTGCAAATGTAGCCTGCATAAAATGCATATTTCCCTAATTTCACCAAGTTACACCACTTTAAAACAAACGTGTAACAAATAGCACAATGCAGTGTCCAACTTGCAGGTTGCAAACACAAAGAAAACACCCCTTCATTTTGCCTCAATTCAATTGTCCAATCTCAATGATACCAATCATATGAAATAGTGAATGCCAAGTGACTGTTAAATCCACTCAACTGTAAGAAATGTCCTGTACAAGAGAACACTGAGCACCATTTTTCAATAAATGGGTCACGATGAAGAAATCTTGCCAACATATGTACAAATACATCTTTCCCACACTATATACTTCTGTTTAATAATAATCCTTGCATTTAATTTAGCGCTTTTCACATTTTATCTCAAAGTGTTTCACAGAATATACTGTTACGTGAATTGACTGTATACTGGATATGTGAGCGAAATGCATTTAATGAATGGTAGTATAATAATGCTATAACTAATCATAAATGCCACTGAGCAATGCAATTATTCCACTGCTTTTCTAAATGCTAAACATTCTAATACAAATCAAATGCCCCGAATCACCTCCTCAACCTCCTAAATCCTCGCTCCTTGGGCTGCAGATCAACTTCACTGGCTTCCCGTCACACAGAGGATACATTTCAAGATCCTGGTCCTCACCTTCAAAGCCCTCCATGGCCTTGCTCTGCTCTACCTCTGTGACCTCTAAACCCGCAGCCAACCTGCCTGCTCGCACTGCTCAGCAGCCTCCATCTGCATCACATTTCCCACCTCACCCGGCCCCCCACTGGCAGGTTGACCTTCAGCCACAATGCCTGTACACCCCGAAACTCTATCATGTAGTCCCTCTACTTCGCCCCCTCCCTTACCTTTCGCAGGGCGAAACCTTGGGCAAGTTTCTTTACTCCATACGGCTGACAATCATCCATCGATAAAAAAAACAATAATAAATGTTATTTCAATCCACGACGATTTGTGGGACTCTGCTGTGCACAACTGGCTGCTGCATTTCGCCCCCAAATATACAGTCAATTCACTTTACAGTATATTCCATGAAGCGCTTTGAGACGTCTAGAAGACATGGAAAGCATTTTGTTCTTTCCCACCACCCAATTACATGTCAAAATTCAAATTTGCTGTGAGAACTCATGAAATAGTAAACGGAAACAAGATATGCATAATACGCCTATCAAATACCAAGTAAACAAAAAAAAATGATTTTTTTTTGCCACTATTATAAGAAGCACAGTATAAACTAGGGTTAAGGCAATGACCAAAACAATAAAATTGTGTTGGAGCCCAGATACCTAAACAGCATGTTGTTGCTACATTAATGAAAAAAAATTATTGCTCTTTAATATTAAAATATGAGCTTTTTGCATTTGTAACCAAACATACACTTAAAACTGTATGTACTAAAGGCAAACCCACCAAAAGTGCTCATGAGTGAGAAACGAATCAAGCTTTCCTTTACAGGAAAGGGAAAAGGACTTTGGAGGTAGGGGGAAAGAGGTGCAAACTTGTATTTTCACACCTCTCTCCGAAATTCCCCTACAACAAGCATTCTCTCCCCTCCCCCCCCATCCTAATCATTTTACTACAATACTGCCTTGCTTCCATCGGTATTGACTGGACATTTCAGCGCCTTGGGACGTCCTCCCGACATGAAATATACTACACAAATGTAAATTTTGGCATTCTTGTACAGTAAGATAATCTCCCATTAATACCGATTAGAAACAGCCACCTCACAATTAGTTGCACTGCACTTTTGGTGTGTATTTTAATGATTGCTTTGGGAAGGATACATCAGTACAAGCCTAACTTACAGACCCTGCAACCAAGGCCATATCTATTGCAACAAGCCCTACAGCAAAAGCTGCCAGGGGCCAGTCCGAGGCATTTGATTGGATGCATTTGCAATTTCGTTTAACGTGCAACAACCAGATGAAATCGGGTTAAATGTGCACACAACTCGAATATGCCATTGGACAGACAGATTACCTATTGCAAGGGGCTGGCGCTATGCAGTAGCCTGGGTGGCCAGTGGCGGCGGCAGGAGCTGCAGAGACGTGCACTACATTCATTGGCAGAGATGAACCCAGACGGAAATCAAACCGCAGCAGCTGGAGCTTGTGTGCAAATAAAAACCCAGAACGTGTTCAAAAAAGTAGTCGAAGACACTACAAATGCGTCGGTTGCTGAAGCATGTCCGATGGGGGAGGGTGGTAGTAGTGGTTGGAAATGCACTCGTGCTTATAAAAGCAAACCAGCCAGAGTAACAGCCTGTTTGTTACCTGACGGTCACCTCACCATATGGTACCAGTGACACAAACTTTCACAGATTCAATCTGTTCATCGCGAATCCACCCCCTGCCGTTTAACACCTCTCCATCCTTCAGTTGAAACAATATCCATTTGCAGCGCTGCACTTTTTTTCTCCCCCCACGAACGTCCTTTTTTTTTGTAAACGAAAAGGAAACTCGAGTAATTTAAATCAGGAGGTGGGGGGTATTTCTCACACCTACAAACAACCGGCTGCAGCACAGCAGGAGCAGGAGGCAGGCGGGTTGGTTGGTTGGGAGCACTGAACTAAATGATATTGAATTCATTCCTTAAAACAATGAAATATACGCAAACCATGTTTCCCCCCCCCACCACCAGGGTCTCCACACCCCCCAAACAACTGTCTCCTCTCTTTATTCCCCCATTCTCTCTCCCACCCATCATATCTGTATCGTTTTCATCCATTCCCCTCTCTGTATAGCCCCTTTCTGTTCATCCTGTATCTCTCTTCCCTTCACTGTCCCCATCCCCTCCCCGTTCTCCCATCTCTCCATCCCATTATTCCCCCCCATCTCTTTCCAACAACTGAATCCCCCCATCCCTCTCCATTCCAGGCAGGGTGAAACCTTGAGCAGGTTTCCTTACGCTATGTGCCTGATAATAATCCCTCTAAAACACAATAATAAATCGGTCATTTTCAATCAATCTCCTTACTCCTCCCCATCTCTCTCCATCCCCTCATCGCCCCCTCCCCATCTCTCTCCATCCACTTATTCCCGCCTCTCCATCCCTTTATTTCTTCCCCCCACCCCTCCCCCTCTCTATCCTATCTTAGAATCCTGCAGCACAGAAAAATTTGCAGGCAACAGAGCAAAAGTGGGGGATTGGAACTAGGTGCAGCTCTTTCAAAGAGGCGACACAGACATGATGGACTGAATGGCCTTCCTTCAGTGAGTAAGGTTCAGAATGAGGTCGTTCGTCCCATCATGCCTGTGCCAGCTGTTTGAAAGAGCTATCCGAGTCCTTTCTCCATAACCTTTCAACTTTTTCTCATTTCAAGCATCTATCCAATTCCCTGTTAAAAATTACTATTGAATCTGCTTCCAACACCCTTTCAGGCCATGCATTCCAGATCATAACAATGTTCTTTAACATTGCGTTAAAAGAAAATCTCATCTCCCATATGGTGCTTCTGCCATTTATCTTGAGTGAATGTCCTCTGGTTACTGACCTACAAGCCAGTGGAAACAGTTCCTCCTTATTTATTCTACCAAAGCCTCTCATAATTTTGAACACCTGTACTAAATATCCATTTAACCCTCTCTGCTGTAAGGGGAACAATCCCAGTTTCTCTCGTCTCCACATTAACTAAAGTCACTCATTCCTGGCAAATCTCCTCTGCAGCCTCTCCCAAGGCCTTAACATCCTTGGTAAAGTGTGGTGCCAAGAATTGGACACCGTACTCTGGCTGAGGGCTAACCAGTGACTTACAATTTTTGTCCCCCATTTGTCCATTCCCCCCTCATTCCCCCCACCCTCCTCATCCCCTCTTATCCCCCCTTCTCTCTCCCCCACCATCCCCCATCTCTCTGCACTCTTATTCTCTTCATTATTCTCCTCATATTAAATGCAAGAATTATTATTGTCATCATCTCTCCATTTCCCCCACCACAAGCTCTCTGCCCCCTTATTCCCCATGTATCTCTCTGTCCCCTTCCCTCCTCTCCATTCCCTCATCTCTCTATATCTCCTCATACCCTTGCACATCTCTCCCCCTCTCTCTCCTCCCCCTTTATCTCTCTTCCCCTCCCCACCCCGGTCCCTTTCTTCCCCCCCCCCCGTGTCATTCTTCCCCTTCCCCTCAACCCCCCCCCCCCCCACCCCCCAGTCTCTCCCCTCCATCCCGGTCCCTCTCTCTCCCCCCCACCGGGTCTCTCTCCCCCCCCCCCCACCCCATCTCTCTTCCCCTCCCCATCTCTCTTCCCCTCCCCCCACGGTCCCTTTCTCCCCCCCCCCTCCCGTATCTCTCTTCCCTTCCCCCCACCACCCCCCGGGTCTCTCTCTCCCCCCCCCCCGGCGGCCCCTCTCTCTCCCTCCCCCCCAGGGTCTCCCCTCCCCCGATCGCTTCCCCCCCCCCCACCGCCTCTCCGTGTCTCTCTCCCCCCCTTCTCCGTGTCTCTCTCCCCCCTTCTCCGTGTCTCCCCCCCCCCCTCCGTGTCTCCCCCCCCCCCCCACCCTCTCCGTGTCTCCCCCCCCCTCCACCCTCTCCTTGTCTCCCCCCCCCTCCACCCTCTCCTTGTCTCCCCCCCCCTCCTTGTCACCCCCCCCCCCCCTCCGTGTCTCCCCACCCTCTCCGTGTCTCCCCCCCCCTCCGTGTCTCCCCCCCCCCCCCTCCGTGTCTCCCCCCCCCCCCCTCCGTGTCTCCCCCCCCCTCCGTCTCTACCCCCCCCTCCGTGTCTCCCCCCCTCTCCGTCTCTACCCCCCCCCCCTCCGTGTCTCCCCCCCCCCCTCCGTGTCTCCCCCCCCCCTCCGTCTCTACCCCCCCGCTCTCCGTGTCTCCCCCCCCGCTCTCCGTGTCTCCCCCACCTCCGTGTCTCTCCCCCCCCCCCCCCCCTCCGTGTCTCTCCCCCCCCTCCGTGTCTCTCCCCCCCCCCCCTCCTCCGTGTCTCCCCCCCCGCTCTCCGTGTCTCCCCCACCTCCCCCCCCCCCCCCCTCCGTGTCTCTCCCCCCCCCCCCCTCCTCCGTGTCTCTCTCCCCGTTACTCACAACATGACTTTGGACACCTGGATGTTCACGGTCACCGCGCGCTGTTTGAAGGCTGTGGTGAGGAAACAGCCGAGAGTCAGCACCGCCATCACACTGAGTGAGAAGGCGAACAGTGAGTTAGCGCGGGACAGTACGGTGTTCATGGCGGCTCTGGGTCTCTCAGTCACAGCGGCCGACACCGGGGACCAGCTCTGGCCGCGCACTTCCTGTCGGAGTCTGTCCGTCACCAACAGGCGCCGCCGGGAAACAGCGCCGCGGACAAAGGTTCCGCCCCCAGGACGAGTGACTCCCCACAAACTGCCCCCCAACCCTCCCTCCCCTCAGAACCTGCCCCCCCCCCTGACCCCCACCCCCCCCCCTGACCCCCACCCCCCCACAGCCTGCCTCACTCCCCCCTCACACCCCCCACCCGCAACCCGACCCCTCCCCCGCAACCCGACCCCTCCCCCGCAACCCGACCCCCACCCCCGCAACCCGACCCCCACCCCCGCAACCTCACCCCCGCAACCTCACCCCCGCAACCTCACCCCCGCAACCCCACCCCCGCAACCTCACCCCCGCAACCCGACCCCCGCAACCTGACCCCCACCCCCGCAACCCGACCCCCACCCCCGCAACCCCACCCCCGCAACCCCACCCCCGCAACCCGACCCCCGCAACCCGACCCCCGCAACCCGACCCCCGCAACCCGACCCCCGCAACCCGACCCCCGCAACCCGACCCCCGCAACCTGACCCCCACCCCCGCAACCTGACCCCCTCCTCGACAACAACTTGGATTTATATAGAGTCCTTCACACCAGGCGGAGTCTCAGAGCAGTTGACAACAACCTGGCAATTCTTTATTGATGTTTCTTCATTTGTGGCCTCACTTTGCTATGGGTATCCTGGCTCAATGGCTGCTGAAAACGAGGTATTAATTTGTCACAAGACATGTCTGGACTGGTGCCGGCATTTGATGGGTCACTTCTCGTGGCCCAGGAGACAGACATCAGGACATGGTCCGCTCCCTGCCCAACACCCATTCCAGTAGATTCCAAGCCACAAGACCCAGAGCGCAGCCATGAAATAAGAAAAATCCAACAAAGAAAACGTGTTCGGTTGGCTAACCATCACTGGTCTAGGCTGACACTTAACGTAGTTCTGGGGGTTCAATGTACTGTTAGCGGTGAGACGATGAACTGAGGCCCCGTCTGCTTGTTGTAGTGGATGTTAAAGATCTCGAGGCTCAACTCAAAAAGAGAAGGGAATTTCTCATTGTGTCTTGGCCAACAATCCCACCCAGATAAAATTGATCATCCATTTCATGGTGGTTTGTGGGACATTTTTGTGTGCAAATTGGCTGTCATGTTCACCTATAAAATATGCAGTCACTACACTTTACAATAAATCCTGTGACGCTCTTTGAGATGTTCTCCTGAGGTGATAGGCACTATAATAAACAAATACAATGATTATGTAGCACCAGTCAGGTGGGATCATGTCTTGGCGTACTTTATAATGGGGATGGGTCAGATGCCATGTGAGTGGTTGATAACCTTTGACACAGTTGAAGAGGGAGTTAAGCTTTAAGACAGACTTTAAAGGCGAGTAAGAGAGGTAGAGGGAGGCAGTTTAGAGTCTGGGAGAAACGTTTCTGAAGCCTCAGTTACTTTGTACTGGTGCTGCAGATGAATGGTACACATGCAGCAAGCCCAGTGAGCCAACAAGAACAACAAAATTACACTTGTATAGTGTCTTTCACATTAAGACATCCCAAGGCTCTGGACAGTCATGATTTCAGATCCGAGCTGGGGTTGGGGACAGAGAGGGTGGAGGGAAAGGGGGGGATTTTGGGTGACCAATGGGATTGACAAAGAGGAGGGTCTTGAGGTGGGACTTGGAGGCTAGGGAGGGGGTGAGATGGAGGGACTGCGGGATGGAGTTCCAGAGGTTGGGGGTAGAGTGGCTGAAGGGTCATCTGCCAATGATGGGGCGGGTGGGTCAGTGGATGTGGAGCAGACTGAAGCCTGCTGAGCGAACAGGGTAGGCAGGTTGGTATGCGGTTAGGATGTCACAGATGAAGAGGGGGGCAAGTCCATGGAGGCTTTGAATGTGAGAACCAGGATCTTGAACTGAATCCTCTGGGTAATGGGGAGCCAATGGCGTCAGATGAGGACAGGGGAGATGAGGTGGGCGAAGCTTGGAGCTGTAGAGGATATGGGCTGCAGAGTTCTGGATTATCTGCAGTTTATGGAGGGAGGTATTGGGAAGGCCGACAAGCCTTGGCGAGGTCGAACCGAGATGTGATGAAGGCGTGAATGAGGGTTTTAATGGCCTGCGGGGTGCGGTAGTGGCGGAGTCGAGCAATATTGTGGAGGTGAGGGAACACAGAATGGGCCATGGCTTGACCAAGCAGAAGAGTGGGATAGAAGATCCAAGGAGGTATTAGGCTTGAAAACATCCATACAGGAGACTAGCTAGGGACATTTTGTTGAATGATTGGGATGCAGGTGGGTAATCTGGTGCAGGAATAAAGTTTTAGCTAATTAAATTTCAGTAACAATCCAATGTACATCCTAGGATCCCCACTCCTTGGCTCTTGCCAAACAATGCCACATGCTCTCCAAATTTAGGTAAACTAGATGAATCCTGAAGTGAAAGGTGGTATACACGTGTAATTTTGTTGTTATTGTTGTTATTGTATCCCTCCAGTGAGAGAGTGCATTTTCTATTTCAAACTCAGGGACATTTCTATGTGATCCAAATGTGGAACTCTGGATCTGGTTTGGATTATTTTCGGTACTGTATGATGGGTGTTACAGCTATCAGTCTCCACTGACCAAAACAATGCTGTCATCAATTGCAACCACTTGGTGGAGCTGTGCAGAACTGAAATATAGTACTGTACTGTAAGCTGCTCTGTTTCTGGAACAGTGCTATTGGGGAGGGAGAAGAAATTCTGAGTTGCAGGATGTATCCAACCATAGGAATTACAGGCCACATAACTGCTGATAGACAGGAGAAATTGTTAATAAAATTGGTGAAATATGGAAACATGTAAAACATGTACATAAAAGAGAATAATCCTTGCATTTAACACAACGCTTTTCATGTCTTCTGGACGTCTCAAAGCGCTTCACAGAACATACTGTAAAGTGAATTAACTGTACCTCAGGTACTGGCAGAATTAGTATCCATGGATGTACATTCCACGTCATTCCACCAGTCAGGAACCCGGGTGTCTTGTTTGACCCTGAACTGTCCTTTCTCCCCCATATCCGTGCCATGACAAACACTGCCTTCCACCATTTCCGCAACATTGCCCAACTCCACACTGCCTCACCCGTCAGGCTGCAGAAACATTTGCACACGAGTTTGTTACCTCAAGGCTCGACTATGACGACTCCCTTCTTGTTGGCCTCCCCAACTCTTTTCTCCACAAGCTGCAGGTCATCCAAAACTCTGCAGTTCATGTCCTCTCCTGCACCAGGCTCCATGACTCCAGCATCCCCACTCTCGCCCAGCTCCACTGGCTCCCCTTAATAATAATAATCCATGTATTTGATATAGCATTTTTCATGTCTTCTAGATGTCTCAAAGCGCTTCACAGAATATACTATAAAATGAATTGACTGTATTTTTTTTGGTGGGCGAAACGCGGCAGCCAATTGCACACAGCAGTGTCACACAAACAGTCGTGGATTAAAATTACCATTATTTTTAGAGGGATTATGATTAGGCATGTGGAGTGAGGAAACTTGTCCAAGTTTTGTCCTGCCTGGATTCGAATACAGGTCTCACAGGTAAGGCGGATGCTCTAACCATTGAGCTACCGGACCCCATCCCTCCCACATCCATCAGAGGATGGAATTGAAGATCCTCGTCTTCACTTTCAAGATCATCCACAGTTCTTGCCCCTCCCCCCACCTCTCTACCTGCTGACCCCCTACGCTCCAGCCCGCTCCATGTCTCCTGCCCAACCTGTGCTACCATCTGTGGCCCAGCTTTTAGCCTCTCAGCCCCATCCTTTGGAACTCCATCACGCAATCCCTTCACCTTGCTCCCTCCATTGCCTCATTCAAGGCCAGTCTCTAGACCCTCTTTTTCGATCATGCCCTCAACTGCCCTCCTACCTCTCTGCCCTCCCTCATTCCAACATTACACCCCCCACTGACGCATGCTCGAGTCCTGACCCCTTGGGGTGGCCTCCACCCATGAAAGGCGCTCTAGAAATGTACTTTTGTTGTTTTGTTCTTTTCTCTACAAGCTGCAGAATATCCAGGAGTCTCATGTGCTCTTCTGCGCCAGGCTCTGTGACACCATCACACATACCCTCGCCCAGCTCCACTGGTTCCTCATCCCTCAGAGAATCAAATTCAAAATTCTCGTCCTCACCTTCAAGGTCCACCACAGCCTTGCTCCTTCCTACCTCTCCGATCAGCTAACTGCTCATCAACCTGCCCACTTCCTTCGCTCAGCAGGCTCCAGCCTGCTCCATGTCCCATCCGGCATGCCCCACCGTCAGCATTGGGCCTTCAGCCCTCTCTGCCCCCACCCTCTCGACTCCATCTCACATTGCCTTCACCTTGCTTCCACACTTGCTCCTTCAAGGCACGTCTCAAGACCCTCCTCTTGAACCCTCCTACCCTCTCTGCCCTCCACTCTCCCTGAAACCAAACCCCCCCCAACCCTCCACCCAGGTCCCAATCCTGACCATTCAGCACATTTCCCTCTGATGTGAAAGGCACTTTAAAAATGTAATTTTGTTTTGTATTGTGTGTACCTCATGCCAACCTATGAGAAATAATCCCTCAAAAAAAACAATAATAAAAAATTGGTCATTTCAATCCACGACTGTTTGTGGGGTTGCTGCTGTGTGCAATTGGCTGCTGTGTTTCGCCCACAAATATACAGTCAATTCACTTTACAGCATATTCTGTGAAGCACTTTGAAACGTCGATAAGATGTGAAAAACGCTATATCAAATGCAAGGATTATTATTATTTTAATATAACTTGGTTTCAATCCAGGTCACATTGGAGTCAGGATTGTGCTGACAATGGTTGATGCTTGTGTGAAATGTAGGAAATGTATCTCGGTGCCTGTGGAGAGTTTCACCTTCTGTTTTCCTAACGAGCGATTTTGTCACCTTTGATGCCTCCATTCACTGAAAGGCTTGCTACATATCATCAGTTAATTTTGCACAGAACACTGTGGTGTAACAGAATTAGTAACTAATTATCACTTCTATGATGCAGTTATTCAGATGAGTCATTAATGGCTCTAGTGTTATTAACGGTAGCAATTCAGAATTAACAATATTAAATAACTTGATGCATACATGAGGGAGAAGGAATTGGAAGGATATAGGAGTGATTCAAGGACAGAACCTTGAAAGTTGAGGTGAGAGGAGAGGCAGTGGAGGAGGATTGAGTCGTCCATTGTGTCAAAGGCAGTGGAGAGGTCAAGGAGAATATCGAAGCGCTCTGAGACACCGTCCAGCATGGAGGGCGCTATATAAATTGGAGTTGTTGTTGTTGTTGAGGAGGAGGCAGAGGGAGCCTGAACAAGATTTGAATTTTCAGAAGGCATTTATTTGAATTTTCAGAAGGCATTAGATAAGGTGCCACACAAAAGGTTGTTAGAGCTCATGGAATGAAGGGTAATATATTAGCATGAATTGAAGAGTGGTTATCAGGCAGAAAATTCACTTTACAGTATATTATGTGAAGCGCTTTGAGAAGTCTAGAAGACGTGAAAAAACCATCTAACAAATACAAGTATTATATAGATGTTATATTATTATAAAAATTATAAAACAGAGAGTAGGGATAAACAGGACCTTTTCAAATTGGTAGGTTGTGACTAGTGGAGTGCCTCAAGGATCAGTATATGGCCCCTCCATTATCCTCTTTTCCCCCTTTTTCCCCAAACCCCACTTCCACGACTATTTGTAGGACACTGTTGTGCACAATTCGGCTGCCACGTTTCGCCCACAAATATACAGTCAATTGTCCTACTTTCCTTCCCCTAACCACAACCACTCCCCCACTGCTCTGGTCCCTATTTTTTTTCCCCCCTTTCTTCCCTCTTGTCTTCTCCCTCCCCCCCTGGTCTGGTCCCAACCTTGGGACGTTGTTGTATTCTCTGAAGTGCTTTGAGACGTCGATAAGATGTGGAAAGCGCTATATAAATGTAAGGATTATTATTATTGTAAACAGCTGTTTACAATCTATATCAATAACTTAGATTAGGAAAAAGATTAATGTATCTAAATTCATGGATGATACAAAACTAGGTGGGAAAGTAAGCTGTGAGGAGGACATACAATGGAGGATGCAAAAGGTTATAGACTGGTAAAGTGAATGGGAAGAAGGTGGCAATATATGGCCATATATAATGTGGGTAAGTTATTCACCTAGGTAGAACAAATAGAAAAGCAGATTATTTTCTAGAAGGGGAGAGACTAGATAGTGTTAGTATTCAGAGGGATTTAGGTATCCTTGTACACCAATCAGAGAAAGTTAGTATGCAGGTACAACAAGCAATTAGAAAGGCTAATGGCATGGTGGGGTCAAGAGAGCAGGTGATAAGTTTCATAGACAGTATGGTGGTGATGACAGAGGAGGGTGAGATTGGGTGGGTGGGGAAGTCTGACAAGTCAGACATTGGCAGACATTTGTTTGTGTCATCACATATAATGATTTACTGTAATTGTTGGATTAAGCATTGGATTAAAAAAATTAAATGTTTTTATCAACAATTAAGAACCATAAAAATGTTAACATAGTTTTAGACTGAATGCAATGAGAGAGATGAAGTAGAATGGTACCAATCTTACATTAATTACAGTAAATAACAGCAGACTTTGTAATCAAAACCCGCTTCAAGGTGGATTGTGGGATTCTGTAATTAATGTTTTAAATAATATGTCAGTTTAAATTTACAATGTTTATATATTTGAAACATATGATAATTCGCATATGAGGGGAGCATGGTTGTGACCAGCTTCGAAGAAGAATCCTTTCTCAAAGGAGAAGAAGACTTTTTATAAACAAAACTATTTTCAGTCCTTATCAGTAATTTTCTCATGGAAAAATGGTCTGCAGCCAGAGAGAGAGAGATGTGTTGCATTTGTTTTTACAAATGAACCATCTTGCAAAAGACACTACGTGAAAGCTGACGTAATGAACTGTATAAACAGAGATCAACTCGGAAGAGAATCAGAAGAAAGAATTGAAGGAGCGGGATATATAATAATACCTGGATACTTTCAGACGACTAAACATACAATAACTGGATACGTTTGGATATCAAACTGGAAACCATATAATAATACCTTTGATGGATTTACATTTGGATTAAAATGGACATTGTTGGACATTGCTACTCTATCTCTTCTGCAGCATTTGGATAGGTCACCTTAAATCATTGTGAACTTTGTGTTGTTAAGCAAGCAGTATTGTGATGTATTATTTTAATTATTGATAACTATTACTAATCTGTAGGGTCCGTCGATATGGAAATTTTCCGATTTAGATATATCGATGGGCTCATATCGAGATATACCGAAATATCGATATTTTCGGGTTTTTTGTACTGCGCATGCGCACGCATTCGGAGTGCGCGCGCATTCCGGGTGCGGGTGCATTCGGGGCCTATCTCCTCAGGAGGTAAATATCTTTCTCTCTCTGTGTCTCTCACTCTCTCCATCTCTGTGTTTTTCTCTCTGTGTCTCTGTGTCTCTCTCCTCTCTCACATCCCCCCCATCTCTATCTATCTGAATATTATCACATCCACCCCGTCTCTCCCACCCACACCCTCCGTCGTCTCTCTCCCCCCCTGCCGTCTCTCTCTCCCTCCCCCGCCCCAGCCGTCTCTCTCCTCCTCCCCCCCCAGCTGTCTCTCTCCCCCTCCCCCCCCAGCCGTCTCTTTCCCCCTCCCCCCCCGCCGTCTCTCTCCCCCTCCCCCCCAGCCGTCTCTCTCCCCCTCCCCCCCCGCCGTCTCTCCCCCTCCCCCCCCGCCGTCTCTCTCCCCCTCCCCCCCCGCTGTCTCTCTCCCCCCCCCAGCCGTCTCTCCCCCCCTCCCCCCCCCAGCCGTCTCTCTTCCCCTCACCACCCCCCCAGCCATCTCTCTCCCCTCACCCCTTGCATACCTGTATATTGTATTCGAGGACTATGAATACAATATGGCGGCTTTGCACCTCGGTCTGCGCATTGTGTATAGAGATGAGCATTCTGGGTCTTGTAGTTCAGTGTGCGCGAATTCCGATTTTTTCCCTCAATATATAGATTTTTCGATATATCGATATTTTTGAAATGCCTGTATCGATATGAGAATTATATCGGGTTTTAGCGATATATCGATATATCGCCGGACCCTACTAATCTGAATTAATAAACATGTATCTTTTTGTACAACATTGGTATCAGTTCTTACTTCACTGCAGGTCACATATTTAAATTAACCCATACACTGTCTAGTGTAGTGACTCTGCATTTGTACACAAACACAGCAACCAAATTAAGCACCTCAAGATACCACAGAAAGACAAATCCATCTGGAATATTTTTACCCAGAATACTAAAAGACATTCCTTTTTTGTATAATGTGATATTGTTATTGTCGTACTGGCATGGCATATTTAATGCCCACTTGAACAGGCAGCAGCACAAACACACTGAGTTAAATATAGCTTATCTCCTGTGTAAATACAGTAAGGATTTTCTGTGATCATATGATATTACTCTTCTCTATTGCGAGCCAGTCAGGAGTTACCTTTTGATATCATCACATGGTGCTTTTTCCAGTGACTAGCAATTTGATATCGGTAATAGAATTCAACTTGGCTAGATAGTACCAGATATTATAACAACATCCTACAAAAATAAAACAATGAAAATTAAGAACAATTCAAGCGAAATAGGCACCATTGATACGGTGGTTTGCTCCTTATGAGTTAGTTTATTTTAATAGGAAATATGTATTTCTACAAACAGTTGTCAGTAACAAATGATGGATGAAAGATTGAAGTGTTGTAAGAGATCACATTGATTTGCGTAGAAGTGCTGCAAAATGCACTTGATGTATTGATATTTATGTTGATTTTTGTGAGAGACAATACAATACAAAAACTTAGATAAAGATTATATTGCTGCAACATTATATCCAGCAGACTTTAATTCAGTTATTTTTCTTCTACTTCCAGAAGAAAATGAGCAATAAGCGGTGCTGGCAAAGTTTGAGGGTTTAACTCATTTGGATAAAAGGACTCGGGTATATTACAGGTGAATTATGTACCAGATTTGAACACATGTTTTCAAAGGGAATTGCAGGTACCCTTAACTACTTTATGCAATTATTTCTATGAAATCAATCCTTTTTATTTATTGTACAACTTACATAATACAATAATTTGTATTTATATAGCACACCTTACGCTGGGTAGCATTCCAGAGCATTTAATACAAATCTTTTTACACAATTCTCCTAATAAACCCCATTTATTGTAAAGCATTTTCAAGCTTCACCATACATTAAAAATTGTTACCTGGGCGATTGGTGTATGTGGAACTATATCCCCAGCAGAGAATTTTTAAAAACTCCTTAAGGAGGAAAGTACAGAAACATTGGAAGAAAAAAAACAAGTGAGGTACTGGAGGATTATTGAATTATATAAAATTATATGAGCATCTTCAGGAAAAAGGATACAATGATAACAGTAGAGTGCTTGGATTTTACATTGGTATCTTATTACACACTCTAAACTGTCTGAATATGTTCACATGATTTACTGTAAAATGTATTTTTGCATGCAGCCAATTTGCACACAGCAATTTCCCACAAACAGCCATGAAGTGAATTAGTCATTTTATCTGGAGGATTGTCAGCCAGGATGATGGAAGAAACTCTTTTCTCTTTCCAAATAGTGTCATAGGATCTTGATATCAATCCAAACAAGTGGACCTCAGTTTAATGTTACATCTCACCTACGGAAACTTTGACAATGCAGTACTCCTCCAGTGTCAACCTAGACTGAGAGGTCAAAGCCCCAATGGGGCTTGAATTCACAACCTTCTAACTCAGTGGCAAGAGTAGTAAAATTAGTGATAGTAATAATCCTTGCATTTGATATAGCGCTTTTCACGACTTCTAGATGTTTCAAAGTGCTTCACAGAATATACTGTGGACAAAACACTGCAGCCAATTGCGCACAGCAATGATCCACAAACAGTTGTAGATTGAAAATGACAAATTTATTATTGGGGGTGTTTCTTGAGGGATTATTATCAGGCATGCAAAGTGAGTAAACTTGCCCAAGATTTCGCCCTGCCTGGAATTGAACCCAGGTCACTTGCTTTTAAGGCGAGTGCACTGACAACAACAATAAAATTACACTTATAGAGCGCCTTTCACGTCGGGAGGATGTCTCAAGGTGCTGAACAGTTAGGTTCAGTCCCGAGCAACGGGGAGCTGCAGGTTAGTGGGGAGGGAGAAAGTTAGGAGGGCAGCAGAAGGCACGATCAAAGAGGTAGGTCTTGAGACTGGCCTTGAAGGAGGAAAGGGAGGAAGCAAGATGAAGGGATGAAGGGATGAGTCCCAAAGTGTGAGGCCAGAGAGGCTGAAAGCCCGTCCACTGAATGGTAGGGTGGGTCGGCCGGGGCACATGGAGCAGGCTGGAGCCCACTGAACAGAGGGAGTACAAGGGAGTGAAGTGATTTAAAAATGAGTGAGCGGATTTTGAATTCAATCCATTCGGAGATTGGGAGCCAGTGAAGCTTGGCAAGGACTGGTGTGATGGGGTAAGTGGACAATATTAACATATACCTCATTGGTTTAGGTATAGTTTAACAGCATTCCAAGATCTTGACATGCAGATGACTATAATCATTTCTAATTCCATAGCTATGAATAGTTGGGAGCAGCTATGAATAGTACATCGGCAAATAATGTCTATGGAATAAATTGTTCTATCAGATGAGCAACACAAGTTCCTCTGTACAGTATATTAGCAAAAATAAAGCTTCCATGACAAATACACTTCAAATAGATTTTGAGCAGGCACTGTTACAACCACCTGATACTTAGTTTGCCAGGACCCAGCTGTTAAGGGAGCTTGTAAAGCAAGCCAGAGTTCACATGAAGACATTTACTGTTGCTGACTGGAAGCAATGACTGCAGTGGAAAGCGACCGTTTTTCCCAACACTTAGCCAATGTCTATTTCTCTATATTTGCGCTGTTCTGTTTCAAGTTATTTGTTAAAATTAGCCTCGCCATTCTGAGCCACTTCTACATAGTCAAAGGGAACCGTAAAGAAGCGGCACGAATAGCAGCTGAGTTTTATGGGGTTACCCAAGGACGTGGTAAGTTTCCTTTGATTGCTTCACAGAGTCTATTTCAGAGTTCACTTTATTGCATTTCATATACTCTGGTAAAGTCAAATGGCATAAAAATATCCCTGAATGTACAGTGTGTTTGTTGTTTTCCTATATCAGTGCAGTGAAATTTTCAGCGTCTCTCACTTTGCTCAAAGTTGTCAACCAGGACGCCTGCTTTGACATTCAACATTCCTCCAGTGTCTGCCAAGTGCCTTATGCTGTGGAGGCATCCATGTTTTATATTACAATTGTCATATCCTCTCTGACTGCTTGTTAACCAATGCACCAATATGGAATCCATTCCCGTTTAATATGGATTTAATTTTTGCTTACATTCTGACATGCAAGCTGTATTGTATAGAATGGTGATGAATTGTGTACAAGAGACAGATATTGCATTACAGTCATTCAGTTACAAATTGCAAATGCATCATTCAGTCACACTCACCTTGAATAAAAACAATCCACATTACCTGTATGTGTAGAACACCTATACACAATATTTCCAAAAAACACAGATATTCAGATATTTCTATATAAAAAAAACTTAGCATATGGATGTCAGCTTTTTCTTTTGGTTATGTGTAAAAAAACAAAAACTATGCTTAAGAGTATTCAAAGCAAATTGTGAGTTCCCATGGATGGAGGGTAGTAAGGGTATGGATAGGAGGGTGACCAAAGATGCGGTTGAATAGACGGGTCTTGAGACATGCCTTGAAAGAGGCAAGAGCAGGAATGAGGTGAAGGGACTGTGGGTTGGAGTTCCAAAGGGTGGGGCCATAAAGTTCGATTGACGATGGTGGGGTTGGACTGAGCAGGCTGGACATGCCAGGAGGTGGACATGGAGCAGGCCATAGCTCACTGAGCGTAGAGAGTGGACAGGTTTATAGGAAATATTATCTGGAGGATAAACCATATCTGAACAGTGAAATCTTACAGTTTAATCACATTTGGTGAAATATGTGTTTTGTTTTGTTTCATCAAAAGACTGAATAATTGATTTAAAAATGTAGTTATTTTAAACAAAGCTGTTTTAAACTGCTATTTTAAACTGAAAGCTGATGTGCCATAAAAGTGAACTAATTGTATCTATGGATATTTATGACCATACAGATTTCATCATTAAAAATTCCAGCTGCTAACCTTTATATGCTGACTTTCTGAGTATCTATCTATCATTGTCTAAAACATCTCACTGGATTCTTTATCTATGGTCTCCCACAAAATATGTAATAAATTAACTTTACAGTATATTCTGTGAAGCGCTTTGAGACATCTCAACGACATGATAAAGTGCTTTATCAAATGCAAGGATTATTATTATCGATCCATGCCACTATTCAAAAAGAGAAAGGCTTTTCCCCTTTTTTTCTGTTTGGGTCAACAATCCACTGGATAAAATTAATCATTTACTTTATGGTTGTTTTGGGGACATTGCTGTGTGCTAATTGACTGCCACATTTGTCTATAAAATACATAGTCACTACACTTTGCAATTATTCCAGTGAAGTGCTTTGAGACTTATCAACAACATGAAACATGCTATATCAGATGTAAGCATTATTTTTAAAATATGATTCCAGGCTTCTCGGGGTGTGAAATGAATCAATTATATATAACACTAGATATAACATGAACATTTTGGCTCAAATCATGTGTCAAATTGTGTTAAAGTTTGCAGTTTAGAGTAGGTGACATTTGTTGGAACTGTAATTTAAAGGATTAATAGATTTTACAAACTGAAGAGAGTTTTGGAAATGCTCAATTGAAGGTCTTTGTTTGATTTTTGTATCAGATCAAAGTCATATTGAAATTCCTACGAGAATTGTAAGAACACATTCAATATTTTCATAACCTTTAAGAGGATGTGCAATACATACTTAAAAACTGACTCCTGAGACTTGTGTCGAAAACAAAACCATCGTTCTTCGCTGAATTATTTAATTCTATCTCTGTTGAATAAATCTACTTCTTGTCAAATTGTTTTTGCCTCGTTCACAACAGGAATGCAGTCAAGTGTAGTTAATGTTAAACCCTGTGTGAGGGGTGCTATATGAATGCAAGTTGTTGTTGGTGGTGGGTGGTGTACTTTGGTTCAATGGTGATTAAGAGAATTGATGGGAAGGTTCATCAAGTAGCTATTTGGTGTGTGGGGAAATAAATATAGGGGAAACCTGGGAATCTAAAGCAAGATCGGATTATCTGTTTAATATACCACTTGCAAGTAAATTAACTCCAAATACAAATATTGTAATGTGCAGCTTATGTCTTGGATACATGTGAAACTTTGAAATGCCTGTTCTTGTGTAGAGAACTATTCTCTACAGAACTAGTATGATGTCTAAAGTTTACCGTCCAGTAGGGTCCGGCGATATATCGATATATCGCTAAAACCCGATGTAATTTTCATATAGATACGCCGATATAGGCATTTCAAAAATATCGATATATCGAAAAATATCGAGGTAAAAAATTGGAATGCGCGCACACTGAACTACAAGACCCAGAATCCTCATATCTATACACAATGCACAGACCGAGGTGCAAAGCCGCCATATTGTATTCATAGTCCTCAAATACAATATACAGGTATGCAAGGGATGTGGGGGGGAGAGAAGGCTGGGGGTGGGGTGGGGGGGAGAGAGAAGGGTGGGGTGGGGTGGGGGGGAGAGAGACGGCTGGGTGGGGGTGGGGGGAGAGAGATGGCTGGGGGTGGGTGGGTGGGAGGGAGACGGCTGGGGGTGGGTGGGGGAGAGAGAGATGGCTGGGGGTGGGTGGGGGGGAGAGAGACGCCTGGGGGGGGTGGGGGGGGAGAGAGATGGCTGGAGGTGGGTGGGGGGGAGGGAGACGGCTGGGTGGGTGGGGGGGAGAGAGACGGGTGGGGGGGGAGAGAGATGGGTGGGGGGGGAGAGAGACGGCTGGGAGGGGGGTGGGAGGGAGGGAGACGGCTGGGAGTGGGTGGGGGGGAGAGAGACGGCTGGGGGGGGATGGGGGAGGAGAGAGACGGCTGGAGGGGGGTGGGGTGGGAGAGAGACGCCTGGTGGGGGGGGGGTGGGGGGGAGAGAGATGGCTGGTGGGGGGTGGGGGGGGAGAGAGATGGCTGGGGGGGTGGGGGGGAGAGAGACGGCTGGGGGTGTGGGGGGGAGAGAGACAGCTGTGGGGGGGTGTGAGACAGCTGGGGGTGGGGGGTGGGGTGTGGGGGGTGAGAGAGATGGCTGGGGGTGTGTGTGGGGGTGGAGAGAGATGGCTGGTGGGGGGTGTGGGGGGGCGAGAGACAGCTGGTAGGGGGTGGGGGGGAGAGAGACGGCTGGGTGGAGGTGGGTGGGAGGACAGACGGCGGGGGTGGGGAGGGAGAGAGAGATGGCTGGGGGGGTGGGGTGGGAGAGTGACGGGGGGGGGGGTGGGGGGATAAAGACGGCGGGGGGGTGGGGGGAGAGACGGGGTGGATGTGATAATATATAGCTAGATAGAGATGCGGGGGATGTGAGAGAGATAGAGAGACACAGACAGAAAAACACAGAGATGGAGAAAGTGAGAGACACAGAGAGAGAAAGATATTTACCTCCTGAGGAGATAGGCCCGGAATGCGCGCGCCGCACGCGCATGCGCAGTACGAAGACCCCGAAAATATCGATATTTTGGTATATCTCAATATGAGCCGATTGATATATCTAAATCGGAAAATTTCCATATTGACGGACCCTACCGTCCAGTCTCTTGTAGTTTCTGGACTGATTTGTGAGATGTAAAATGCTATTATTATGATTAGCAGAGAGAGAAAGGCACACTGTCTTTGCAATAAGGAATGAAAGATAGTGGGCAGGGATGGGATTTTGAATGCTTTCTTTCACATAGTTCAGAGGTAATTAAACCAATTGTCCTGTAGCTCAGTGGTTAGAGCACTCGCCAATCAATCAATCAATCCTTACATTTATATAGCGCCTTTCATGTCAAGAAGACTTCCCAAGGCGCTGTACAGTCAGGTAGGGACAAGAGCATGTGGGGGAGGGGTTGGGGCAGGATGAAGGAGGGTAGGAAAATTGACTGTATATTTGTGGGCAAAACGTGGTAGCCAAATTGTGCACAGCAGTGTCCCACAAACAGTCATGGAAGTGGGATTAGGAGAGAAAGGGGGTAAAGATGGTAAGGGGCGGGGCTGGGGTAGGGGGACGGAGAGCAGGAAAACCGACCATATATTTGTGGGCGAAACGTGGCAGCCAAATTGCGCACAGCAGTTTCCCACAAACAGTCACGGAAATGGGGCCTGGGGAGAAAGGGGGAAAAGAAGGCAAGGGTGAAGAGGGAGGGAAAGGTGGGGTGGAGTAAAGTCAGGGAGGAAAAAGGGGGAGAAAGGGGGGTAAGGGGGGAGAGGGAGGGAAAGGTGGGTGGCAAGCATGAGACCTATGTTCAAATCCAGGCAGATCAGGGTGAAACCATGGGCAAGTTTTCTTACTCCACATGCCTAATAATCAGGTCTGGCGATATATCGATATATCGGTTATATCCAATATAATTTTCATATCGATATGACGATATAGGAATTTAAAATATATTGATATATCGAAAATTCGATATCGAAAAAAAATCGGTATATCGTAAATATAGGTATATCGTTTCTGGCATTGCAACCTCCTGGGCCTAGAGCATGGAATACGCGCGCACATCCAAATGCGCGTGCACTGATCTACAAGACCCAGAATGCTCATCTCTATACACAATGCACAGACCGAGGTGCAAGTCGCCATATTGTATTCATAGTCCTCGAATACAATATACAAGTATGCAAGGGGTGAGGGGACAGAGACGGGGGGAGGGGGGGAGAGACGGGGGTGGGGTGGGGAGAGACGGGGGTGGGGTGGGGAGAGACGGGGGTGGGGGGGGGAGAGACGGGGGTGGGGGGGAGAGACGGGGGTGGGGGGGAGAGACGGGGGTGTGGGGGGAGAGACGGGGGTGGTGGGGGAGAGACGGGGTTGGTGGGGGAGAGACGGGGGTGGGGGGGAGAGACGGGGGTGGGGGGGAGAGATGGGGGTGGGGGGTTGAGACGGGGGTGGGGGGGAGAGACGGGGGGGGGGAGACGTGGGGGGGAGAGACACGGGGGGATGTGATAATATACAGTAAGATAGATAGATAGATATGGAGCGGGGTGTGAGGGAGGAGAGAGACACAGACAGAAAAACACAGAGATGGAGAGAGTGAGTGTGAGAGACACACAGAGAGAGAGATATTTACTTCCTGAGGAGATAGGCCCCGAATGCGTGCGCACCTCGGAACGCGTGCTCATGCGCAGTTTGAAAACCCCCAAAATATCGATATATCGGTATATATCGATATGAGCCCATCGATATATCTAAATCGGAAAATTTCCATATCGACGGACACTACCTAATAATAATCCCTCCAAAAACACAATAATAAAATTGGCCTGTTTATGGGACACTGTTGTGCGCAATTGGTTGCCACATTTCGCCCACCAATGTACAGTGAATTCACTTTACAGTATATTCTGTGAAGCGCTTTGAGACGTCTTGGCGACCTGAAAAGAGCTATATCAAGAGCTAAGGATTATTATTTTATTATTATTTAAGTTGATAATTATTTGGGGATGACAAGTTTGCAGGGCTATGGAGAGACAGCTGGAGAGTCGGATTGAATTGGACAGCTCTTTTTGAAGAGCCGGCACAGACAACAGTTTGAATTGTCTCCTTTGGGCTGTATAATTCTATGATTCTATGATTTGATATAGTGCCTGATCACATCTTCACATGTTTCAAAGCGCTTCACAGAATATATTATAAAGTGAATTGACGATATATTTGTGGACAAAATGTGGCAGCCAATTGCTCACAGCAGCGTCCCACAAACAGTCATGGATTGAGTGACCAAATCATTCTTTTAAGGAATAATTACCTCAGGAAAAGCAATCTGCAAACACCTAGGCTCCTAGTTACAGAGGTGTTTGAAGTAAGGAACCTTGCCCAACATTTTGCCTTGCCGAGAATTAAATCCAAATCTCTTACTTATGAGGTGAGGGCCCTAACCAATGAGCTACAGAACTCCACATTTGATTCATCAATACTAAAATGCATTACTTTTCAGTTTGACGAATGCTCTGCAAATCAATGGTAAAAGCAAATTCAGTGCAAAACATTTCCCTATTTACAATCTGTCCTATGGCTCTTTGAAAACACTACAATTTACTCTTCCACCACCATGATATGAACCCTGTGACAGGCCTTGATCAGAAATAAAACAATGTACAATACAGTAATAATAACAATCATTGTACTCTACTTGATAATGGCACCTTTCATGTCAGGAGCAAATATTTCAAAGAGCTTCACAGGATTCATTGTAAATGGTAGCGAATGTGTTTGGGAAACAAACGTTTCTGCCAATTTGCACACAGCAATATCCTATAAACAGCAACGGAAAGTGAATGACCAATTGTTTCTGGGGATTTATCTGGTGGAGAAAATTTCTCTTTTAAATTCAGTTTTCACATTACAGTGTTATTCGCTTGATAGTCCGAAGGTTCGTTATCCGAAGCTTCCCTTAACCCTAACCCTAACGCTAACCCTAACACTAACCCTAAACCTAACCCTAAACCTAACCCTAAGGATGGAAATGTTCGGATTAACAAACCTTATTTCGGACTAATGAGCGGTAACCACGGTAACCACACCAGGTATAGGAAATTTGTATGTTCGGACTGTCGAACCTTCAGACTATCGAGTGCTCCCCACTCCTCCACAATAGGATGCAAGTTTCACTGTATTCGTTATCTTGGACAGAAAACTACTCTGTACAATTAATTTTCCTCGCTTCTGTGGTTCTTTGAAAGATTTCCCTTTATTAAGGTCCTCACCTTTAAAGCCCTCCACGGCCTTGCCCTACCCTAGCTCGGTGACCTCCTAACCTCCTACCAACCTGCCCACTCCCTCCGCTTGCTCAGTGGGCTCCAGCCTGTTCCATGTCACCTGCCCCACCATTGGTGGGTGAGCCTTCAGTTACTCTGCCCCCCACCTCTGGAATTGCCCTACCTGCAGTCCTTCCGCCTTGCCCACTCCTTAGCCTCCTTCAAGTCCCACCTCAAAACCCTCCTCTTCGACTGTGCCTTCTGTCACCCGCCTCCCAACCCCCACCTTTCCCTCCACCCTTCCTGATCCCGACCCCAGCTCAGGTCTGAAACACTGACTGTCCAGTACCTTTGGATATCCTCCCGACAGGAAAGGCGCTATACAAATGTAATATTGTTGTTATTATACTAACTGCTCTGACCACCCACTAATCTATTCACAGGCCTTTTTAGCTGACAATGCAGCAAGATTCCTTTTCAATGGCCTTTAATAAGACCTTAACCAACTAAATTCAGGTTTAGAGCTGCTGAGATGTAGTACTGAGCACGGCTGATGCTTTCATGAGCAGTTTCCCAGCTTTCCACCCCTGTGTACCGTGTAACACTGTTACTAATAATAAGGTGCATTGGAGGTCTGGCTCCAGAGGTCTGGCTCTCTGTGTGAATGGAAAAGTTGGAATGAAATACCAACAATGTAGTTTTATCTGCCTATGGAACATTGTGTGAGTAAAAGCCCCACGGGCAGATGAAGTTTCACCGCTGATATTTCAGGCAAATTCTGGATTGACACACATGACTGCTGCTCCTGATGATCAGGCTTAATTGTCATGGCTCCAGTCATCAACTTGCTGATGACAAACAGCCCTCATTGATACAGGGTGTGGAATTGAGGAACAGAAATCCCACTTCGACTTATTTGAGAGAGAAATTCAAGGATTATTATTACTTTTTTTAGTGTTTTAGGGCCTTTTTTTGGGACGGGCGGGAATTTTAGAGCTTGTTTTCTATAGATATTGTTAGGTTCAAGATGTCAAAATGAAGACTGAATTTTAGAAAGGTCCAAAGTTTGCTCTCTCTTAAATGCTTCAGAAAGATATGGAAGTCTAGACCAAGGTGTCTTCTCTCTCTGATGTGGAATAGGCTGTAGTCATTCTACCCATGGTTTTGTAGCAGACGTTGTTCCCGGTATCCTTTAATAGTGAGGCTGAATGCAGGTATGATGTTAATCACTAAAAGCTTTCATATTGAAACTAAAACAGCATCAGCTATTATAATGTTCTCCCCTATGATCATATATTGGTGTACATTGTGCATGAGGATAGTGGTGTAGAAAGATTACTCCTGCTGGTTGGTATTGCAACAGCTGGTTGCTTTGCCCAATTGTGGGTTCAAGCCCCAGGTACCGGGATTTGGAGCTTGTATTGTTTAGGCGACTTTCATGGTCAGCCAACAAAATAAATGTTCATGATTGAATATTTCTTGATAAATATATATGTATAATAATAATCCTTGCTTTCAATATAGCGTCTTATCATGTCTCAAAATGTTTCACATAATATACCATAAATTGAATTGACTGTATATTTTGTGGGAGCAAACGCAGCAGCCATTTGCGCACGGCAGTGCGCCACAAACAGTCGTGGATTGAAGTGACCAATTTTTAAAAAAACGTTGAAGCAATTATTACTGGGCTCCTATTTACCGCTAGGTAAACGGGCCTGTGTGGAGTGAGGAAACTTGTCTAAAGTTTTGTCCTGCCCGGGAATCGAACCCGGATCTCTGTCTTGCAAAGCAAGTGCTCCAACCACTGAACTACAGAGCTCCAATAAATAATAATAATAATAATCATAATCATAATCATAATAATCCTTGCATTTGATATAGCGCTTTTCACATCTTATTGACTTCCCAAAGCACTTCACAGAATATACTGTAAAGTGAATTGACTGTATATTTGTGGGCGAATCGCGGCAGCCAATTATGCACAGCAGTGTCCCACAAACAGTCGTGGATTGAAATGACCAATTTTATTATTGTGTTTTTTTGGGGGGACTGATTATTATTAGGTATGTGGAGTAAGGAAACTTGCCCAAGGTTTCGTAGTCCTAAATGAGTCCTGCACAGGATTACAGGAAAGAATCAAGAAATATTAAATCAAGAAAAAAACAAAAACATACAACCGATCAAAAGACCTAGCTAGACACGTGTGAATGCTCGGAGAGCTGCTTTTTTGACTGCCCCACGGGCCACTTCTGGGAGCGGGAGGTGGCCATCAGTGTGAAGTAGGATTTGAGGCAGGACTTGAAGACAAGGATGGGGTAAGATGGTAGAGAAGAAAACTATGGCGTTTGCTTTCAATGAAGGGATACATTTTAACCATTTAATTTGGTGGATTTTTTCGATGGGTTTCCTGCCAGCAGAGAACCATTCTGCCATGCCTTGAAAAAACATCCACTGTCAAAAAAAAAACTTTCTTTTTTTCAAGCGTCATTGAAGCTTTTAGATTTATTAGAACAGGTAGACAGACCTCAGTTTAATGTTTAATCTGAAAGATGGATAATAATAACAATCAAAAATCCTTGCACTTAATATCGACCTTCCTCTGGGAGGAAGCCTCAACGTGATTCAGAGGATTTAATGCAAGTATCGTGAGTGTATATTTTGTCTAATTGTCCTCCTATGTATAGGATTACCCAGTGCCTTGGGACATCTTCCCAACATGATAGGTACCATATAAATGTAATTTTGTACTGTACTATAATGGGATGCTGTTCTTCAGCTACAAAATACAGTTAATCCACTTTACATGCCTTTGAGCATCTTACCCTCTACCACCATGCCAGTTTTCCCTCAAAATCCTCCTTGTCTACCATCGTCCCAAGCCCTCTACTATCTTCCTCTTGGACATCTCCACCCTACTATCTTCCCTCTCCCTCTGCTCTGAATGCCTCCTCATTTTAGATGACTACAACCTCCACTGCTGCTCTACTTCTGATGACTTCTGTTCCCTCCTCTCCTCCCTCAACGTCTCCTTCCATATCTATCCAGCCACCGATGACCATGTCCACCACATTGACCAATGGATCACTGGGGCCTCACCGTCTTAGACATCACCATCATTGACAAAGCCGTTTCGGATCACCAGTTCATCTCCCTTAACACCTCCATACCCTTCCCCCAGTTAACTCTCTAGTAGAGTCCTGTAACTCAGTGGTTAGAGCACTTGCCTTACAAGCGAGAGACCTGGGTTTGATTCCAGGCAGGGCGAAAAATTGGGCAAGTTTCCTTACTCCATACCCCACTCCACTAATAATCCGACGCACACAAAATAAGTTAATTTCAGCCCACGACTGTTGTGTGCAATTGGATGCCACGTTTCACCCATAAATATACAGTCAATTCACTTTACAGTATATTCTGTGAAGCACTTTGAGATGTCTAGAAGATATGAAAAGTGCTATATCAAATGCAAGAATCATTATTATTATCGCCTATTGGCTCTGGAAGAAATTCTCATTCCTCTCCCCCTCCACTGCCTTGGAGTCATCTAAACACTTGCCCCTTTGGCCCTCACAACAACAACAAAATTACATTTGCATAGCACCTTTCATGTCAGGAGGATGTTCCAAGGCGCTGGACAGTTACTGCTTTAAAATCAAAAACAACAAAATTACATTTATAGAATGCTTTTCACGTTGAGAGGATGTCCCAAGTCTCACACACCGATCTATCCTCTTCACTCTTTTCTCCACAACTCCTTCTTCACTACCCTTGACCCCCTTGCCCCCCTCACCTCCTGAACCGCTTTTACTCCCATAAATCCCCCTTGTATACCAGCCGGTCCCTGAAGGCAAGCAGTCCAATGCACCTGGACCAAATCCAAACTAATGATCCATTAGCAGATTGGCTTGATCATAGTAAGATCTACTGCTCCACCCTCGCCTCTGTCAAATCTTCCGCCTACACCAAGATAATCTTGGAGGCCAAGCATAACCCCAGGCTCCTCTTCCCCACCACTAACCATCTCCATCCACATTCTCACAGCTTGCCCATCCCCTCCTTTAATTCCAACTGTAAGGAAATGCTAAACTTCAAAATTGGGGGATCCATTTAGCTACCTTCAGCCCATCCACTACCTCTCCCTCATGACCCATCCCCACCCATACCCCCATACTCTTTCAACCCTATGTCTCCCTCTGGCCTCACCTCCATCATCTCCAAAATGAAGCCCACCTGCTCCCTCAACCCCATCTCCAACTCTCTCCTTATGTCCCGGCTCCACCTCCTGGTTCCTCTCCTAACTGACATCATCAATCTCTCCTTATCCACTGCCATTGTTCCCACCCCACTAAAATCAGCTAAGATCACCCCATGCTGAAAAAACCTTCGCTGGACCCATCCCTACTCTCCAGCTACATTTCTAACCACCCATTTCTTTACAAGGCCCTGGAATAAATCATTGTTTTCCAGCTTTGCTCCTTTCTTTCTTGCCATTTCCTCTTTGAACCCCTCCAATCCAGCTTCCGTACTCCCCACAGCATGGAGACAGCCCTGGTCAAAGTCTCTAACACCATTATAAACATTTACGATCAGAGATTTCTCTGCTTCCTTGTCCTCCTTGACTTCTCTGCCACCTTCGATGCTGTTGACCACTCCATCTTCCTATATCACCTCTCCTCCCAGTTCAATCTGCACTGACCTTCCCTTGCCTGGTTTGAATTCTACCTCTCCCATTGTCTCCACTTTGTCATCACTAGTGGCTTTTCCTCCAGGCCCCTAAACATCACATACGGCATCCCCCAGGGTCCTGTCCTTGGCCATCATCCACAGACAAGGAGTCAACTTCCATATGTACGCAGATAACCAACTCTATCTTTCTGCCTTCATCCTCGATTCCAGGACCAATGCTGCCCAGACAGATTGCCTGTTGGACATCCAGTCCTGGATGAGAGCTAGCTTTCAACTGTGCCATCAGTCACCCTATCTTCCCCTCCCTTCCCTCCACCCTCCCTGATCCCAACCCCAGATTGGGTCCAAAACACTGATTGCCAGTATCTTGGGACATCCTCCTGACATTAAAGGTGCTATACAAATGTAATTTTGTTTTTATGTTTTTTGCAATATATTCTGTGAAGCTTTTCAAGATGCCTCAATGATGTGATAAGGTCCTATATCAAATGCAAGGATTATTATTATAAATCAAAGCAGTTCAACAGGACAAGAAGACCATACAACAACAGCAGACTGCGTTTGAGATATAAAACGTTTCACTTCTGAACTCTTACTAGGTAAAATGATCAAGAACGCCGACTGGAAGAGCAGTTTGAATGATTGCAACAAGAGGCTGCTGATTGACTGCCATCAGATGTGAAGGCACATCTTATGACAAGCTTCTGTGTGAAGATTTAAAAATATATATTTTCCCTTTTTTTTGATGAGACAAGTTTCCCTCTGCCTGGCCACATGAAGTATGGCCAGTCTCTGATTCATTTTATTGCTTGCCCTTTCCACATTCCCGCTGTTGGTACAAATGGATTTTGTGGAATTGAAATGGGCTCAGAGTGCTCACTCCCTGTCATTCTGTGCCAAGGCACTGCTTTTAATATAGCTAGAGCTAAAAATACCCAGGCATCCATCCAATCAATCCGGGGTGGCGAAATCAAGCCAAAATAACTCCCTCTATGCGCATACACACCAGACACTCCCTGTTGTCGTAGGGTTAGGAGAAAGCAGATACAAGTATGCCCAAGAACACCTCAGCCCAAAGTAGTAGCACAAATCAGCTTGTGCACAGCCGGCCTTTAAACAATCTGGAGGAGCCTTCCGGTAAAAGGAAGGCAACCTGGGGTCTGCTCACCAGCCAAGGTCAGTGCAACATATCGTTCGGATGAAATTGTTTAAATGTGATTATAAAATTTCCACTGAATCACTCACAAGCCTCTCTATTGTCAGTGGAGAGCATGAGTGAAAACAGAATCAAGCCAAAATGTGAACAGACCGTACACTCAGTGAAACAGAGTGTACTACGTATTCGAATTCAGTAAAGTTGCAGCAGAAATTGCAGAGCAAGATTAGAAGTGACTGTGAAATGACAGAACCATGGCAACTATACAGTTCTGCTGAAGATAAAGGGTTACCTTACATCTGCACCTCCCCCCTCAATACTAAGAATCCCGCAGTGGTGTGTGTGTGCATATGTGGACTTTCCTGATTTGACGGTGGATCAGACAGGCTGCAAGCGCAGCCAGCAGTCAACACAGTCAACACTGTCCAAATATACAGGGAAACTTAATTTTTAATGATAATAATACTAATCCTTGCATTTTATATCGCATCTGATCATGTCGCAAAATGCTTCACAAAAAATATTGTAAAGTGAATTGATTGTATTTTATGGGGAAATCACAGCAGCCAATTGTGCAAAGCATTCTCCCACAAAACTGACATGGAGTGAATGACCAAATTTTATTTGGAACAATTATCACCCCCGGAAAGCCATCCACCAATTTGATTAACAGCTAGATTTCTACTAACCGCTTGGTAAACAGAAGTTTGCGGAATAAGAAATATTTTGTGGGCAAAATGCAGCAGCCAATCGAGCACAGCAGTGTCCCACAACAGTAGTGGATTGATTGACCAAATTAGTATTATTTATTTTAAAGGAATTATTACCCCAGAAACGTAAGCCGACATTTGACTAGCAACCGGGTTCCTACTTACTGCAACATGAACAGGGTAAAGTGGAGTATGAAAACTTGCCCAACATTACTCCCTGCCGGATATTTATGGGTTATCCACTGAATTCCTAGATACACTTTCCGAAGTGAATTAAAACAAGACTTGAATCAGAATATCTTATGCTGCAGTAGCACAATGGCAAGTCAGTCATTGTAACATCCTGCCCAATCTGCCCACCTCTCTCAGAGCCCCTCCACTTTCTTCCTCATCTTCAAAATGCACAAAGAGTTTTTTTAACCATGCTTTCGGTCACTACTCTCTTCTGCCCAATCCAATAGCTGGCACTTTTCACATCAGGAGGATGTCCCAAGACACTGAATAGTCAGAGGTCAGGACCCAAGCAATGGGAGGGGGGTGGTGGTGTGCAGGGTTGGGATGAGGGAGGGCAGAGTGTTGCATATTGCTTTAATAATAATATTAATCCTTGCATTTGATATAGCACTTTTCACATCTTCTAGATGTTTCAAAGCGCTTCACAGAATATACTGTAAAGCAAATTGACTGTATATTTGTGGGCGAAAGGACCTAAGTGGCAATTGTATATGGATGATGCAAGGATAAAAGGAAAGTGACTGCGCAGACTTAACTTGAAAGAGGTTAATTTCTAAAGTTGGAATTAAAGAACCGAGTGAATCTACATTGTTGCGTTTTGGATTAAATATAATTACACTGAGTGGTGCAACGACAATTGCAATGGCAAGGATTTTTTCAGCATTTGATCCAAAAGAAATCTAAATGGTATTTCCTTTTTGAGGGACTCAAATGAATCGTAGAGCACTACAATTGCTCGAATAACCGTAGCGTAGAGCAACTTGGTCCAACACATGACAGGCGGGTGATTTTATGCCCCCCCTACCCCTTCCCAATTTTTCTCCCAAACACAGGTCACTATCTGCCTGTAGTTGGTTGCCATGATTGTGGTTGGTAAGAAATGCGTTCCTGACAGACCGAGTAAAGGGTCTGTGCACTGCGACCAACCAATTCCTGTAGCTCAGTGGTTAGAGCACTCACTTTACAAGCGTGAGACCTGTGTTCGAATCCAGGCAGATCAGGGCGAAACCTTGGGCAAGTTTCCTTAATCTAAACGCCTAATAATAATCCATCCAAAAATCCCACAATAATATAATTGGTCATTTCAATCCTCAACTGTTTGTGGGACACTGCTGTGCACAATTGATTGCCTTGTTTCTCCCACAAATCTATAGTCAATGCACTCTGTGAAGCGCTTTGAGACATCGATAAGCGCTATATCAAAACACAAGGATTATTAATTCACCAGGGAGGGAGGGAGCAGGTTGGAATGTTGGAAACGGTCTTGGGCCGGATAAGGCCTAGGGGCCACCAGCTGGCCTACCCTGATGCAGCCGTGGACCTTTCTCAAATGGCTCATGGCAGCCAAAAGGTTGGACCACCCTGGCGTAGAGGAATGGGGAGAAGGATTGTGACGAACTTGTACCCTGAGTATATCAGTTTAATCTGTGTAACATCTGTATTTTGAATAACCTCATTAGTTTGTATCTATTACTTGACTGAGTAGATTAATCAGAAGATTTCGAAATATTGTTTCTAAATTTAGTTTTGACAGGAGTGATTCACACTGCCTGTTTATGTTGCAAGCTTGGCAGTGATTTCATGCCATAGTTATGGTGATTTTCCTGTTAAGCATTTCATGATTAGGCCTTAGATTGTTTTCAAATGAGAATTCAATTTTAATTTACTAAACAAGCATAATGTTTGCCTTCATCTATGAATGTGGTTCACTTGCTGCCAATCATTGTTTCCTGTCTTTTGGTTAACTGTGTCTGGTAAAACATTTTACTCAGTTGGTTGGGTGGGGTTGGGGTTAAGTTTCTTGGGGCTAACCTGCCTGAAGGCCGTGGTATATTGTAATTGCACATTGTAGTTGTTGGTGGGGGGATAAAAGTGAAGGTGTTGGAATAAGATTAAACAATGTATGCTATTTCTTTAAATAAATACAGAGAACTAATAATAGTAAAACACTGTCATATCACCATGTGTGCTATATCGCCACGCTGTCAATATACTGACAGCTTCCTATTCCAAACTCAGTGGTTATAGCACTTGCCTCGTACACAAGAGACCTGGGTTCGATTCCCGGCAGGGCAAAATGTTGGGCATGTCTCCTTATACCACAGGCTTCTGTTTACCTGGTAGTAAGATGGAAGTTTAGAAGATTCATTTGTTGTTTTTCCGATAGAGTTACTGAGATCTTTTCCCTTGGAGTGACAGTATATCAAGAGGTTAATGTATGAAAATAAACGGGGATCAAAAGAACAACTAAGGTTTCTCGAATTCTGGGCTAAAACCGGTAATTGCTGGAAATCAACATCAATATATTTCCATCGCTTTGGGTGTCAGTCTAAGTTCATGTGACAGTACAATGCAGGGATCGCTACTCTGTTGGAGGCGTCATGTTTTGATGAGACAATAAAACGGGATCCCATCTGCCTTTCATGTGGATATTAATTAAATAGCTTGTGGCACTAATTGAAGAGGAAAATGAGTTTCTTCTTGGTACCCTGGCTGACAATTCCCAAATAAAATTGATCATTCACTTCCCAGATGTTTCTAGGACAATACAGTGGAAATTCGTAGCTTCGTTTGCCTACAGAATGTATAGTCACTACACTTCACTATAAAGACTATAATCATGTGTGAAACAGTTTCATATCTTTTCCCAACGTGAAGGGCGTCAAATTGTATCAAATGTCAGGATTCTTGTTTTCATGAAAATAGCTTTATGTTTTTACATTATTTTAAATAGGGAGCATGCATGCATGAGAGAGATTGGAATATAATGATATGAATGAGCTACGGCATAGGGATCAGGATTGGAGAGGCTCTTGTGGAGTGTAAACATGGGCACAGGCTAATTTTTTAAAATATAAAATGTATATTTATTATTTTAAAACATATATTTTCATCTCCGTGACAACACGCGCCAAACAACAAAACAATCCCCACCGTGACAAATGCGCAACAGCCCTGTCTTTATCCTCTCGAAAAAAAAATCTCTGTCAAAATAAAAATTTCCACCAGTTTTGTGGAAACTAATTAGAATGAATTGGTGCTCTACAGTTTATACAATTCCATGTAAAATGTTGCCATCCGTGAAGCAGTTAATTGCTCACACTGCATGTCACAATTCATCTGAAGTAACGTTTTTAAATGTGCCTTGTTTTAATACTGTACTGTTTTAGTTTTCAATCCCTGAAACAATAATCTACAACAACAACAACTTGCATTTATAGAGCACCCCTCATGTGGAGCGCTATCAGTTGAGATGCACAATTTGATTTATAAAGATTACAAGGAATTGTGTGTGTGTGTTTGGGGGTGAAGTGGGGGGGTGGGGGTTTGGTAGAGGGAGGGTTTATATGCATGATGCATTGGCATAAAAGGGGCAGAGCCAATTGATGTTGAAACATTGTCAGCCTGGATATGAACTCCGTCGAAAGTCTTTACGAATGGTTTGAAGTGCCATGGGGAGACGGAGATTTAGGTAATGTATGTATGGGTTATACAAAAAAGAAAGGCAGTTCGTCCACTAATCAGATCTCTTCAATCATTTTACTCGCGTTACTTTCTGTATCAAATCTGTTTGCAACAAGCACTGGTTTCTATCCTTCAACAGTGAGTGCTGTTAAAGTGATCCACCAGATGAGGTTTTGTGAGAACAGCTTCTAAATTTAGCACAAGCTGCCTATGGAGCTGCAATAAGTCTCATACCAACCGTGACTTGCAGTTATCTTCTTGTCTAAAATCACTGCATATTTGTGCATCAGGCGTGAGAACTGCTTCTATTCCTTCTCCTGAAATGATATGCAAAGTTGCTTGCCTATGATTAGAAGAACTTTAAAAAAAAATAGCAAACGTAATTGGAATCACGGAAACTGCAGGGCAGAAGGAGGCCATTCGGCTCACCAAGCCTATTTTGGTGCCAGCTCTCCACTGTTTCTAATTGAATTTTAATATCTTCCTCTGTAAATAACCTCAGAGACAAATCAACGAGAGCTGGATCACAGGAGAATCTGGAATGCAGCTGGTGTTGTCTTGGATATTGATTCAGGTTTGTGCATAGAACTGGTCGTAACAATACTCGGTTCACAAATGGAGAGTATCCATAGAAATTAGAATCTACAGGAAAATAAATAAACGAGTGCCGGTCAGTTGACTATATCTTACATCCTTATAGATGACAACATTCTGCTATTGGCTTGATGATCATACTCTCCTCGACTTCAGTATAGAAGAGAAACAGCTTGGTCATTGTTTCCTCTCCTGATCCAGATTCCTACTGGAAACTGTGTGTATGTGAACCCCGGTTTGGATTCTTTGCTGAATTTCTCCATGTTCAAAAACAGCTTCTCTCCTTGGTGGGAGGTAAACTGTGTCTCCTTGAACTGACCCCAGGTTCCATAGGCTGCAGATAATCCAGAACTCTACGGCCCATGTCCTGTACCGCTCCAAGCTTCGTGACCCCATCTCCCCCATCCTTGACTGACTCCATTGGCTCCCCATCACCCAGAGGATTCAATTTAAAATCCTGGTCTGTACATTCAAAGCTCTCCATGGCCTCACCCCAGGCTTCCTCTGCAACCTCTCAACCCCCTACCATCCTGCCCACCCCCTCCGCTCAGCAGGCTCCAGCCTGCCCCATGTCTCCAACCATTCCCACCATTGGCGGGCGAGCCTTCAGCCACTCTGCCCCTAACCCCTGGAACTCTATCCCACAGTTCCTCGGCCTCATGCCCTCACGCACAATTAGCTGCCGCTTTACGCCCACAAATATAGAGAATTCTATATGGTCAATTCACTTTACAGTATCTTCTGTGAAGCTCTTTGAGCCATCTGCATGACTTGAAAAGCACTGTATCAAATGGAAGGATTATTATTATATTGAAATTGAGTCAAAGCAGTCTTGGTAATCCAGTTTAAAAATAGGTGGGATTCTTCCCAATCACCTGTTTAACCCTGAAAACCAAAACCCAAACAGATAAGGGTGGTCCCAACTGGACAAGCAACAGGATGCTTTCTAGACAGTGCTTTCAGTGGCAGTTTGAGCTGGTTAACCTTCAGAGGTACCCCACATTCCATTCTAGTATGGTATGGTTTGGATATTCTTAAAGCACAGTAATTGAGTTTCCGCAAGGTTATGGTACCCAATTGACTAAAATCAAAACATACACCTCTGTGTCTCATCCTCCTTGATGTCTGCTGCCTTTCACACAGTTGGCCACTCTATCCTCCTTTACTGTCTCTCTCACCTTGCCTTCATCTACCCTTCTGCTTTACCCTCCATACCCCCTGATCCCAATCTCCAGCTCGGTCCAAATCCCTGACTGACCAGAGCCTTAGGACATCCTCCCAACATGAAAAGTGCTATAAATGTAATTTGTTGTTGTTGGTTGTGGGATGGATTAGTTATTTTTGAATGGTGGTCCCTTTCCATCACTTTCTGTATTGAGATCACCTAATAATAAGAGCTTTCAAACTATCTTGCATTTTTATTTGTACAATAAAGGTGATTGAAAAAGTGTTAAAAATGGTGCAGTAGAGCTTTTTGTACAATGAAATATGTGGAAAAAGTTATAAGGAATGCCTTTAAAAATATTTAGTTTTCTATGGAAACAAGAACAAACTAAACTCACTTAAATCACCATTAAGGTGAATGCATTTTTTATTTATATACCAAATAAATGTATTTATCTACAGTAATACATAATACATGGGATTGATTATTTATTTATCACTTGGTAACTTTACCAGAAACATTAGATTGGCTTTACTGTCATCTATTAACTTGTTTTCTTTCAGTTCATTTACAAAAGAGAATCATGTACTGTATATTGATGGGAGTTTGTTTGACGTGTAATTAATGCTCAAATCAGGTCTCACTTGGCAAAATGAGTGGATTTTTTCCAAGACAGTAGTGCATTCAATAATTGTGGTATTTTTTATTTGGCTGATCGTAGTTCAGTGGTTAGAGCACTTGCCACGCAAGCGAGATCTGGGTTCAATTCCCAGCAGGACGAAATGTTGGGCAAGTTTCTTTACTCCACTCGGCTCTGTTAACCTAGGAACAAGTAGGGACCCAGCTGTTAGTCAATTGGTGGATCGCTTTTCCTGGGATAATATTCCTTAACAAAAACAATAATAATTTTGTCACTCAACCCACAACTATTTGTGGGACACTGCTGTGTGTAATTGGCTGCCACGTTTTGCCCCCAAATACAGTCAATTCACCTTAATGTATATTCTGTGAAGCGCTTTGAGATGTTTAGAAGACGTGAATAGCGCTCTCTCAAAAACAAGGATTATTATTAGACAACAGAAATAAGACATAAAATGTTGCCTGGTTCACAGAATTACCATGTGTTTCCGCTTTTGGCAGACTTTTTAAATAGTCACGCCTCTGGAAAGACTGGCTAATTTGTCCGTAGAAAGTAGTTGGACAGAGGTAGATACATTACAACTACAAATACATATTCATCACATTTTACTGAAAAACCTCTGTGAAACGTTTGAGACACTTGACGTGATATATTGAATGCAAGTATTGTTTTATTGTGCATGCATAAGCACTGTTCCAAGAACATTTGACCGTTTGAATGTCTATTTTATGAAATCTTTATCTTTTTAAAAGGTTCTTGGGCTGATCGCTCACCTTTACATGAAGCAGCCAGTCAAGGTCGGCTTCTATCCCTCAAAACTTTACTTGCCCAGGTAAGTGGACACACTTTTTATTGCCCTAATATGTTTTAATCTGTCATATTTGGCCACAAGATTTACCACTTAATATTATTTGTTGGACAACTGTAAAGCTCACTGTTCAGTTACCATTTACACTTCTATTCATTGGCAATGTTATACAATTTAAAAATCATATGTCAGCTTAGAAGTCTGAAAACAAAAGAAGTTCAGAAATACATGGGGGTAAATTTTGCTTGTATCGATCATTTATTTTGAATGATCACTACCATTTTTTGAATTAGATGTGAACTCACATTGCTGAATTCAGCACTCCATGAATGGTGTTATATAAATGCAATTAGTTGTTGGGTTGAAACTGAACATGGTAATACATTAAATAATACTTATATTTGATATTGTGGCATTCATGTCAGGAAGTCAATGAGGCCTTCACATGATATACTGTAATGTGGAGAAACTGTGTACTGTACTTTGTGAGTGAATACCAGTAAATGCCTAGTAAATGTATTACCCCCACCCTCCCAACGCCAGAATACCCTGACTTAAAGACAACCCATTACCATTTTAATAAAAGTATTGCGTGATTTTTGCTGTTGAACTTTAAGCCCTGGAGAATGTGATACGCAATTTTATATTTTAATAGTTCTTTTCTGGAGTGATTTTTCTGGAGTGAAATTCTCACTCTCTCTAGCCCCAAAATGTTTATCCTACTAGTGATCAAGACCATAGGTCTTATTCTTTCTCTTCAAATGATCATCCAATTTACTTTTAAATATTCTTATGGTAAGATGTTTCGGAAAAACATTTTATATTCTGATAATCCTCTGTGGGAAAATCTCTCTTTTAACTTTCTCTCTTCCAGTGATGATCTTTTCTATTGATTTTCCAAAGAATAGAAATAATCTTTAACTGTCTCTTCCTTCAAACCTTTTTAGAATTTTGATCCTGATTCAGGTCTCCTCTAAATCTTTTCTAATTCAGTGAATTTCTTGTGCCTAGCGTCATCTCTTGCTCCTGATTAAGGACTATGCTTAGGAGTCCTGTAGCTCAGTGGTTAGAGCTCTTATTTTACAAGCGAGAGAGACCTGTGTCCAAATCCAGGCAGGGCGAAATCTAGGGCAAGTTTCCCTACTCCACATGCCTAATAATCCCTCACTTAAAACAATAGCCGTGTTTCACCCATAAATATACAGTCAAATCACTTTACAGTATATTCTGTGAAGTACTTTGATATGTCTAGAAGACGTATAAAGCACTGTATCATTTGCAAGAATTATTATTGTTATTAGATATCTGTACAAAATATTGATATTATGTCCACATTTGTACATCTTATTTGAAGTAAGGACATCACCTATTTAGCATATGGACTGAAATGGCTAATTACAGAGTGAGCTCTGTCTACATGAATAAATTGTGTTAAACTGTGAAGTGATGCTAAACAAGGAACAGTTTAGAACTTGTTTTTGCAATACAGCTGCAATTCTGCTTTAGAATTTGATTGTACTGCATCCAATTTATGTTTCTGTATTTCAGGGACAAAAAGCAAATACATTGACAATTGATCACGTTACCCCACTCCATGATGCCTGCCTGGGAAAACATGTAGCCTGTGCCAAAGCGCTTATAGAGGCAGGAGCCAATGTAAGTACCTACTGAGCCTTTACATACAAGTCAGATATCACAATAATCATTATTGTCACCATTATGATGCCTACTATCCTTCATTACCTTGGGTTTGGGTTTGAATACACCTCGATTTAATAATAAAATAATCCTTGCATTTGATATACTGGACCGCTTTTCACGTGTTCTAGACGTCACAAAACATTTTTCTGAATGTATTGCAAAGTGAATTGATTGTATATTTGTGGGCAAAATGCGGGAGGCAATTGTGCACAGTGATGTGCCATAAACAGTCATGGATTGAAGTGACCAATTTATTATTGTTTTTTTTGAGCAATCATTATCAGGCATGTGCAGTAAAACCCAAGGTTTTGCCCTGCTGGGAATTTAAGCCAGGTCTCTCGCTTGCAAGGCGAGTGCTGTAACCACTGAGCTACAAGATCCAGAGATTTGGATGATCAAAATACTGAAAATGCAAATCTTGTATGTAAAGTGGAACAGAAAGCATCCTCCCAGGTCACAAAAGAAAATAGGGAGTGTAGTTAACAATGAAGAAGAAATCCAAATGAAATATAATGCAGACAAACTTGAGCTTACACATTTTGAAAGGAAGAATAAGGAGAACAAGTCGTAAAATATTCAAAGGAATGGAAGAGGAAAGGGACTTGGGAGTTCCTTAAAGGCACGGAGTCAGATGGACAAAGCTGTCAACAAATGCTAATGGAATCTTAGGTTTTGTAAATCAGAATATAAAACAACAACAACAACAACAATTTACATTTATAGAGCGCCTTTCACGTCGGGAGGACGTCCCAAGGTGCTGAACAGGAGGCGTGTGACCCGAGCTGGGAGGGGAGTGTTTGGGAAGGGGTGAAACACGAAGGCGAGGTAAAAGAGTTCGGGGTGGAACAAAAGGCACGATCGAAGAGGAAAGTCTTCAAACCGGCCTTGAAAGAGGAAAGGGAAGAGACGAAACGGAGGGATTGAGGGATGGCATTCCATAAGGTGGGAGCGGAGAAACTGAAAGCCCGGCCTCCGATGGTGGTGCGGTTCAGGCGGGGGGCTTGGAGCAGGCCAAGTCCTGTTGAACGGAGGGTCCGGGTGGGCGTGTAGGGGGAGAGTAGATCGGTTAAGTAGGATGGGGCAAGGCCGTGTAAGGCCTTGTAGGTGAGGACGAGGATCTTAAACTCGATCTTCTGGAGGATGGGGAGCCAGTGGAGACGGGCGAGGGTGGGGGTTATGTGGTCGCGGAGGCGGGTGCGGGATAGTACACGGGCTGCAGAGTTTTGGATGGCCTGCAGCCTATGAATGGAGGAACTGGGGAGGCCGACTAGGAGAGAATTTCCGTAGTCCAACCATGAGGTGATGTATGCGTGCATAAAAGCAAGGAGGTGATGCTAAATTACATGAATTGTTAGGTAGACTGCAGTTAGAATATTGTGTCCAGTGTGTGAATGTTACGCAGAGTCAATCATATCTTCTTTATGATCTCCTGAACTGATCTTAATCTTAATGTCAAGCAGGACACTGTTTCAATTGATAAAAACATTGTGTCTTTTCTCATTGTCCTTATATAACTGTAGTCCATGGAAAGGATTTAATAATAATAATAATCCTTACATTTCATGCAGCACCTTTCACATCAGGAGGTCTTCCAAAGCACTTCACAGGATATACTTTATACATCGCTTCAAGGATCAAGTACAACATTCTCGTTCTCGCCTTCAAGGCCCTTCATTGCATTGCCCTCTCCTATTTCTCTGAGCTGCTATCAACCTGTCCGCAGGCCCCGGCCTGCTCCATGTCCCCCTCCTGTCCTGCTCCACCATTGGCGGCCGGGCATCAGCCACTCTGCCCCCACCTTCTAGAACTTCATCTCACATTCCCTTTGCCTCGCTCCCTTATTTGCCTCCTTCAATGCATGCTTTAAGATCCTCCACTTTGACCGTGCCTTCAAGTACCTTACCTACTACCTTCATTGCCCTTCACCCTCCCTAATTTGAACCCCTCCACTTTGACTGTGTCTTCAGCCACCCTACTATCTTCTCTGCCCTTCACCCTCCCTAATCTGAAACCCTCCCCACCTCACTCTGGACCTAATCCCTGAGCACCTTGGAATGTCCTCCCAATGTCAAATGCGCTTTACAAATGTAACTATATATATACACACATATATTGTATATTGTGTATATACTTCACACAGGTACCATCTTGGAGCGCTTCACATTAAGCGTGGTTTGATGCCGTGATGGGAAAAAAAAAGGGCTGTGATCCAAAACACGATCAAAACAAAAAGTCTTCAGGTGTGATTTGAAAATGGACAAAGAGGCAATAAGTAGTGATTGTGGCAGGGCGTTCCAGAGATTGGAGGCATTGTGGCTGAAAGCACAGCCGATAATGGAGGAGCGGAGGAGGCAAGGGACTTGTAGGAGATCCGAGCCAGCTGAGCGAAGGCTGTGGGTAGTGGGGTGAAGGGGATACATATTTTACCCTCCGGAGTCATTCTTTTCACTCCAGTGCGTCACTCCACTTTATAGCTGACGGTCAGCCTGGATGTTTGGGTTACAAAGTGCTCCCAATTGACAGATAGGGAGCGATTTGCTCCCCATAACATGTCAATTACAAATAAAGGCTATTATGACAAAGTAATCATAATCCTGGCATATTCGCCTACAAAATATACAGTCAATTCATTTGACAGTATATTCTGTGAAGTGCTTTCAGGCGTCTCGATGATGTGATAAACTGCTATATCAAATGCAAGGATTATTATTACTATATTATCTTATAAATGGCTGCAGGGAAACCGATCATCTTAGATTTTTATCCAGCCATGAATGAAAACAAAAAAATTCTGCTTCAATAATATATAATTGGAATAACTGTACTTGACTTGTTTTGTTTTATAGACAAATGCCATCACTATAGATGGAGTGACTCCATTGTTCAATGCTTGTTCCAGTGGCAGTGCACCTTGTGTGGGCCTCTTATTGCAGAATGGTGCCAAACCTCAAGGACTTGAGTTCTGGGCTTCAGCCATTCATGAAGCAGCAAGCAAAGGCAAGCCTTAAACTGTCACACCCAGAACACTCCAACTGTTTAGTTCATAATATGTTTAACCATAGCTTATGATCCTTACTGGGAGGTAAGTAAGGTCTCCCTTGGGTGAACAAGCCATTTGTATCTTTTATTCCACCCCCTGCCTCTAACTTCCCCCTCCACTGATTTAATTATGATAATAATATTCATAATAATCCTTGCATTTGATTTAATGCTTTTCACGTCTTCTAGACGTCTCAAAGCGCTTCACAGAGTATACTGTAAAGTGAATTGACCGTATATTTGTGGGCGAAACTCAGCCAATTGCACACAGCAGTGTCTCACAAACAGTTGTGGATTGAGTGCCCAAATTATTATTGTTTTTCTTTAGAGGAATTATTATTGGGAACGTGGAGTAAGGAAACTTGCCCAAGGTTTTGCCCTGCCTGGAATCGAACCCAAGTCTCTCACTTGCACAGAGCTACAGGACTCCATATATCTTTTTTTCAAGAGCAATGATACCTACCCATGACCATGTAGATGAAGTTTATTGCTTACAGAGAGTTTCTTCCTGCCTCAGGAATAGTCCTAATATCTAAGGAATTTACATCCCTCCCTTCTATATCATTCCTCAAAGTCAATGTGAGGGACTTTTACAGATGATAAACCTGGAAAGAAAAGATAAATGTTGCTGCAGTTATCAACAATGGAAAACAATTTGTGTGTCAACTATATTTTATCAAATTGGGATCATTAAAATTTTTATTATCAACATTATTCTGTGGATTTTTCTAAACTTCCAATGTTGTGTGTAGGTCACAGTGATTGTGTGGACGTGCTTATCTCCTGGGGTGCGGACATCGACCAAGATATTTCTTATCTGGGAACACCGCTCTATGTAGCTTGTGTCCATCAACAGTTCCATTGTATGAAGAAATTGCTCCATGCAGGTAAGCATATTTTCAATTCTTGCAGTTTCTGTGTTGAGGAAATTTTGATTGTGGCACCAAGAAACAGTTTTGCATATGCTTTAGGTTGTCCTTTGAAAATGCTGAAAGGGCCCAGGATCCGTTATTATGAAGCGCTCCATCCGGCGTGGAGGGCGCTATATAAATCAAAGTTGTTGTTGTTGTTGAATGTCTGTCTGCACTAAAGTACAGAACATTGCCCCTCCTGATTCATTCAATTCTTCCACATAGGTAATAATTATCCTTAACCTTCTGAGACATTGTGCTGATTTTGGAAGGATATCACTATTAAGTAACTACCTCTGGAAAGAAGTTGCAAGTAGGTCTAAATTATTAATTGATTGTCAGGCACTATGCAATTGAAACATTTCTACTTTTTTCAGGATATTAGAAAACAATACCTCCAATAATACAAGGTCCTCTATCATGCTGATGATTGAAATAGCAATCTTTTGACTATGATGGGAAATCCATGAGGAAAAAATGTTTGCGATTTTTAGCATGTGGAGAATCTCATAGAGTTAACATTCTCTCCACAGAAATAATTGACTGAAAAATTGAAAGTAATTGAGTAATGCAACAGGAAGAGGAGAGGCTTTTTGTAAGCATATAACATAAAATTACCACAGCGGCGTCGCCCATTAAATAAGAATTGGGAAGGTTAATTGCAGCCACGATTTCTTGTGGTGCGTACAAGAGTGCAATCTTTTGGCAGAAATCCCACAAAGGTAACAGGGAGACAAAGAGAATTGTTTACATAAATGAAAATTCCGCTATTACAGATTCATGGGGAGAAAGTTAATCAAATCTCTTACCATCACAAATTGCATTTTATCGAATGTCATGTTTGAGGTTTGGGTTTGTATTGTAGGAGCCAGGGTCCAGAAAGGGAGACATCAGGAGACTCCATTGCACGCTGCTTCTCGGCAGTCCAATCTCGATATTGTCACGTTGCTGCTTGAATTTGGAGCCGATATCAGTGCCAGAAATGCTGAAGCCAAACGACCTGTAGAAGTAGCAATTGCAAGTAGTGCAGTGGATAAATTGCTTCTCCATTATGAAGGTAAGCAACTTATGAATGGAGACTTCTTCGAACAGTTGTTGCTGTTGTTAAACTTGATTTTTTTTTATCAGTTAGAAATAAGATTGCATAATTCGTACCACCTTCTATTTATACAGACCGATTATAATGCAGTAAAATAAGCTCCTGTTCCATATTATAATGAGTTCTATCATAGTGCAGCCACCAGTCAACACTCAGGGGCAGTGTCTTATCACTAGTGATGACTCTGATCAATTCAGCTTGTGTACACCATGGGCAGAAAGCAGGCCGGTCAGCAGTGACTGCTTTCCCAAGCATTTCTGGTAATTCTAGGGACTTGGCTAACATCGGGAGTGTTGCGTATTAATTTTTAACAACATAAGTGTTAATTAAGTATGGTGTGTTGCATACTAGAGTTAACAACATAAGTGGCAATTAAGTATGGGACAGGTGCATAAGGATTCTGGGGAATAATAGACTTGAGAGAGAGTTGGATAGAGAGAGAAAGTGTGAAAGAGGGTATTGGAAAGGAGCTGGATTGTAAAGTTGCAATAAAGATTGAATCAACATTGTATAGTGTGGTTTAAAGAACATTACAGGGAGCCTTCCTACAGCTGTGCATCAGACACAGGATATTAACCACAATTCAAATTTTGCATGTGAAGCGGCTGGAATATTGACCGCTTACTGACTTAAGTAGAGACAAGTTAAGCCATGGTTGAGTTATTAGTGGTTTACCATGTATCTGGGCATTATTATAAGCATCCAATGGTTTTCTTTTGATGTTAAACAAGAAATTTGACTGATGTTTTACCTCAGCATGTTTTCATTGCAGCAACTCCAAACTCCCTCTCCCAGTTGTGTCGACTGCGTGTTAGAGGTTGTTTAGGGAGATCCAGACTGAATCTCATTCCACAGCTTGAACTACCTAAATTACTGATGGACTTTCTGCACTATCGGTAACCCGTATCTCTTGTCTACTCCCAACAATCTCTGTTGTAAGCAAATTTAAGATTTTGACTGTTTGTTCCTTTCTGTATATAGAGTAATTAAAGATTATTGTAATATAGTTTGGAAAAAAAACATTTTACACTCGTTATATGTTTTCTCAGTCTGTGCAAACATATACAGTGTAATATGATATGAAATTAGCTTGACTAATGCCTTGTCCACAGTGAAGCTGTTCACTTTCCTTCTCCCACCCCTATCTCCCCCCACCACCTGCTCAAAGATGTACACACTGTGAGGGTGTTTCTCTGAATGTTAATAAACTTGAATGTTTGAAGGCCTGAAGTCTTTCATATTATTACATTTAAGATTATTGTTTTAGAATGTAAAATCAGGTGCTACATTTCTGGATTCAGAGTAAAATTAGTTTCCAAATCAAAGACTCTTTTCCAAAATTTTCCACAATTTTGAGCTTAACGACCAAATTCTTAACAATACCAAATTACATTTGTACAGTGGCCTTCATATTGAGACAACCCCCCAAGGCACTCCTGAGCTGGGAGGGATTGGGAGGGATTACGAATAAGGTAATAAGCAGATTCTGTACCCTTGATATCTAACGTACAATATGGTTCCACCAGGGTTGGTAAATTACCTACCAGCCAAGATTAGGAAATATTTGATCAACAAATTCAGAGCAGCCATCTGAGTATTCAGAGAATCACCCTATTTATGCCTATTTCATTTCCTGCCAAATTGCATTTGATCAGAGTTCCATGCCGTCTCACTTCTGTCACAAATTCCCTTGAATTGTGCATTTTTAGATTCTTGTGAGCCATATATGTGAAATAGAGAAATGTTACCCACAGGGGGTGAACACACAGAAACTGACTTGTTGCCACTACTGATGCTTCACATCAATAGCTACTGTTCCCGCTATTACATCAGCCCTGTTGAAATAAATTACGTTGAGTTAAAACTATTCTTGATTTTATTTTAAAGCAAATATCAACCATCAAAATAAATACCTGTATCTAGAATTGTTTTCACTTTACTAATTATTTTCTCCCCTTTTTAAATTCTTTGTCATGCATAACCAAGTTGTGCTTTGATCCCGTATTTAAATGAGTTTACCTACAAACCAACAGCGACAAAATTAATGTGCGCATTTCATGTCTGCACAGTTACGACACTTTACATTTACAGAATATTGCATGAAGTGCGTTGAGACATTCTCTTGATCTGAAAGGCATTGTATCAAAATAAAGGATTATTATACTATCTACAGATCATCATATACAAAATGAGCATCAAAATTAATAAATAGATCCTGTGAAGATGATAAAACATTTAGAGTCTATGGTTTGTCGCAATACAAATACAGTATAGATAATCTCTGAGCAGTACACCTACAGAAGGATATCAGGTTATACATTTTGAAGTTGCCTGTTTGGTTCATTTTGTTGCCTGCTCAGAAATAAGTATTCTGTCACCATATTGGTATATGCATTAGAATTTTAAAACATGTAATTTTGATGTGATTCTATATTTACGAAGAAATATAAATATTATCGGCAAGTCGGTGCAGGGCATGGTTACAAAGCAATGTTGTAAACTTTGCACAAAATGTTTAGCAATCATCATGTTGCATGACAAAGTTTATTCAATGCATTTTATAAACCGAATGTGTAATAAAGTTTACTCCTAATTTCCACATCCTTCACATTTTGTATATTATTCCTGTGTGAGAACATGAATAGCAACATGTCTGTTTGGTACCTGGTCAGTCAGATGTGTAAGAGAATCCTTGATTTTGACTAAGCCTTTGAAATTCCCCCACCAATCCTTGGAGGCTGTACCTTATCTTCATTTAACAGAATATCAGACAGGTCAGGGTGGGAATAGGTCCTTTTCTGTCAGGGTGTCAAGGAACTCAGATATTAGTTTCCTTACTCAACACACCTCCGTTTACTTATAATAATAATACAAGTAAATAATTACTTACAAGTAAATAGGAACCCTAGTGATTTATTTTCACGGAGAGGTATTGCAAATGACAGCACAGCCAGCCTTGGCTCATTGGCAGGACTTGTAAGAATAGACCAGTCACTGGGGGCACGGAATCATACTACTCAGCTATTGTTAACCCTACAAGCCAAAGCATCTACCTGTAGGGTGGTCTAACTTGCTTACTGGGTAGCGGGAAGGAGAGATAGGAGGGAAGGAATATAAGATGGGAGCTGTGGTAGAATCTGAGGGTGGGGTGGGAGAGGGAGAGGGAATGGGAGTTGGCGACACGGGGCAGAAGGATGAGGCTGCCGGACGAATGTTATCAATTTGGAGGTAAGGAAGTCCATAACCTCTTCATAAAGTTTTCTTTGGATGAGATGATTGAGGGTGCTTGAGGGCATGCATGGAGGAGGAGGTGGTGGAGAATGGGATCTTGGGAGTTATTTTTGGCCTCCAGAATGATGTTAGAATAGTGCACCATTTTTACTGTTTTAGGGCCCTCCACACAAGGTGACACCTCAGAGCACTTAACAGTGGTAGAGCCCAAAGCCAAGCCAGGGGGAAGTTGAAAAGGTTACCGTAAGCGTGGTCAAAGAGAAATGTCTTCACGCGCGACCTGAAGTTGGGAAACGTGGGAGTAAACCAAATGGGTGGAGGGAGGGAGTTCCAAATTTTGGGGGTATGGTGGCTAAAAACACGGCCGCCGATGATAGAGCTTAGGGGGACAAGGAGGAGGCCGGATCCAGTAGAACAGTGGGTACTGCTGTGAGGAGCAGGTTAGAGAGATAGGAGCTGCCAAGAAGGGATTTAAATATTAGAGTGAAGATCTTGAATTTGACCCGCTCTGTGACAGGGAGCCAGTGGTGATTGGCAAGGACTGGGATAATCGGGGTACGAAGTTTGCTGTGGGTGAGTATAGGACAACGGAGTTTTGAATGAACTGCATTTTGTGAATAGTGAAAGAGGGGAGACCAGCGAGGAGGGCGTTAGAGTAATAGGCAGCAGGGGGCAGTCTAGTATAACATTCGTAGATAGAGAAATTAGATGACATGCTAGGTTCAAAGGTGTGAGATTGGCTCAGTTGCACGCACTCTCACCACTGTATCAGAAAGCGAGCAGCCTGGGTTTCATTCCCAATAGAGCAAAATGTTGGGCAAGTTTCTTTACTCCACACACCTTTATTTACCTAGCAATAAGTAGGTAAGTAGGAACTTGCTGTTTTTAGTTGATTGGCAGATCAATTCTCCGGGAATAATAATTGCTTTTTTAAAAAACATTGGTAACTAAATCCACCAAATATTTGTGGGTCACTGCTCTGCGCAATTGGTTGCCGTGTTTTGCACATAAATACACAGTCAATTCACTTTACGTATATTCTGTGGAGCGCTTTAGAGAAGTCTAGAAGATGTGATAAGTGCTCTATGAAATGCAAGAATTATTAATAATATAATATTTCGTCCACAAAAATGCAGTCGGTTTTTCTGCTCTCCTTTCCCCAACACCGACCACCACCTTGCCATCTTTCTCTCCTAATCCCACTTCCACGGCTGTTTGTGGGACACTGCTGTGCGCAATTTAGCTGCCGCGTTTTGCCCACAAATAAACGGTCAATTCTCCTACTCTCCTTCATCCTGCCCCAACCCCTCCCCCCCTGCTCTTGTCCCTACCTGACTGTACAGCGCCTTGGGACGTCCTCTCGACGTGAAAGGCGCCATATAAATGTACGTTTTGATTGATTGATTGATTGATTGTTTGATTATTATATCTCACAGCTGGTTACACACTTTCTCCCTGTAGCGCAAGGTTATTCAAACACGAGATGGAAACACGATGCATTGCCTTCTGTACAACAACAACAGCAACAACAAAATTGCACTTATATAGCGCCTTTCACGTCGGGAGGACGTCCCAAAGCACAGAACAGTCTGGTCGGGACCCGAGCTGGGGGGTTGGGGGATGGGGGAGGGTCGGGGTAGGGGGAAGAGGAAGGAGAGTGGGAGAGGGGGAAGAGTTCGTGGGGCAGCCGAAGGCGCGGTCGAAGAGGAAGGTCTTGAGACCGGCCTTGAAGGAGGAAAGGGAGGAAGCGAGGCGGAGGGGCTGCGGGATGGTATTACAATAGCAGAGACGGGGCTGGTCGGGGCTTTTCAAACTTAAACTGAATGCACAGAACAATGGGACAAAAAAACAAAAAACCCGCCCAATTGGGCGTGAACCCGCCCCAAAGGCCGCGACGTTCGCCGTTTGATTGACGGCTCAGCTGCCCCGCCCTGTATTACGGGAGGCCGGGCCAGGCTACGGTTACCATGGAAACAACTAACAACACAACAAACAGCCACAGCAGAGACTCCAGCGCCAGCCCCCCCAGCCCTGACCCTCCCCAGCCCTGATCCTCCTCAGGCCTGACCCTCCCCAGCCCTGACCCTCCACAGGCCTGACCCCCCCCAGCCCTGACCCTCCACAGGCCTGACCCCCCTCAGCCCTGACCCTCCTCAGCCCTGACCCTCCACAGCCCTGACCCTCCACAGGCCTGACCCTCCACAGGCCTGACCCTCCACAGCCCTGACCCCCCCCAGCCCTGACCCCCCCCAGCCCTGACCCCCCTCAGCCCTGACCCTCCCCAGCCCTGACCCTCCTCAGCCCTGACCCTCCACAGCCCTGACCCTCCACAGGCCTGACCCTCCACAGCCCTGACCCCCCCCAGCCCTGACCCCCCCCAGCCCTGACCCCCCTCAGCCCTGACCCTCCCCAGCCCTGACCCTCCTCAGCCCTGACCCTCCACAGCCCTGACCCTCCACAGGCCTGACCCTCCACAGGCCTGACCCTCCACAGCCCTGACCCCCCCCAGCCCTGACCCCCCCCAGCCCTGACCCTCCCCAGCCCTGACCCTCCCCAGCCCTGACCCTCCCCAGCCCTGACCCTCCTCAGGCCTGACCCCCCCCAGCCCTGACCCCCCTCAGCCCTGACCCTCCTCAGCCCTGACCCTCCCCAGCCCTGACCCTCCTCAGGCCTGACCCTCCTCAGCCCTGACCCTCCCTAGCCCTGACTAGCCCCAGCCCTGACCCTCCCTAGCCCTGACTAGCCCCAGCCCTGACCCTCCCTAGCCCTGACCCTCCCCAGCCCCAGCCTTAACCCTGACCAGCCCCAACCCTGACCGGGCCCAGCCCTGACCCTCTCCAGCTCTGACCATCCCCAACACTGAATATCCCCATTCCCAGTCCCTCTTGTTAAGGTTATTATTGCCTGTACCAGCCACCACCATGCTGGAAGCAGAAGCTTCTCGCAATGCCCAGGCTCCAGCTAAGAACCCCAACACCTTTACATCAGGTTACCCAGACTGGATGAAAACGAATTATGCTACCTCAGCAGAAAAAATAACCACAGTCGGAGATGAGGTGTCCAGTCCGAAGATTCAAGTGAACTCTCTTGGGGTTGAGGAACAGATTCCTGCACTGGTCCCAGGCTGGGACAAAACCGCCCCGCGGATGTCGATGCAACCGCCCTCACGTTCCCCGATGTTTGGCACGCAGAGCATGAAGTCTCTCTCAGAGTCGCCGCCATACTGTGTCAAAACAGAGAAAATCAAATTGGTACATCCAGCGGGTCAGTGCTGTCGAGCCGTGTACAACAAGCATAGCACCAACTCTGTGATTACCCCCCTGGGCGTGTACTACCCTCCACTCCAGAGCAAAACTGACTTACCCAGGGAGGTCTACAAGTGGCTCCAGAGTCTGGATCTCAGTGTGGAGTACACACACCTCAGGAGGTAACTACCAGCAATAATAATAACAACAACTTCAATTTATATAGCGCCCTCCACGCCGGATGGCGTCTCATAATAATAATAGTTATGTTTGGTAGAGTTCCTTTCACGTCAGTAAAATGTCTCAAAGGTCTTCACAGTTTGACCTTTAATGCAGCATGTACAGCTCCGATACCAGTTAACAAGTGTCAGTCTAGTTTGTATAGTCTCTGAGACAGAAAGTTGTGGGTTCAAGCTCCCATGGTTTAGGCTAGCACTCCAGCTCAGTCTTGGAGAAATGTTGGAGGTACTGTCTTTATAATAATAATAATAATAGTAATAATCCGTACATTTATATAGCACTTTCCACGTCTTATCGACGTCTTTCAGATGAGACATCTGCCTGTTCAGGTGGACGTTAAATATCCCATAGCATTGCCTGAAAGAAGTGAGTTTCTACTGATGTGCTAAACAACAATCCCCCAAATAGCGTTGCCATTCACCTCATGGCTGTTTATAGAACAATTGCTGTTCGCAAATTGGCAGCTGGGCTCTCTTACATATAGTGACTACACTTTACAGTGATCTGCTTTCTTCCCTGTGAAAAGTGAAGATTATCGTCAAATTCTGTGAAATTGCTTTTTGCAAATGTATGTTGTAATACTGTTATCTAAAAAGTATCATAAGTTTAATGCAACTGTGTTTCAGGGATTTTTCCAATGGTTACCTGGTGGCTGAAATCTTCTCCCGGTACTTTGTTGAAGCCAATATACGTCTTGTCACCAATGGGACATCATTAATCAGAAAGATGAATAACTGGTTCCATCTGGATAAAGTACGCAAGCTAATTGGAGGGTTGTCATTTTTTACACGTACGGGATTCTGTCAAATTCACAAATGCCTACTCTACTGGTCTAAAATATAGTTCAATATAAAAAAGAAAAAATTGTGTATATTGGGGGAAAATTAGGGAGCAGATTTATATCCTGGAGATTAGAATTTTCAATGGAGTGGAAACAGCAGTGTGATCTTAGAGCATAAAGAGAAAACACAATTCTGTTTTTTTTTAATAAATCTATTAAATACCAATGTAAGGCAGTGATGATGAATCTGTATAAGACACTGATTTGACTGTTGTTGGAATATTGTGTGGCAGTTTTGGACACTGCATTGTAGAAAATATATTTGAATTATGAGGAGGGTGCAGAGTAGATCAACAGGGATGATACAGGAGATGAAAGGGTATAGTTTTGAGGAGATGCTGGAGAGGATAGGACCTTTCCTGTTGGAACATAGAAAACTGAAGTGAATTGCTAAAGCTGGTTAAGGTAATTAAAGGGTTTGGAGATAATTAATTGTGAAAACAATGTGATAAGGTACTATATGAAATGCAAGAATTATTAGTATTATTGACACATAAAAATGGGCCAAATGGTTTCACAGTTAAACTGCAGGACCATATTAGCAAATTATGTGTTGTATTTGCAGGTTAAACTAATGTGTGTACATGTGCACAGAGGAAATTATTTGATTAAACAAAAATGAAAATCATTATAGGTGATTCTATAATCCTTTACATCAGTTAATTAAACAATTAAAGGTACACAGATGCTTTAAACTTTCACGCACCTATCTTTGGGATGCAAGGAGGAAACGTCGCAGGATTCTATTTCAGGTTAAATATATTGAGTAGAGGCCATGAAAAATCACAGGTTTGCTTCATATGTAAAACAGGCTTGATGGGTTGAATGACCTTTTCGCATTCCATGTTCTAATTTTTTTTATGCTGCCATTCAGAATGTGTAGGCTTTAATGAAAGCAAATATAATCTCTTTTAATTTCCCCAGTTGTTTTAAGAAGTAATGGGAGCTGAAATGCCATATAAAAAATGTGAGAAATGCACTGTTCAAGTCCAGTGTTTATTAACAAATTGTAAAAATATTCAAAGGAGAGGTGCAAAATTAATTTGTCAATCATATTATTATTATTATTATTACCATTCTAATGTTTTTGAAAATGTATCAATGAAGCTAGGTTATTATTAAGCTAAATGGGGTTTAGTAGTACTGTACTTAAACCAGTGATTCCGTAGATGATGAGTTACAGAAGTGGGATATGAGCATAGAGTGAATTATATAGTGCCGTAGAATGTATTCACCAACAACTGTTGAGTTATGAAGTTGTTTCAGCATGCTGGTTTATCAGTCCCAGTGGTAAATGGCCAATTAAATTTTGTTGTTGTTGAATATGTTTATAAATCCTACATTTACACTACAAATTAGATGAATGTGTAGAAAAAATTTAAACCAGGAACGTAGTGGAAATTCAACCAATAAAATCAACATTACAGACAATTCAAAATAAGAAGGCAACATCAATTTGAAAATGTTTAACGGACAATATGACACACTTTAAGTATTAATAATAATCCTTGCATTTGAATTCAGTAGTGCTTTTTACGTCTTCTAGTCTTATTCTAAGGTTAATGAATACTTGCACCTCAAACTAGAGAGGCAAATATTTCTTTTGGAAGTTTGAGTGTTTACTTTTTGTCTGAACAAGTGAATTCTTGTCTCATTTGTTTAGTTTAAAGGTTTCTTTTCCTTTCCAAGTTCTTCAAAAGGAATAAGTTGAAAATACCCAAGCATCTAATTCATGGCACAATTCATCGTTGGCCTGGAGCAGCAGAATTGATCATACAGTACATTTATAACATATTAACAAACAGAAAGTGAGTACTCTTGCTTCATCCCATACTAGTCAGTTTGTGACTTCTTCCATCTCTTTCCACTTTTAGATAATTTATAATGCATTCTTATGATAATGACTGCTCCCCTTCACTTCTTAATTCTATCCTATGATATGTATGCTTTGTTTTGTAGGGGGATAACTATTCATAAGTTGGGTGTACTGAGCGGTTGCACTATTTTTCTTGTTTGTATTTTATGTCCAATATCCATTGTCTTTTGTTACATAACAACCTGCTCGCCTGTGCATTCTTCACTTCAACATTAGTAACAGCATTCACTCCACCGTTCATTCAAGTCTGCCTTTTACTCAAGGGGGAAAAAAAATCAACCGTAAAGTTTATATGTTTGATTGGGAAACAAAATTATAGTGGATGTTGTTGCGGAAGAATGTGTGCACTCTTGACTTGCTTTTGAGGTGTACACCGTTCTCCGAAAAAAGTTTGGGATTTCCACAAATTCACCACATTCACAGAGATTGTTTATGCATGTGAACATTTATGTTTATGGGTTTGATTCCCGGCCAGGGCAAAACCTTGGGCAAGTTTCCTTACTCCACATGCCTAATGATAATCCCTCAAAATAAGAACAATAATAATTTGGTCACTGAATCGATTGCTGTGCCCAATCGGCTGCCGTGTATCACCCACAAATATACAGTCAATTCACTTTACAGTATATTCTGTGAAACGTTTTGAGACTTCTACAAAATGTAAAAAGTGCTATATCAAATGCATGAATTATTATTATTATCCACAAGGATTCTCTCTCAGAATTACTCTCTTCAAAATATTTGCGCTCTAACACGGTAAGGGAGTCTCAGATTAACAGTACCATTCCTCTGCCCGAATTCCCTTCACTATTAAATCTGAAAATGCTACACTCAGGAATGTTAAGTTCCCAAATCCTGCCCATCCTGAAGTCACATTTCTGTTGTTGGTATTACGTGGTATCCCCCTTTCCCATTTAACGCGTCACCTATTTTATTTCTAACACATTTGTCACTTGTGCATTTGTCGATAAATACTTTAACTTGTCCTGCTCTTCTTTTTCCTCTGTTCCCATTTCCTGCTCCATCTATTGTATTTTCTACATTTTTTTTACCTTAATTCAATATTCTTTGATTTCCTGTCTTCGTTTTTCCACCTCCTATTCTCTCACTCTTTATCTAACAGTTGAAGTCTTTGCCCACTGCCCTATTTAGATTTTCTGTAAATACATTGACTCCCATTCTGTCAAGGAGTAAGCCATCCCATCTGTACTGATGATCCTTGTCCCAGAACATTGTGATACAAATCTATACCCTTTCCCCTGCGCTATTTCATCGGCCACATATTTATTTACCTAATCTAAATGTTTTGTTTTCAGAGCAAAACTCGTTATAGATGATGAAGTCGATTTTATGGACACCACCTACCAAGACAAATTGCCATATGTTGCTAAGTCTACTGCTGCCCATGCTATTAGAAGCAACTTTAGGAGCACTGAGATGGCTCTACTATCTGATCATTTTAAGGTTCAACAGAGAATACTGAGTATTCTCAATATACATATGCAACGCAGGCAAACAGATAAAATGACCGAATTAAGTGAGTAAATCCACCTTTTTATAAATGTCCTGTCAAATCCACGCAATAAATTATCCTATACTTATGATAAATGAGTCATTCACTTAATGGCTGTTTCTGGGGTATCACTGTGCATCAATTGCCTGCCGTGTTCGTTCGCAACACAGTCAAAAAAACCAAAACATTTTAGATATAATATGTCTTGTGAAGCACTTTGGGGAGTCCTCCCAGCATAAAGGGGTGATACCAGATGTAAGGATTATTATTGTTTGTGCTTTACACACATATCCCGATTTTAACAGAACTATTCAATGTCTAGTACACAGTAATGGAAATAAATGGAGTACATTTGTTTTGGATTGAAAACATTATACAATAATAATAATAATCCTTGCATTTGATATAGTGCTTTTCATGTCTTCTAGATGTCTCAAAGTGCTTCAGAGAATACACTGTAAAGTCAGTTGACTGTATATTTGAGGGTGTAACATTGAAGTGAGAAAGGGGCATTGGAAAAGAAAAACATTGGGTAATTTTCCTTACTCCACACGTCTCTGTTAATCTAGCAGTAAGTAGGATTCCGGTTTCTAGTCAATTGGTGGATTGCTTTTCCAGGGGTAATAATTCTTTCGAAATAAATAAAAATAATTTGATCACGTAATACACAACAGTTTGTGGGGCACTGCACCTGTATTTTGCTCCAAAAGCACAATCAATTCGCTTTGCAATATATTCTGTGAAGTGCTTTGGGATATCTTGATCACATGATAAGGTGGTATATCAAATACAAGGATTATTATTGTTATTGGGCAGGAGTTGGTATAGAGAAAAAGTCCAAGGAACTAGGATTACACTGCAGGAATTTGTAAAACCAAAAAGCCATACAACAACAACAAAATTACATTTGTACAGTGACTTTCACATCAGGAGGACGTCCCAAGGTGCTGGACAGTTATGTGCAATCTTGACCTAGGTAGAATTTTCTACCTCAAGGTGCTTGAAGTATAATTTTGATGTTGTTGTTTATTTGCTTGGAAATTGACTTCAAACAAAACCCATCTAAAACAAATATTAAAAGAAACATAACTACAGTAGAAATTGATAGAGTGTGTAGTGTTTGACTGGCATTAGCACGTATTAAATGATATTTTCACCCCTAATGTTGACGAGAGAATTAGATGAATGTTTCAACATTTTAAAAATATTGTATGTGCATTTTTAACAATATATTGTTTTGTTCACATTGTTTTTATTTTTAGAGCGTTTTCATAAAACGTCCTCTCTGGGAGAACTAGCTGTGAGACTCACCCTCCCAGTACACCAGTATGAGGACATGACATCCAAGAAGGAACAGAAATCAGAACCTAATCTAGGTAAGGGCACAGTTTCTTTCCAATTCTACCAATAATTAATACTGTAATAATAATAAAATAATCTCCCACAAAATACAGTCAATTCACTTGGCAGCTTATCTGTGAAGTGTATTAAGATGTCACCACCACCTGATGAGGCACTATGAAATGTAAGGATTATTATTATCATTATTATTTCTTTCCTAGATCTACCTCAGCTTGAGCTACTCTTTTGATTGTTTTTCATTCTTAAAAATAATTAGCATCCAAACTAAGACTGAATCCAAGATGTGTCCGCAGTTCTTCACAACACTAAATTTTAGACCAAATTAGCTTAAAAGTTAAGAATAGGTAGAATTTTGATCTTAAGAAGTGTGTCAATATTCTACTTTTGAAATTCTAAATGGTCGAACAGAAAGGTGAGACCTGAAACTAGGAAGAGAGGGAGCAAGGCGAAGGGAGTGAGGAAGGGAGTTCCAGAGCTTCAGGTCATAGTGGCTGAAAGCATGACTGCCGATGTTGGAGCGAAGCATTCGGGGGACAAGGAGGAGACCAGAATCGGAGGAGCAAAGGCAACGGGAGCTGTTTTGGGGAGAGAAGAGGTCAGAGAGGTAGATGGGCGCAGAGGAGTGGAGAGATTTGAAGACAAGAATGAGGATCTTGAAATCGATCCTCTCTGGGACAGGGAACCAGTAAAGTCTGGCAAGGACTGGCGTAATGGGGGAGCGAAGTTTGATGCGGGTGAAAACATGGGCAGCAGAGTTCTGCATGAGCTGGATTTTATGGATTGTGGTGGAGAGGAGATCAGCGAGGAGTCCATTTGCGTGGTCCAGCCAAGAGATGATAAAGGCATGGACCAGAGTTTCAGCGGCTTTTGGGGCGAAATATTGCCAGAGACGGGCAATACGTCGGAGGTAGAAAAAAGTGGTGCTGGTGAGGGACTGGATGTGGGGGAGGAAGGACAGTTGTGGGTTGAACCTGATGCCAAGGTTGTGTACCAGTTCGGAGAGTTTTAGGGGCAGGTCAGCTAGGTGGAGTAGGTGAGAGCCATGTGGATGAAGACAATGACGAGAGCCAAAGAGTATGGCCTCCGTCTTGTCAACATTCAGCTGCAAAAAATATGTGCTCATCCAGCTCCTGATGTCTTGACAGGCAGGCTGACAGAACATCAGGGGACTGGGGGTCACAAAGTGAAGTGGAGAAATAGAGTTGGGTGTCATGCATATACATGCGGATGACATCACTAAGAGGGAGCCTATAGATTAGGAAGAGGAGTAGGCCAAGGATGGATTCTTGGGGTACCCCACAGGTAACCGGGTGAGAGCGGGAGAAAAAGCCATTTGTAGTGATGTATTGCTGGCGGTTTGTGAGGTTGGACTCGATTCAGGTGAGTGCAGTCCCACTGAGGTGAATGACGGTTGATAGGCAGTGGAGGAGGATGGTGTGGTGACTGTGTCGAACGCAGCTGAGGACAAGGAGGCAGAGGGAGCCCTGGTCACAGATAGGGAGGACATCGCTTGTGACTTTCACAAGCGCAGTCTCTGTGCTGTGGGCAGGGCAGAAACCGGACTGGAGGGGTTCGAAAGGGAGTGGGAGGAGAGGTGGGAGCAGAGTTGCTTGGCAACAATGCATTCAAGTACTTTGGAAAGGAAGGGCAGGTTAAAAATGGGGCGGTAATGGCTAGGGTTAGAGGGATCCAGGTTAGGTTTTTTGAGGAAGTAGGTGATAACAGTAGTTTTGAGGGGCAGGAACTGATCCTGTGGAGAGGCACTGATTTACAATGTCAGCCAGCAGTGGGCAGAGGAGGGGGAACTGGGTGACCAGTAATTTGGTGGGAAGGAGGTCGAGGCAGCAGGTGATGGACTTCATTGCGGTGATGGTGGATGAGAGGGAGGAAGGAGAGACGGTGAAGAAAGATTGTAGGAACAGAGTCGTGATAGAAGCTGATGATGGGGAGGGTGAGTGGGACGGAATGGGGGTGGTGGTGGTGGACGATGAGAGGCAGGAGGATGAGGCTGCCTGGCAGATATTGTGGATTTTGGAGGAGAAGAAGTCCATGACCTCCTCGCACTTCGCATTTGAAGTGAAGATTGAGGATGTCTGAGAGGGTGCACGAGGGAGTTGGTGGGTGGTGGAAAAGAGGAGCTTGTGGCTGTTTTCAGCCTCCAAGATGATGTTTGAATGGCTGTGATTGTGGAGATGCTCGAGCTATAGGTGGCGGTGAACCATCAGGCTGGTTTTCTGCCACCTGTGCTCAAGCAGTCAAGACTGTGTCTTTTTGTGAGTGGAGATGACTGTTGTACCATTTTTGCAGTAGGTTATGTAATCATATTTGCAAATATGTTCAGCTTTAAATATTTTCAGCTGGTCCAATTTATTTTCCCTCTCATCCAAAACACTGGTTTATGCATTACTTCCCTGATGGTGTGGTGCTGTTGTGCTAATTCTGCTCCCAATCCCACTCCCAATGTTATTGCTAACAATTTAAATCCCCAACCTTCAAAACTGGTTTCCGAGTTCTTCAGTAAATCGGTGTGGATGAGAAAAGACTCTGCAGCCCATTTGATCTCATCCCTCCAGAGTACACATTGTATGACCTTCCCTTCACAGTAGGGTCCGTCGATATGGAAATTTTCCGATTGAGATATATCGTTGGGCTCATATCGAGATATACCAATATATCGATATTTTCGGGGTTCTTGTGCGCGCACATTCGGGGCTTATCTCCTCAGGAGGTAAATATCTCTCTCTCTTTGTGTCTTTCACACTCACTCTCTCCATCTCTATGTTTTTCTGTCTGTGTCTCTGTGTCTCTCTCCTCTCTCACACCACCCCCCCTCCCCCCCCCACCCACCCATCTCTCTCTCTCTCTCTCTGTCTGTCCGTCTGTCTGTCTGTCTCTATCTCTCTATATATGTATATCATCACATCCCCCCATCTCTCCCCCCACACCGCCGTCTCTCTCTCCTCCCCCCCCCCCCCCCCTGCCATCTCTCTCTCCCCCACACCCATCCCCACCGTCTCTCTCTCCCCCCACCCACCCACGCCATCTCTCTCTCTCCCCCTCCCGCCGTCTCTCTCTCCCCCCCCCACCCCCCTGCCATGTCTCCCTCCCGCCCCCCACCCCACCCCTGCCGTCTCTCTCTCCACCCCCACCCCCCTCGTCATCTCTCTCTCCCTCCCCCCCCCACCCCCCCGCCGTCTCTCCCCCCCCCCCCACCATCCCTTGCATACCTGTTTATTGTATTCGAGGACTATGAATACAATATGGTGGCTTTGCACCTCGGTCTGTGCATTGTGTATAGAGAGGAGCATTCTGGGTCTTGTAGTTCAGTGTGCGCGCATTCCAATTTTTTTCGATATATCGACTTTTTTGATATATCGATATTTTTGAAATGCCTATATCGGCGTATCGATATGAAAATTATATCGGATATAACCGAGATATTGATATATCGCCGGACCCTACTTCACAGCATCAAATTTTGAAATACATCTAGTGTTGTGGCCTCAACCACCCATTCTGGCAACCTGTTCCAGTCGTTAATTAGTCCTTAGGGAAAGGAAAACTAGTGTCTGCCATGAAATTGCCCTTTCCCACTCAGATCTGCTGTTCAGGATGATGGTAGTTATACTTATTAAGGATTTATGTGCAATATTTTGTTTTCTAGGTATAGAAACGCATACCCCAGAAATACGGAACAAAACTAGTGTTCTGTTTAAGAATGCCAATGTGAAGCAGATTGTTATAAATTCCATGCCAAACAAACCAGGATACATTTAATGTGTTCAATCATCATTAACGAGGACCTGGAAATGGAGTTTGTAAGCTCCATTTTCAGTTAATACACAATGTGTATTGTGTTATTTCTTTTTTTTAAGTATACAAATTCTGTTGTTACCTTGATATTATTTCAATTGGAAAATGTGTTGTCTACCTATAAACTGATAAGAATTTTCCCCGAATGTGATGTAGTAACAGCAATAGCAACAAAATTACATTTATTGTAACTATTATTTGGAAATAAACAAAATCATTTGTGTGATGGTGCCTACTGTCATTTGTAAAGAATTTTCAGCCTGAATGCCTTCATTTGTTTTACTTCAAACAATATTTCTTCTTCATATTTACAGTGTTTAGAATTTCAAACAAATTCAAAAGCATGAAAAAAACTGTCAGATTTAAAAGACTTTTCAGTTTGAACCAGTGTCAGCTTTGCCTTACTATGAAACTTCCTTTTATTTGCTCTACATCAGTGACACCCCATTCACTGCTACTGCCTCTGATCAGAAACTGAAGGTGACACTTCAGAATAAAATCTTATAAATCTTATAAAGCTGAGAAGCAGATGATTTCCTGACTACTTCAACAACAACTTGCATTTATATAGCGCCCTCCACACCAGGTGGTGTCTCAGACTGCTTCAGTGGACTCAGATTGTGTTACAACATTTGTTTCCTTCCTGTATTAATATTACTGTACCTCAAATTCTCAAGGATATTTTCTCTATCCATCCTCTGTATTTATCACTTTCAAAGTTCTCTGCTGGAACTTTAATAAACTTATAATTGCAAACATAGCCAGCACAGACTAACATTTAGATCTGCTTTTCTATTGCACTCTGTAATAAATCTGTAACCATCTTAGCAGATACTTTTAGGGCAGGGCTGATGACAGCACAGCCAGTCTGGCTCATCAGGTTTAGATTTGGAAGGACAGACCAACAACCATTGGGTGCAGGGATTCTTCCCACTTAATTACTGTTAACCCTGTAAATCAAAGCCCAGTGATCCCACAGGACAAAGCAGCAGGAGAGCATGTCAGAGAGCTTTCAATAGCCAGCTGTATTATTTTAGCTGGTTGTATATTTCAGCAGTTTCCCCAACACAATCTGGGGTCCCCAAGCCTTGGCTCTTGTCAACCTATGCTTATCACTCTCCAGATTAGATAAACAGGATGGATCCCTCCAGGGAGAGTGTGCACATTCAATTTCAATAAATATCTTGGGAATTGCCATGAAATGCTGGATGCACGGAAATCTC